>BNCP01000076.1:0-444092 GCA_019650235.1 Volvox reticuliferus | reverse complement strand
CTCTCACTTCACCCCAGACTGGAGTCTGAAGATGTGACCGGAGCAAGACTCGATTAGGATTCACCTGCAACACCCGGGATGTCTAGCTGGGCCCTCGCATCGGTGTGTGCCTCCCGGATGGCAAACCAGATTACTTGCGAGGCTTTGCACTCGTCATCCCCGGTGGCGTGGTTCAGTGATGAATCCTGTCCGTCTCCAGAGGAAACAGCAGCGGGGTGGAACAGGTGGCGCTTCGAGGCCTTGAGACCACCACCGGCATAGTCACGGCAGCATGGGTCCCAATAGAATACATCACCATGGGTGATGAGGCCCGGATGAAATGGCTTTGTGCTCGTCAGAATAAGGGCAGGATGGTTTTGTGTCGAAATGGCGGATGCCTTTAGGTGGTAATCTTTGCCACGGTGTTATGGAAGGATGCTTTGTTTCGAGAGGCCGGCAACACCTTTGAGATACTCAAGGTGTAACTTCATTCCATCTAACTACCAGCGCCAGGCACGGTAGGCACGGCGCTGGGGGGGGAGTGACGGCACGGCACTTATTAGGTTTGATTTTCAGTACTATGTCGTGACAGCTGTCGTGACATACGGCGTGTCAGACATAGTGTGTGGACAATAGATTTAGGTTTATCTTTTGTTAAGACCGATGGGTCGGTACTTTGAAGTAACGACCCACGAAAGAATTCGTAAATGAATGAAATACAATTGTGCGCGCATGGCGACGTTGGACGTACGACAGGCATGTGCGCGTTTCGAGTGTTCCGAGGCCACGTCGATCGACGTAGGGCCCATTAAGACACTTTGTTGCAAATATAAGCGTCGAGAGCAACTGAGGTAATTGTCAGTTGACTCTCGAAGCTATTCTTCGTGAGTGTAATAGACCATTTATGAATTAATAACAATTACTGTAAGCTCGTTTCGCAACTCGCCAAACTAGTTCCGTCGGAAGCCGTCGCACTGCACGATCATCAAGACGTCGGCGCGCGTGAGCCCAGACAAGGAGAAGCCTTTGGGACTACTTCCTGTAGTATCCTGGGGTATCTCGAGGCTAATATCCAGGTTGGCCAGTTGCCTGGGATCCTTCGATCGAGCCTTTGCTGTAGGCGGATATGACAGAGATACAACACTTCCAAGACCCGCTCTTGAGTAGTTTGTGCTTATCAACATCTGCTGTTGTTAGCGCAAGCACCTTCGCGAACGGACAAGTGAGCGGATTGCGACGACGAGACCTCTCAAGTGACGGCACGGCACTTATTGGGTTTGATTTTCAGTACTATGTCGTGACAACGGCGTGACCCGGGATCCAACACGGCGTGACCCGGGATCCAACACGGCGTGACCCGGGATCCAACACGGCGTGACCCGGGATCCAACACGGCGTGACCCGGGATCCAACACGGCGTGACCCGGGATCCAACACGCCTGCCGGACGTGTCCTTGGAACACGTGGGCCCTGACCCGCCTCAACACGACCAATGCCGGGAATGTTAATCCCTTCACGTATTTAGAACTATATAAACATATAAATACTTTAAAAAATTTCATACATTATTTGTATGTACTATTGAATGTCTCTTCCCCACGCCCACCTGCTTGGGGTTTGGCCTCATCCCCTCATCCCCTTTCCTCCATCGCGCAGGACATCAAGCCCTGGTATCTGTGGGCCTATTACGGCAATCCCATCACCTACATCATCTACGGCTGTGTCACCACGCAGATGGGAGACGTGTGGGACGAGCATGTGGATCTTGGGAATGGGGCGGCAATGCCCGTGGCGGCATACGTGCGAGATACCTTCAACTACGAGTGAGTGGGGGGCGGAGAAGCCCTCAAAGAAGAAGGGGTTTTGGGGGAGGGGGGTTTTGGGGGAGGGGTTTTGGGGGAGGGGGGTTTGGGAGAGAGGGGTTTTGGGGGGTTTGGGGGAGGGGATTTGGGAGAGAGGGGTTTGGGAGAGCGGGAGGGGGAGGGGGGTTTGGGGGAGGGGGGAGGTAAACAACAGACCCGGCCTCAGGAACACCCCACAATCCCAAACGGGCGAGACCTTTCACCGGAAGCTGCAGATCACCCCACTTTAGCTGTGAAGGTAGGTAATGAAATGAAGGGGGAAGTCAACACGGAGCATGTGCTGACAGGCGGCGTCTCACAAGGACAGGGTGACGGAGAGCAGAGCGATGCCGTCCAAAGTCACAACAGTTTGTGAGGATGTGTGCATACCACCTAGGAGTCCAGGTCTCCGGAAGCTGCCCTCACTCAGCCGTACGCGCATGCAAGCATGCAAGCACCTGTTAAGGGATCTATGCATTGCTGCTAGCTTGCTTGCCATCTCGTTACACGACATTGCTAGTTCATAAATAAAAGTGTCATACGATACCCGGCAGTGCGGACCGTAGGGTAACCGGTCCCCCTAACGTAACCCACAGACGAATCCCACAAGGCGCTCTCCCCTGTTGCTGCAGGTACTCCATGCGCGGCTGGATAGTGCTGATCCTCATTGGCTTCATGGCGGTGTTCCGGGCTGCAACCTACCTGGGCATCACTCGCTTCAGCTACCAGAGCCGATAGCGGGAAGAAGGGCGGCTGCTTGCATTGCTGCTGCCAGGGTTGCAGCCCTGAGGGAGGAGGCCAGGGTTTCGTGACTCACGCACGTGTGTGCCCTCCTCCATCCGTGATGCTGAATAATGCAAAATGCTAACACGTGGACATCTTCGTATACATCTTATTAATTATCCTATCATTGGTGCATCAGCATATGCATGTTCTGTACTGCGTATCTTAATCTAATATCTTAATAAACGGCATTGTGTGTCGTACTGTATCTGTCGCCGGTGCGAAATTGTGACAATGGAGAGGGCAGAGGAGGCATTATTGCAATCAGTTCGGCGAGTGGGTTCAGCGCCTTATGATTCCGTACATTGCGGGGGTTGGGCAATGCTCCCTGAACGACGAATAAGGTTAATATTATTGTGGGCGGACATCCCCCCCATAGCCCCCCATAGCTCAGCTGGAAGGTGTATTTATTAGATCATCACGATGATCTAATAACTGATCTCATGTGGGTGGTGGGCTCAAGGTCAGTGGGGTGAAATTTTGATGGCCCGAGCGAAAGAGTCCACTCTCGGAAAGGGTTTCACTTACAAAACTGCGTCATGGGACCTTTAAGACCATACCCGAATACCTGTACGACCAAATGCTAACTCCCTCGCGCGTATGAATACGTATGTGACATAAGAGCTATTTTGCGGCCGCTCCCTCCTGCGGCCCCAACGGCTGAGAGGAGGAAGTTATGATTAAATTTGTGTTTTTTTGCGACAGCTATGTGCACGTGTGGATGTGCCCACATGATTGACACCCATCGGGTACGGCAAACATGCGGCCGTGCGTGTGGATGGAACTGACTTTCACGGCTGCCTGTATGTCGGTTGACGCAGGGAAGTTAGAGCGGGTGGCGACGAAGAGGGGATGGTAGGGGAGGAAGGGTAGCTGTCAGCAATGCCGGTACGTGATCATATACGAACCTAAAATTACCCGGACCAGCTGAGTAACAATCCGAGGCAAAAGCTGTCGTCCGAATGCACTACTGCCCCTGATCCGCATCAAGCTTCGCCTTCACCAGCATTGCTGCGAATTCTCCATGAGCTCCTCCCTGGTCGGGGGCTGGAAGGAGATCGGTGGCGCATCCTGGTTCAGCAAACCCTGGTACACGGCGGGCTGGCGCAGGACCGACATACACGCCTGTGCAAAGTAATTATCCTGCGCCGCCTCCAGCAGCCCCTCGTCGGCGTCGAAGCTCTCCCCGCCACTGGAACTGCTGTCGGGGCTACTAGTCCTGCTGTCGCTGCTGCTGCCACCGGTGGGCATCGCCTCCTTCGCCGCCTCTGCCACATCCATCATCGCCTCCACCGCCTCCGCCACCATCTTCGTCCCCGCCTCCGTCAGCTGTCCTGAGGCCGCGATCACACCTGTTGCAACAACTTTAACGAGTAAGCTAAGGAATACGAAGCATGCGGCAGTGAGTGGAGAACGCGTGCTAACTGACCTTTATGTGCCCGTCCTCTGCCCATCACCAACCAACCGCGCACAGATCCCCACTCAACAGTTTTCAGCTTGCTCACCGGCAGCAGCAGGCAGCAAGGCTGCAGGCGGAGGAAAGCACAACAAGTACCAGCTTGGGAATACCGCGGGCAAACAAGTCTTTAGGATCTCCATTGGTCGGTCGGGCCATCAGGACACGTGCACCCGTGCACACAGCTGTAAAGCAGTTGGCTTCCGCCGCTGCCGCCGCCCCGTCGACCACCACGGCCGCCGCGGGCTCCACCACCGGCTCCATCGTTTTCCGCCGCTGCCGCCTCTCTATGGTGTGAAGTCTTCGCCCGTTTGGCGCCTCGTCCCTGCGCCCCCGTCCCGGCGGTCAGCTCCCCCCGCTCCACTCCAACCAGGTGTGCCGCCGCCAGCAGCGCCTGATGCTCCCCAGGCCGCAGCACTGGACCACGACCGCCCTCTTCACCATCAACGATACCGCCGCGGTAACGCTTCCAGCCGCCGCCGCCACCTCCACGACCAGCACCTCCACGACCAGCACCTCCGCCGCCAACACCGCCGCGGCGTGGCCCCTCCCTGCACTGCAGTTTGTTGAGCAGGTAGGACTCATACTGATGCTACATGACGGCGCGGCCGCCTGCAACAGGGGTTGAAACACGGAACACGGAACACGGCCAAAGCGGACAGGCTCTGTGTCTCGCTGGGAACCGGTCATGGCGGTGGTAGAACTCCTCCCCTTCACCTTCCCCCGCCCGCCCGGGGATAGAACGGACCCTGCGGCCAACTGTTTATCCCCACCTCCCTGCCTCGCTGATCTCCTTCCGACGCCGTCCCGTGCTCCCTCTGGATGCGACCAAACGATTCGTTCCCCTCCCCCCCCCACACACACACCTCCACCCAAGTCACTCACCTTCCCGCACCACCCTCTCAAGCAGCTTGGCGGAGTGAAGCTCCCTCGCCACCACCAGCACCGGGCCACTACCGGCCTCAGCCACCAGACGGAGGTCGCGGGGGGTCACCCGCAAGCCGAAACCCGCCGCCGCTACCCGCTCCGAGGCGGCAGAACCATCCGCTGGCAGAGCGGCCCCGGCACTCCGGCCGCTACCCTCGCCCCCGTCCCCACCTACTGTCTCTGTGCCTTCCCCTTCCTCTCCTATCAGCCCCAGGTCCTTCAGCAATGCCAGCAGGGATTGCGCCCCAGCCGCCACGTCCGCGGAAGCTGCAGCGGCACCCGCTTCGGATCCAAACGAAGGACGCTTCACAGTTAGCGATGTGGAAGCAGCAGCGGCGCAGCTGGAGACGTCAGCGGCCTTCCTCCCGCCCGCATCGTCTTCATCTCCATCATCTTCACTTGCGAGATCCACGACCTCTACACATCCAGCCGCCGTACTCATCGCCCCTGATGTACGAGCCCGCCGCCCTGACGGCGCCGCTGCGACGTCGTGCCCAGTGTCCTGGGAGGGAGCCCTCTGTTGCAGCGCGTCAGCGTCGGCGTCCGGGTCACCGGCAGGACGCGTACCTAACCCAGAACCGACTGCTGCAGCCGCCGCCCGTACGGCCGGATCCAGATTCCGTAACGCCCTCATCTCCCGCCGCTGCCGCTGCACCTCCCGCAACACTTCCACCAGTAAGCCCCATTTTGGGGGCTCCTCGAGAACCGCCGCCACCTCCGCTGCGCCACCGCCACCGCTGCTGCTGCTGCTGCTGCTGCCTGCGGCCACCCCCCTTGCTGCCGTCCCTGGAGTCGATCCGGCTGCTGGCTGTCGGTAAATGTAGACCCTTCGACGGGCCTGTGTGTGGCGACGGGGACGTGAACGACTAGATCCGGGTCTATGTTAAGATGTATAAATGGTGTACACTGTACCATCTCGCACCGGTTAACCGGGCAGCGGTGAGGCGGTTAATCGCAACCGACAAATCCAACCGTATTCCCCGCGGACCCCGAACCTACCCCACCCACCCACCTACCTACCTGTTCGTATATTGCATGTGTTGCGTCATGAAAGAGCCAGACGCAGCGCACCCCCTCGCTTTGCCTGAGCCCCTCCAGGTGGGCGAGGAAGGTCACGCAGTCGGTGGACAGAAGCAGCGCAGAGAGCTCCCGCAGTGTGCGGAGGTCACTGGAGAGGGGGCGGCGGGAGGCGAGCAGGGAAACCGCGAACGGACGGGGGATGGGATGGAGGCTGGACGAGGCCCCCGGGGGCTCAGTCCGGGCCAGTTAAGAAACGACATGATCACTCGCCTCGTGCTTCCGAAACGTGCTGGGAGCACCTCATCCCCCCCTTTACTCGGATCCACTCCAAAATCACTTCTCCCTCTCTCTCTCTCTCTCTCTCTCTCTCACACACACACACACACACATAAACACACGTAAACCGACTCACGCGCAGATCCTGCGGGTCTTCCAGCTGATGGTATGCCATATGGGGTCCAACTGCCGCCGTACAATCTCGTCAAACGAGCGCAGCACCCCGTTCTCCAATACCAGCTCAGACCTACGAGGTTGGGATTGGGATCGCTCATGGTGGCGTCGGTGATGATGGTGATAACGGTGTTGGTACAATGTTCGCTTCCATTGCTTATTCACGCTTCCACTCCGCCCTCCCTCCCCGATTACGTGTCCAGTTTGTTGTTGGTCCTCCGCAGCTCCCGAATAAGCCCCTCCAGGACCTCAAGAAGGGCCGCCTGAATCAGCAACATGGGGCCACTCAGCTCCTGATCCCACTCCACCACCTGAGGGAAGAGGAGGGGAGAGGGCAATAGAACCAGGGCCGAATGGGCCAGCGCAAAGAGACGGAAGAAACGAAAGACGGAACGTGCTTTACTTGGTTATCGTCAACACACGTCACCACACACGCGCACATCCAAATACGTCCAAATACGTCCGCGCAAACGGGATCACACACGATAATGGCTCCACAGCCCAATAACCCTGGCCAGTATCAGGTATCAGTACGGCCCATGCTTCCCGTACTCGCCCACCTGGTAGCCGGTAGGTCGCACGCAGTCTACAACACGGCACTTAGCCACTCACCACGGGTTTGTGCTCGTCCAGGCATTGCCGTACATGCTCCTGGAACCGCGGCCACAGGTGCAGACGCCGTACATGTAGCGCTTTCATCACTTTTTCCACCTTGTTGAATCCCTGGTTGAATGACACGGGTAGGTCTGATACCGCACGGACCCAGCACGCCCCCGGGGTCCCTGCGGGGGAGTCCCCGCGCAGCAGCGCCACGGCGAAACCCTCTCCGCTCGTGTCACTGACACGGTGGGCGTTGAGCAGCAGCACCCCCGCTACCTCACGCCCCCGCAGCCGGCGGGCCAGCAGGTCGACCACGAGAATGCGCGGGGTGATAAACAGGGGTCGGCCCCCGGGTACTGCCCGGTACAGCTGCACTCGCTCTGCCGCGGGGACCTCGTTGTTGATGTCTACAGGAGCAAGAAGGCCGCGGTCGTGGCGGGCAAGCTCTGCGGTGATGAGGTCGCGCTGCCAGGGTGAAGCGCCTAGGACGAGGACACAGCCGGGTAGGCCGTGACCGGTCGGGGGGCCGTTGCCGCGACCGGCGGCTGCCGAGGGGCGCCGGCTGCAGAATCATCGTCGTTCTGCAGAGGGCCTTGGCGCTGAGGATTTTGCTGATCTGATTTTGCTGATGGGGGTGGGCTTGAGGTGCCAGCCATGCGCGTGTGTTGTGCGATGCGCAGCAGGACTGCGACAACGCGCTGCCATCCCAGCCCCGCCGCTGTAATAATCAAGCAATCATCCTGACGCACCAGGGTCGAATCAACGGCGGAGAAAACGCTGGGCGTAGGAATCACTTGCCGGGAGATGGGGAATTGGGGAACTTGTTGCAGCGCTGAGGACACCCCGGAAGCGAGCCGATTGGAGCCCAGGAACTTACTTGAATTGCTTCTTCTATAAGCTGTCTCTCGTAAGGTAGGAGCAGGGGAGAGGACAATGCTAGTGCCTCAGCTTGGTGCTGCACGTCCTCCATGGCGGTAGAGCCGCAAACGATACGTTGCTACTGGAATTGAACTACGACAATAAGAATACTGCTACATCTCTACGAGCGACAACAACTTTTCGCGTCATGTTATTTTAACAGAATATCAGTAAGGCTTGAGCTGATTGCAGTTATATTTTTACATTTCTTGGTTTATATATCTAAGTAAACTCGTTATAAAAGATGAGCTTAGATAATAACAAAGTCACGGGGCAAGCAGAGCAGCTGACTTGCCGATAAAGCGGGACGGCCACGGTAAAAGGTTACGACTTACCAGTCGGTTAGTCGTTAACTGAAGTTGGGAAGCATGACTGCCATTTTTTGTTACATGGCTGTGAACACGACAACTCCAAAGGCGTGGTCACATCGACAACAACAAAAACAAGATAGCTAAGCTAAACACAGTCCTGAGAACTCGGACTGAGTGGCGAAATGCCGTACCGCAATTTCCACCACGAAAACTAAACCCTCAGTTAACCCGCCTTAGCACATTAAGCCCGCAATAATCATGGAGTTTGTTGCCGTAGCTGGTTGTTGTCAGATGCAACTGATTGCTAGAGAGCTAGACCCTGACTAATTGTTGCCAATGTTCTATTCTTGTGTAAGTCGTTACCTGTTGTTGCGTGTTGAGTTGAGTCCACGCGTCCATTCTGACACTGCGGGACACCTTTGGAAATCGATTTGCACACAAGCCTACTTGGACGAGTACGTTTGGCTACGGATTGAAATGTTGCCGCATCCTGATAAGCCTTCGGAAGACCCCAACAGACCAGGTTTCCTGTACGGTGCAGGAGCTACGAAGCGCCCAAATCAGCGTCAGGATCCGGAATTATCTCGGGTTTATATCGTAAGATTGACAAGCCAGCTACGTCTTAGGAAAGCCCACGCAAACATGAGATAGCACCGCCCCCTCAAATGGCTGGGCTTGCTTCGGCATACTACACACTTAAGTAGAACAATTGTTTGGAAGCCGTGATCCTAGATACATAGCCGTACTTAGTGCTCGTCATAGCTCGTTGGTCTGGGGGGAAACACCCTTATTCGTACGGCGATTTGATACAGTTACGGTATCGGTGTACATCCCTTCCTAGCGACCATTGTACGTAATAGCATAAAAGCTCAATTATGGCGGGCGTTTGGGTTGAAACTTTCTTCAATTGGTGCTGACCAATGACTGCGGAAAAGCAATAATTGCCGAAACCGATGATTAAGAAGACGCTGCCTCGTGACGCGCAGGTGGCTTCAAAGGGGGTAAGTCGGCCGCCCCCTTCAAACGCCTGCCTTTCCACTGCTGCGCCATCAACTTCACGCCGTTTGAGGATCCGGTGTGTACGGACGAGGGCACCGTTTATGACATCACATCTATCGTGCCGTACATTATGAAATTCAAGAAGCACCCGGTCACCGGCGAGCCTCTGCAGCTTAAGGACCTCACTCGCCTTAACTTCAACAAGAATGCGGACGGTGAATTCACGTGCCCCGTCATGGGAAAGGCAAGCGGGGAAGGAGACACGCACGCAGCTGCTCACGGCGTGGAAGTCGCCAACCCGCATCATGCGAGGGTGTCGTTGACGGAGACATCTGCTGCCACTGGGGAGAGAGGCTTGGCCGTTGTGTTCGTGTGTGTCCCCACCTCGTTTAGCCAATCCCTCCTCCTCCGGGTCCCAATTTCCCCGACGCCTCTCTCCCCAACCCTCTCTTTTCTCCCCGGCTCAACCCCCCGTGGCAGGTGTTCACGGAGCACACCCACATCGTGGCGGTCCGCACCACGGGGAACGTGTATTGCTGGGAGGCGGTGGAGGAGCTGTGCGTCAAGCCACGCAACTGGAAGGACCTGTTGACGGACGAGCCCTTTACTCGCAAAGACATCATTCACATACAGGACCCCCTCAACCTCAGCGGCCGGACCATCGACCAGTTTGACCACGGTGCGCACCCGCCAGAAACCGGAAGAGAGCGGACGGAAGACAGCCGCACCCGCGGGCCGTGTGGTGTTGGGTTGTGGGAAGATGGGAACGCAGGGGTCCATTTGAAGACCTGATGTGCTTGGGCCACTTCCCCACCGCTGACAGCTAGGTGGTGATTTATCTGTGCGTGCGAGGAGGGGGGGACCCTATAGTCCGGCAGAACAGACGAAGGCGGAAGTGGTGAGGGGGAAGGGAAAAAGACGAACATGCAGTTGAAGGCCTTAAGAGGTGTACAGGAAGGAGGGGACAAGGGAGGGGAGATGGCGGGACGTGTGATACGGGAGGTTGAACACATCGCAGCACATGAGCGGCGAGCTGCCTGGATCTTCCCTGGCTCTGTTTAAAGCCAGGCCCGACCTGCTGCTGTCTGGTAGTGGAATCCTCCTCTCATACCACCAATGGTGTCCCACGCCCTTTCCGCCGCTTCCTTCACTACGCCGCAGTTAAGCGGCAGCTGACGCTGGACGAGGACGAGGAGGGGGCGGAGGGGGCCGCTGCGGGTAGCAGCATCCGCAACGTCACTGAGGACATGAAGCGGGTGCTGGGAGCACTCAACACCCAGGACGCCAAAGCAGCCTTCGCAAGCGGTGGAGGGGGCAAGCGCGCGGAGGCGGCCAGACTGTTGGCGGAGGCGAAGCTCAAGGCCGCGGGTGGGGGCGGAGGCGCTGCCACTGCCGCTGGGGCCCCGGCGGGGCAGGCGCACGATCGGCAAGCCATGACAACGTCGACATCAGGCCAAGCAGTTTCCGCAGCCACGGGTCCCGCCAGTGCTAACGCTGATACCGGAGGTGGTGACTGGCGTCTTCGCGCTCCCGAACGTAGTCAAGACATGCCGAGCTTCAAGCCAGGCACTGTCACCTGGGACACCGACGACTACGTAAAGCCCGTCGCCGCCGCCGGAGGTGGGAAAGGAGGATCCGGCACAGGGAAGGCCAAGGGCGCCGGTGGAGTCGCCACTACCACCGCCACCACCGCCGCTGCCAGATCCTCCGACGCCAACGGCGGCAAGGCCAGCCCGGCGGCCTGGTATGAGGCAGCGGGTCATGTAAAGTACGTGGAGTCGGCATCCACGACTGGCGCCGCCTCTCGGTCCTTCACATCCACTGCCTTGCAGCCCGCCACTCGCAATGAGCGAGCTCGCACCCGGCTCCAGCGCACTCCCACCAAGAAGGGCTATGTGCGGCTGCACACCAACCTGGGGGACCTCAACGTCGAGCTGCACTGCGACCTGGCACCCCGCACGTGTGAGAACTTCTTGGCGCTGTGCGACATGGGGTACTACGACGGGACTGTCTTCCACCGATCCATCAAGAATTTCATGATTCAGGTGCGGTTGGGCGGTTGAGCGGTGAAGGGAATACGATAAACGAATCCTGGTGATGGCGCTGGGGGTATGGAACCGATGGCGGTTCAGGAGGGTGTGAAGCCGAGGGTCTGGTAGTTTGGTACAAGAAGTTTACGGTGTTGTTGCAGCTCATCACGTAGCAGCAAGTATCCGTCCAAGTGATCTCGCGTTTCAAGCGTGCGCGCAATAAGCGCCCTCAACTGATCCGGACCCAGGTTCGAACCAGCTGACGCTGTAGCAAGCGAGATACTATTCGATTCACCTGCAGCTCAGAAGCACAAACTTCGAACAGGCAAAACGAACAGCAATGCAAGAGCAGCAAGGCAATTACAGACCGGAAGCAGCAGCAGCCAAAACAGCGCGGCCTAGATCCTCCGCGAACGTCTCCAAAGGACTACGATTGCCTTCATTAGCTCCAGCCATGTAAGTGACCTACTTACACAGAGATCAGGGTGAGACAGCAGGCCGTGAACGAACCTTAGGTCTCGATACCAAACTTGTTGTACCCCTCCTGCCTTTCAAGCATGTTTCTGCACGCGTTGGCGTTAAGTGCTAAGGCACAAGCACAGCAAGCCAAGGGTACCGTGATGAGGGTCAGGGACAGCGGAAGTCTTCAGAGGCCAGGGATTACAACATACGATCCAGAGCTATCAGAGTCGAAGATGGTCCTTCATCATCTAGCCGCTCCTAGCAATACTCAGGCTTAGCTCAGGCCAGATAGTGTTGTACCCCTCCTGCCTTTCAAGCATATCTCTGCACGCTTCGGGTTGAGTGCTAAGGTGCAAGCACAGCGAGCCAAGCGTACTGATGAGAGTCAGGGACAGCGGAAGTCTTCAGAGGCCAGGGGTTACAACGTACGATCCAGGATGCAGAATATCCAGTGAAGGCTATCAGAACCGGAAGCACGCTATCATCACTTAGCCGCTCCTTCAATGCTCAGGCTTAGCTCGGGCCAAGTAAAAGCGTATCCAGCCTTAGGACATCAATATGCAAGGGCACACGATCGAGGGAGATCGATAGCATATAATATAGGTAATCATCAAGGCCGTCATCGCTCGTCTTATACTCGCGACGTCGTCCGCGGTACACATCACACCAGATCGCTGATCCGCATGTGTGACATGTTCGTAACCATGTCGCAGACGATATTCTATCGTCCTTTAGCCTTCACAGCATTGCTAAGCATTGCATTTGCATTGCCTAGCAATGTTCGTTATGTGGCTCAACCGACATGTGACTCGATGCGAATATCTCTCACTCAGTCGCAGTCCGCTCGCACACGTGAAGTGGATATTGCATGATAAATCAGCATATGATAATGCGCGCTCTCAGATAGTAATTCCAGTGCGCATACGCGGACTCGCTCTGGTCGCATGACTAAAGCTTCCGCGCGGCGTCGCGCGATCCGAGCCGCACTCTCACACTTGTGCGTCACATTGGTCGAACCATTTGCATGATAACGAACCGAATAT
The DNA here is from genome assembly GCA_019650235.1 of Volvox reticuliferus. Classification (NCBI taxonomy): domain Eukaryota; kingdom Viridiplantae; phylum Chlorophyta; class Chlorophyceae; order Chlamydomonadales; family Volvocaceae; genus Volvox; species Volvox reticuliferus. The sequence goes on along the minus strand of BNCP01000076.1, from coordinate 431,273 downwards.
TATTGCTTATAATATTATGCCAATAGATTTGCGAGAAGCCTGTGCTTCGCGAATGCCCGCCCTGTCGTGCAGTCCGCCTGGACCGTACGACAGGTCGGTAGTGGAATGCCGGTGATTCCCGAACATGTCGCATTGCAAGCGCTACACCAAGAGCATGGTGCCTGTATGCCAATGCGCCTAACTGCGGGTTGCCAGGCGCCTTACCGGGTCCTATAGGCCGGTGCATGGGTGTGAGGTGAACCATGATACAACAACTATCCCCCCTCCCGCGTGCAGCGTCCTCGCTGCCACATGCAGCATCGACTACACCGGTCACTGAGACTGCGTGGCATGCAATCTAGCCTCTTCGAGGATGGGTTTCATCTCAGGGGAGAAGTTACGTGCAGGCTCCCAAGAGTTATGCTCGCTAGAGTACCCAGTCCACTTGACCAAGTACTCATGTATCGTGCGTTTGCGTTTATGCTTACCCACACGCCGAGTGCGGTAATCCAGAACGCGCTCATACACCTTCTGCTTGCCAGCAATCCAGGTCTCAGGACCCGCTTCGACCGCCGCAGGGGTGTCAGTTGTTGTATCATGGTTCGCCTCACGCCCATGCACCGGCCTATAGGACCCGGTAAGGCACCCGGCAACCAGTGATTACACGCATTGGCATACAGGCACCATGCTCTCAGTGTAGCGCTTGCAATGCGCCATGTTCGGGAATCACCGGCATTCCACTGCCGACCTGTCGTACGGTCCAGGCGGACTGCACGACAGGGCGGGTGTTCACGAAGCGTAGGCTTCTCACGAATGTATTGGCATAATATTATAAGCATTAATATTCGGTTCGTTATTATGCAAATGGTTCGACCAATGTGACGCACAAGTGTGAGAGTGCGGCTCGGATCGCGCGACGCCGCGCGGAAGCTTTAGTCATGCGACCAGAGCGAGTCCGCGTACGCGCACTGGAATTATCATCTGAGAGCGCGCATTATCATATGCTGATTTATCATGCAATATCTACTTCACGTGCGCACGCGGAATGCGACTGAGTGAGTGATATTGGCATCGACTCGCATGACGGTTGAACCACATAACGAACATTGCTAAGCATTGCATTTACATTGCCTTAATGCTATGAAGGCTAAAGGACGATAGAATATCGTCTGCGACATGATTACGAACATGTCACACATGCGGATCAGCGATCTGGTGTGATGTGTACCGCGGACGACGTCGCGAGTATAAGACGAGCGATGACGGCCTTGATTATTATTCGAATATAATATGCTATCGATCTCCCTCGATCGTGTGCCCTTGCATATTGATGTCCTAAGACTGGATACGCTTTTACTTGGCCCGAGCTAAGCCTGAGCATTAAAGGAGCGGCTAAGTGATGATAGCGTGCTTCCGGTTCTGATAGCCTTCATTGGATATTCTGCACTCTGGATCGTACGTTGTAACCCCTGGCCTATGAAGACTTCCGCTGTCCCTGACTCTCATCGGTACGCTTGGCTTGCTGTGCTTGTACCTTAGCACTTAACGCCGAAGCGTGCAGAGCTATGCTTGAAAGGCAGGAGGGGTACAACAAGTTTGGTATCGAGACGTAAGGTTCGTTCGCGGCCTGATTGTCTCACCCTGATCTTTGCGAAGTAGGTCGCTTACATGGCTGGAGCTAACGAAGGCAATCTTAGTCCTCTGGATACATTCGCGGAAGATCTAGGTCGAGCTGTATTGGCGGCCGCCGCTTCCGGTCTGTAATTGCCTTGCTGCTCTTGCATTGCCGTTCGTTTTGCCTGTTCGAAGTTTGTACTTCTGAGCTGCAGGTGAATCGAATAGTCTCACGCTTACTACAGCGTCAGCTGGTCCGAACCTGAGTCCGGATCAGTTGCGGGCGCTTGTTGCGCGTACGCTTGAAGTGCGAGACTTCTTGGACGGATACTTGCTGTATCTGCAAGGAGCGCTATCTGTCGGTAGGGTGATACCGTCTGATTTGTGCTCGACTGATACCTGTGTGTAGAGTGCCTTTAGCACACAGGTTGTGACCAGTCAGTCGCCGACTTACCATGGCATCTGGTAGCGGTGATGTAGGGCTAGTAGTGGGGGACGTTCGTGCCGACACGTCCGTCGTTCCTGAAACATCTCGGAGGGGCCCGAACACGCATGTTGTTGATGGTGTCCAAGATCCCCATGTACTACTTGACCCACGAACCCCTGTCCATCCGACTGTTCCTATTGCGGCAGCCGAAACAGGCCCCATTGGACGTGAGGAACAGAGGGGTCCGTTTGCTGCACCGCCTCATCAAGGTCGATTCGACGACGAAGGAGAGGTGATTAAACTGTCGATTCCCGTCCCAAAATTAGACATCCCGCATGACACGAAACAGAAGAATGCCGAGTGTAGCATTGCTGACACAACTCGTGCATATCTGCGTGACATTCGCATGTACTTGCAACTGGTCCGTGGCGGTGATTGTGATGCCGCGAAGTGTCTGCTGGTCGGGAACACCCTCGGGGGTGTGGCGAAGACATGGTACGATCAATGGACGTTGGCAAGGCGAACATACACGTTTGATGAGTTGACTGACGCTTTGCTTGCACGCTTTGCTCCTGAGGTCCAACCGCTTAGCGCTGAGGCTCGCAATACGCTAGCGTCTGGCACATATCGTATGCGCCACGATGAGACCGTACCTGCGTACCAGTCGCGCTTTGAGGCCCTGATCACGCCTATCGGTAACCTCACGGAGGATGATCGCATCTTTTGGTTTCAGCGTGGATTGTCTGAGGTCTTGGCGACGCAATGTGCCACAGACTTAGCGGGCAAGGACTTCGAGTCCTATGGGGACTTGGTGCGCTTTACGCGAGGGGTCGAGAAGCGTCTCTTAGCGGGGCAACGTGCTGTTAAACCTGCTCCTCGTGTTCATGCCATGCGAGCGCAGGGTCCGACGCTAGACGCTGCTGCCAACGACCTGGGAACCGAAATGGAGCGACGAACGCCGACGGTAGCAGTGACCACCGTTCGCACGGATAGAGGTCACGGCGTTCGTGGCGCTTCCGGCTCGTGTAATCCGAGGGGGTCGTCTGGCGCGGGTCAGAGCTCGGATCCGGCTAGAGGCAAGAGGAAAGGAGGTACACCGACTGCAGCGGTGGTGCACGAGGCTAAGAACGAGACCAAGCGGCAGCGTACCAACGACGGTTGGTTGAAGAAATGGGAGTGCACGCAATCCGAATTCGAACGTCGAAAGCGGATGAAGGTTTGCCAGAGATGTGCGGGAGAGCATCCCACGAGGGATTGCCCTTTGTTGCCGCCTTTGGCTCCGAAGCCGAAGTAGGGGATTGCCCAGGATGGTTCGGAGGGGACTCCACCTGGGAAGCCGGAACCTGCGGGTGGGCGGTTGTCGTTCGTGCGGCAAGCCGTGAGGGCATTGTTGCCTTCGGTCTTGGAACAGGTCGAGCGTGCGATTGGACGTCGATTGTCACTCGACGGTCGCTCAGGACGTGTGGGTTTTGACTCGTGGTGTAATTTGTTTGCACCGAGAAGACCCTTGGCGTCTATCGACTTGTCGGGCCACACCGTTTTGTTCCTCCCCTCGTCTCTGCGCGAGCTGCAAGCGCAGCTGGCCTTCTTTAGGAGAAGTAGGCGTCAACGTCCAGACACGGCCGCGTGCGTCCTTCTACCTGCTTATTGCCGGCGCAAAGCTATGGCATTGCTAGCGGGTATGCGGGCCGTTCTCCGGTTTGAGCCGGGCACCGTCCTGTTTAACGGTGTGGATGTAGCAGGTGCACCTGTTCCGTTGCCGGTTCAGGCCTACGCCATTGACGTTTGGTACGAAGCTCCTGCACCCCATCCTGAGGGTTCTGCCGAATGTTCTGAACCCGCCCTGAGCGTCTTGCTTTCGTCCGCAGAGTCGGTACCGGCAGACAATCGGGTTCCCTTGATTCAGGTCGATCTTGCTGGTCGTTCCCTGAAGGCGCTCGTCGATACCGGCGCCAGTGACGACTTCATCTCATCGGCAGAGGTGAATGCGTTGGGGTTGACCCCACAGTCGTCGGAATGGTCACAGGTTACTCTCGCGGATGGGGGTAAGCAACCCATATTGGGCAGGGTCACCCTTCGCCTGTGTATAGGTCCTCTGCGTATTACGACCCATCCTTATGTGTTGCGTGAGCTCACTGACGCTGCAACATATATACTGGGGTCCTCAACATTACGGCAGTATGGGGCTGGCATTGACTTAGAGTCCAGAACCCTACACCTACGTAAGGGGACTTTGTCGTGCAAAGTACCCTTTGTGCCGTTTGTAAGTGTTGAGCCAGAGGGGGGTAAGGCTGAGGCGGAGCCTGTGGTTAATTACGCTGTGGCCGCCATGGGGCAGCGTACAGAACCCAAGCCAGTCGGGCGTAAAGAGGCCATCCGGATGATCCGGAAGGGTGCCCACGGACTGCTTGTGAGGCCTAGGTTGCATTTGAATGCGGCCACCGCTCAGACTTCGTTGGATCCTGAGGTTGAGGCCTTGCTCACAGGGTACGCAGACGTTTTTCGTGACGTACCTGGGCTTCCTCCTTTGCGTCCCGTTGACCATACCATCCCACTAGTGCCCGGCGCACAGCCTGTTTCACGACCCATGTACAGGCTGAGTCCTCTGGAGTTGGACGAGGTGAAGCGCCAGGTAACTGATCTGCTCGCGAAGGGTATGATTCGCCCCAGCACGTCCCCTTACTCTGCGCCGATTTTGTTCGTCGGTAAGAAGGATGGGACCTTGCGCATGTGTATCGACTACAGGGGTTTGAATGCTACCACGGTCAAGAACCGTTACCCTTTGCCGCGCGTGGATGACCTGCTCGATAAGCTAAAGGACTCGGCTTATTTCAGCTCGATTGACTTGCAACAGGGGTACAATCAGATTCGCATTGCTACTTCTGACGTGCCGAAAACTGCTTTTCGGACCCCCTTTGGTCACTTCGAGTATGTAGTATCCTGGGGTATCTCGAGGCTAATATCCAGGTTGGCCAGTTGCCTGGCATCCTTCGATCGAGCCTTTGCTTTAGGTGGATATGACAGAGATACATCAATTGGTATCGAGCGGGTTGTGACTGACCCGGGTTCAAATCCCCCATCCATCAGTGTGGATGTGTGGATGGCTGATGTGTGCAAGGGAGGTGTAATCTCCATCATCAGGCCATCAGGGATGAGAATGCCATTGAGTCACGATTGTCCCTGTGGGTGTGAGGACACACCCATTGGAAGGGGGGATAATTGTAGTATCCTGGGGTATCTCGAGGCTAATATCCAGGTTGGCCAGTTGCCTGGCATCCTTTGATCGAGCCTTTGCTTTAGGTGGATATGACAGAGATACAACAGAGTACACGGTCTTGTCGTTTGGGTTGACTAACGCCCCTGCGACGTTTCAGTCGGTTATGGACCGCATGTTTAGACCGTATATCGACAGGTTCGTCGTTTGCTACTTGGATGACATCCTGGTCTACTCCAAGACGCGCGAGGAGCATCTGGAGCATCTTAACCTTGTGCTTGAGGTGTTGAGGCGGGAGCAATTGTTTGCTAAGCGTGCCAAATGCTTTTGGGCACAGCCTCAGGTGGAGTACTTGGGCCACATCGTGTCGGCCTCTGGCGTGCGAATGGACCCACGGAAGGTAGCGGTGGTTCGTGACTGGCCTGCGCCTCAGAACCTCCAGGAGCTGCGTAAGTTCCTTGGTTTGACCAACTACTTCCGTAAGTTCATCAAGCAGTACTCTGTCCTTGCGGCCCCGCTCACGGATTTGACTCGCAAGGGTGCTTTCAATTCGCTTGATGCTTGGACACCCGAGTGTCAGCAGGCATTTGAGGAGCTGAAGCGTGTCGTTGCCGACGATGTTACCCTTGCATTCCCCGACTACTCGTTGCCATTTCGTGTCGAAGTGTTCACCGATGCTTCGTTGTATGGGAGTGGCGCTGTACTGTTGCAGGAAGGGCGACCGATCGCCTTCACGAGTAAGAAGTTTACGGGGGCTGAAACCCGTTACACGACCGGGGAACAGGAGCTGTTAGCGGTCTTGCATGCTCTTAAGGAGTGGCGTTGTTACCTAGAGGGACGGCCATTCACGCTTAAGACTGACCACAAGCCCCTGACGTTTTTACAAAGCGTCCTTACGTTAAACCGACGTCAAGCTAGGTGGATGGAGTACCTCGCTCGGTTTGACTGCACCTGGGAGCACATTGCCGGTCGGATTAACATCGCCGATGCTCTCAGCCGACACCCGTCACTACATGCTGCGATTTTGGCGGCACCTGTCCTACGTCCACGAACTACGGACGTGCCTCTGTCCTCAGACCTTGCGGCTCGCTTGAAGGCTGCCTATGCTGGCGACTCTTGGTTCGCTTCGCCTAGCAACGTGGGGCACCTACGCAAACAGAACGGTCTCTGGCTACGGACTGAAGGATCGACGACTCAGATTGTCGTGCCTAACGATGATACCCTTCGTCGTGATATCCTTGCCCGTTTCCATGAGGATCCATTGGCAGGACACCCAGGTAGCACGCGGCTGGTCGAGTTGGTGCGACGCTCCTTCTGGTGGTCTCGTCTGGCGAGAGACGCTGAGAACTTCGTGGAGACATGCAGTTTGTGCCAGCGCAACAAGGCTTTGTCTGGTAAGGGCCACGGGTTGTTGCAACCTTTGCCTGTCCCTGACGCGCCTTGGGAAAGTGTTTCCATGGACTTTGTGGTCGCGCTGCCCAAAACTGAGGGGGGATACGACTCGGTGCTCGTCATGGTTGATCGTTTGACTAAAATGGTCCACCTTGCGCCCACCACGTCTACCTGCACTGCTGAACAGACTGCACGCCTGTTTTTCGATAACGTGGTTCGGTTGCACGGCGTCCCTAAGAACGTGGTCTCGGACCGTGGGGGTCAGTTCACGTCTAAGTTTTGGGAAGCGCTCTGCAAGCTTGTAGGCATGCGGGTTAACCTGAGCACGGCATACCACCCGCAGTCCGATGGACAGACCGAACGCACAAACCGCACACTGGGGGATATGTTGCGCAATTTTGCTGGTCGCACGCCTCTTGTTTGGGATACTTACCTGACTGCGGCAGAGTTTGCCATTAACAACGCTGTTAATCGGTCAACAGGTCAAAGCCCTTTCTTCCTGACTTATGGGTTTCACCCCGCGCTACCTGTGTGGCGTGAGCTGGAGGTGTATGTCCCTGCGGCTAAGACCTTTGCTAAGTCGTTCCTATCCCAAGTGGCAGACGCTAAGTCATGCTTGGAAGCGGCACAGCAACGGGCGACGGATTACTACAACAAGTCCAAGCGGGACGTGGTCTTTTTGGAAGGGCAGATGGTTCTGCTGAGCACTAAGAACCTGCGTTCCTTTGCCGAGGGATCCCGTAAGCTTTTGCCCCGTTGGATTGGTCCATACCCTGTTGTGCGCATGGTAGGGAACGTGGCTGTCGAGCTTACGTTGCCCTCTGACATGAACATTCATCCCACATTCCATGTTTCACTTGTTCGCCCATACCGTGGCACGGAGCCCACGCCTGACACCACTGATGTTGTACCCCTCCTGCCTTTCAAGCATAGCTCTGCACGCTTCGGCGTTAAGTGCTAAGGTACAAGCACAGCAAGCCAAGCGTACCGATGAGAGTCAGGGACAGCGGAAGTCTTCAGAGGCCAGGGGTTACAACGTACGATCCAGAGTGCAGAATATCCAATGAAGGCTATCAGAACCGGAAGCACGCTATCATCACTTAGCCGCTCCTTTAATGCTCAGGCTTAGCTCGGGCCAAGTAAAAGCGTATCCAGTCTTAGGACATCAATATGCAAGGGCACACGATCGAGGGAGATCGATAGCATATAATATAGGTAATCATCAAGGCCGTCATCGCTCGTCTTATACTCGCGACGTCGTCCACGGTACACATCACACCAGATCGCTGATCCGCATGTGTGACATGTTCGTAATCATGTCGCAGACGATATTCTATCGTCCCTTAGCCTTCACAGCATTAAGGCAATGCAAATGCAATGCTTAGCAATGTTCGTTATGTGGTTCAACCGTCATGCGAGTCGATGCCAATATCACTCACTCAGTCGCATTCCGTGTGCGCACGTGAAGTAGATATTGCATGATAAATCAGCATATGATAATGCGCGCTCTCAGATGATAATTCCAGTGCGCGTACGCGGACTCGCTCTGGTCGCATGACTAAAGCTTCCGCGCGGCGTCGCGCGATCCGAGCCGCACTCTCACACTTGTGCGTCACATTGGTCGAACCATTTGCATAATAACGAACCGAATATTGTTGCTTATAATATTATGCCAATACATTCGTGAGAAGCCTACGCTTCGCGAACGCCCGCCCTGTCGTGCAGTCCGCCTGGACCGTACGACAGGTCGGCAGTGGAATGCCGGTGATTCCCGAACATGGCGCATTGCAAGCGCTACACTGAGAGCATGGTGCCTGTATGCCAATGCGTGTAATCACTGGTTGCCGGGTGCCTTACCGGGTCCTATAGGCCGGTGCATGGGCGTGAGGTGAACCGTGATACAACAACTATCCCCCCTCCCGCGTGCAGCGTCCTCGCTGCCACATGCAGCATCGACTACACCGGTCACTGAGACTGCGTTGCACGCAATCTAGCCTCTTCGAGGATGGGTTTCATCTCAGGGGAGAAGTTACGTGCAGGCTCCCAAGAGTTATGCTCACTAGAATACCCAGTCCACTTGACCAAGTACTCATGTATCGTGCGTTTGCGTTTATGCTTACCCACACGCCGAGTGCGGTAATCCAGAACACGCTCCACGTCATACACCTTCTGCTTGCCAGCAATCCAGGTCTCAGGACCCGCTTCGACCGCCGCAGGGGTGTCAGTTGTTGTATCATGGTTCGCCTCACGCCCATGCACCGGCCTATAGGACCCGGTAAGGCACCCGGCAACCAGTGATTACACGCATTGGCATACAGGCACCATGCTCTCAGTGTAGCGCTAGGAGCGTAAGTACTCATGCACCGTGCGTTTGCGCTTACTTAGCGCCACTCCCATACATACAACGATCGGTGAACACTTCGACACGAAATGGCAACGAGTAGTTGGGGAATGCAAGGGTAACGTCGTCGGCAACGACATGCTTCAGCTCTTCAAACGCCTGCTGACACTCAGATGTCCAAGCATCAAGCGAATTGAAAGCACCCTTGCGAGTCAAATCCGTGAGCGGGGCCGCAAGGACAGAGTACTGCTTGATGAACTTACGGAAGTAGTTGGTCAAACCAAGGGACTTACGCAGCTCCTGGAGGTTCTGAGGCGCAGGCCAATCACGAACCTCCGCTACCTTCCGTGGGTCCATTCGCACGCCAGAGGCCAACACGATGTGGCCCAAGTACTCCACCTGAGGCTGTGCCCAGAAGCATTTGGCACGCTTAGCAAACAATTGCTCCCGCCTCAACACCTCAAGCACAAGCTTAAGATGCTCCAAGTGCTCCTCGCGCGTCTTCGAGTAGACCAGGATGTCATCCAAGTAGCAAACGACGAACCTGTCGATATACGGTCTAAACATGCGGTCCATAACCGACTGAAACGTCGCAGGGGCGTTGGTCAACCCAAACGACAAGACCGTGTACTCGAAGTGACCAAAGGGGGTCCGAAAAGCAGTTTTCGGCACGTCAGAAGCAGCAATGCGAATCTGATTGTACCCCTGTTGCAAGTCAATCGAGCTAAAATAAGCCGAGTCCTTTAGCTTATCGAGCAGGTCATCCACGCGCGGCAAAGGGTAACGGTTCTTGACCGTGGTAGCATTCCAACCCCGGTAGTCAATGCACATACGCAAGGTCCCGTCCTTCTTACCGACGAACAAAATCGGCGCAGAGTAAGGGGACGTGCTGGGGCGAATCATACCCTTCGCGAGCAGATCAGTAACCTGGCGCTTCACCTCGTCCAACTCCAGAGGACTGAGCCTGTACATGGGTCGGGAAACAGGCTGTGCGCCGGGCACTAGTGGGATGGTATGGTCAACGGGACGCAAAGGAGGAAGCCCAGGTACGTCACGAAAAACGTCTGCGTACCCTGTGAGCAAGGCCTCAACCTCAGGATCCAACGAAGTCTGAGCGGTGGCTGCATTCAAATGCAACCTAGGCCTCACAAGCAGTCCGTGGGCACCCTTCCGGATCATCCGGATGGCCTCCTTACGCCCGACTGGCTTGGGTTCTGTATGCTGCCCCATGGCGGCCACAGCATAGTTAACCACAGGCTCCGCCTCAGTCTTACCCCCCTCTGGCTCAACACTTACAAACGGCACAAAGGGTACTTTGCACGACAGAGTCCCCTTACGTAGGTGTAGGGTTCCGGACTCGAAGTCAACACCAGCCCCATACTGCCGTAATGTTGAGGACCCCAGTATATATGTTGCAGCGTCAGTGAGCTCACGCAACACATAAGGATGGGTCGTGATACGCAGAGGACCTATACACAGGTGAAGGGTGACCCTGCCCAATATGGGTTGCTTACCCCCATCCGCGAGGGTAACCTGTGACCATTCCGACGACTGTGGGGTCAACCCCAACGCATTCACCTCTGCCGATGAGATGAAGTCGTCACTGGCGCCGGTATCGACGAGCGCCTTCAGGGTGCGGCCAGCAAGGTCGACTTGAATCAAGGGAACCCGATTGTCTGCCGGTACCGACTCTGCGGACGAAAGCAAGACGCTCAGGGCGGGTTCAGAACATTCGGCAGAACCCTCAGGATGGGGTGCAGGAGCTTCGTACCAAACGTCAACGGCGTAGGCCTGAACCGGCAACGGAACAGGTGCACCTGCTACATCCACACTGTTAAACAGGACGGTGCCCGGCTCGAACCGGAGAACGGCCCGCATACCCGCTAGCAATGCCATAGCTTTGCGCCGGCAATAAGCAGGTAGAAGGACGCACGCGGCCGTGTCTGGACGTTGACGCCTACTTCTCCTATAGAAGGCCAGCTGCGCTTGCAGCTCGCGCAGAGACGAGGGGAGGAACAAAACGGTGTGGCCCGACAAGTCGATAGACGCCAAGGGTCTTCTCGGTGCAAACAAATTACACCACGAGTCAAAACCCACACGTCCTGAGCGACCGTCGAGAGACGGTCCAATCGCCCGCTCGACCTGTTCAAAGACCGAAGGCAACAATGCCTTCACGGCTTGCCGCACGAACAACAACCGCCCACCCGCAGGTTCCGCATTCCCAGGTGGAGTCCCCTCCGAACCATCCTGGGCAATCCCCTACTTCGGCTTCTGAGCCAAAGGCGGCAACAAAGGGCAATCCCTCGTGGGATGCTCTCCCGCACATCTCTGGCAAACCTTCATCCGCTTTCGACGTTCGAATTCGGATTGCGTGCACTCCCATTTCTTCAACCAACCGTCGTTGGTACGCTGCCGCTTGGTCTCGTTCTTAGCCTCGTGCGCCACCGCTGCAGTCGGTGTACCTCCTTTCCTCTTGCCTCTAGCCGGATCCGAGCTCTGACCCGCGCCAGACGACCCCCTCAGATTACACGAGCCAGAAGCGCCACGAACGCCGTGACCCCTATCCGTGCGAACGGTGGTCACTGCTACCGTCGGCGTTCGTCGCTCCATTTCGGTTCCCAGGTCGTTGGCAGCAGCGTCTAGCGTCGGACCCTGCGCTCGCATGGCATGAACACGAGGAGCAGGTTTAACAGCACGTTGCCCCGCTAAGAGACGCTTCTCGACCCCTCGCGTAAAGCGCACCAAGTCCCCATAGGACTCGAAGTCCTTGCCCGCTAAGTCTGTGGCACATTGCGTCGCCAAGACCTCAGACAATCCACGCTGAAACCAAAAGATGCGATCATCCTCCGTGAGGTTACCGATAGGCGTGATCAGGGCCTCAAAGCGCGACTGGTACGCAGGTACGGTCTCATCGTGGCGCATACGATATGTGCCAGACGCTAGCGTATTGCGAGCCTCAGCGCTAAGCGGTTGGACCTCAGGAGCAAAGCGTGCAAGCAAAGCGTCAGTCAACTCATCAAACGTGTATGTTCGCCTTGCCAACGTCCATTGATCGTACCATGTCTTCGCCACACCCCCGAGGGTGTTCCCGACCAGCAGACACTTCGCGGCATCACAATCACCGCCACGGACCAGTTGCAAGTACATGCGAATGTCACGCAGATATGCACGAGTTGTGTCAGCAATGCTACACTCGGCATTCTTCTGTTTCGTGTCATGCGGGATGTCTAATTTCGGGACGGGAATCGACAGTTTAATCACCTCTCCTTCGTCGTCGAATCGACCTTGATGAGGCGGTGCAGCAAACGGACCCCTCTGTTCCTCACGTCCAACAGGGCCTGTTTTCGGCTGCCGCGATAGGAACAGTCGGATGGACAGGGGTTCGTGGGTCAAGTAGTACATGGGGATCTCGGACACCATCAACAACATGCGTGTTCGGGCCCCTCCGAGATGTTTCAGGAACGACGGACGTGTCGGCACGAACGTCCCCCACTACTAGCCCTACATCACCGCTACCAGATGCCATGGTAAATCGGCGACTGACTGGTCACAACCTGTGTGCTAAAGGCATTCTACACACAGGTATCAGTCGAGCACAAATCAGACGGTATCACCCTACCGACGGATAGTGCTCCTTGCAGATACAGCAAGTATCCGTCCAAGAAGTCTCGCACTTCAAGCGTACGCTCAACAAGCGCCCGCAACTGATCCGGACTCAGGTTCGGACCAGCTGACGCTGTAGCAAGCGTGAGACTGTTCGATTCACCTGCAGCTCAGAAGCACGAACTTCGAACAGGCAAAACGAACGGCAATGCAAGAGCAGCAAGGCAATTACAGACCGGAAGCGGCGGCCGCCAATACAGCTCGACCTAGATCTTCCGCGAACGTATCCAGAGGACTACGATTGCCTTCGTTAGCTCCAGCCATGAAAGCGGCCTACTTACAGAGAGATCAGGGTGAGACAATCAGGCCGCGAGCGAACCTTACGTCTCGATACCAAACTTGTTGTACCCCTCCTGCCTTTCAATCATATTTCTGCACGCTCCGGCGTTAAGTGCTAGGGCGCAAGCACAGCAAGCCAAGCGTACCGATGAGAGTCAGGGACAGCGGAAGTCTTCAGAGGCCAGGGGTTACAACGTACGATCCAGAATGCAGAATATCCAGTGAAGGCTATCAGAACCGGAAGCACGCTATCATCACTTAGCCGCTCCTTCAATGCTCAGCTAAACAGGCCCAAGTAAAAGCGTATCCAGTCTTAGGACATCAATATGCAAGGGTACACGATCGAGGGAGATCGATAGCATATTATATATGTATAGATAATCATTAAGGCCGTCATCGCTCGTCTTATACTCGCGACGTCGTCCGCGGTACACATCACACCAGATCGCTGATCCGCATGTGTGACATGTTCGTAATCATGTCGCAGACGATATTCTATCGTCCCTTAGCCTTCACAGCATTAAGGCAATGCAAATGCAATGCTTAGCAATGTTCGTTATGTGGCTCAACCACCATGCGACTCGATGCGAATATCACTCACTCAGTCGCAGTCCGCTCACGCACGTGAAGTGGATATTGCATGATAAATCAGCATATGATAATGCGCGCTCTCAGATAATGATTCTAGTGCGCGTACGCGGACTCGCTCTGGTCGCATGACTAAAGCTTCCGTGCGGCGTCGCGCGATCCGAGCCGCACTCTCACACTTGTGCGTCACATTGGTCGAACCATTTGCATGATAACGAACCGAATATTATTGCTTATAATATTATGCCAATACATTCGTGAGAAGCCTACGCTTCGCGAACGCCCGCCCTGTCGTGCAGTCCACCCGGACCGTACGACAGGTCGGCAGTGGAATGTCGGTGATTCCCAAACATGTCGCATTGCAAGCGCTACACCAAGAGCATGGTGCCTGTATGCCAATGCGCCTAACTGCGGGTTGCCAGGCGCCTTACCGGGTCCTATAGGCCGGTGCATGGGCGTGAGGCGAATCGTGATACAACATCCCGCGTGCAGCGTCCTCGCTGCCACATGCAGCATCGACTACACCGGTCACTGAGACTGCGTCGCGCGCAATCTAGCTTCTTCGAGGATGGGTTTCATCTCAGGGGAGAAGTTCCGTGCAGGCTCCCAAGAGTTATGCTCGCTAGAATACCCAGTCCACTTGACCAAGTACTCATGCACCGTGCGCTTGCGCTTATGCTTACCCACACGCCGAGTGCGGTAATCCAGAACACGCTCCACGTCATACACCTTCTGCTTGCCAGCAATCCAGGTCTCAGGACCCGCTTCGACTGCCGCAGGGGTATCAGTGGTATCCGGCGTGGGCTCCGTGCCATGGTATGGGCGAACAAGTGAAACATGGAATGTGGGATGGATGTTCATGTCAGAGGGCAACGTAAGCTCGACAGCCACGTTCCCTACCATGCGCACAACAGGGTATGGACCAATCCAACGGGGCAAAAGCTTACGGGATCCCTCGGCAAAGGAGCGCAGGTTCTTAGTGCTCAGCAGAACCATCTGCCCTTCCGAAAAGACCACGTCCCGCTTGGACTTGTTGTAGTAATCCGTCGCCCGTTGCCCGTTCGCCCGTTCGCAGTTGTTACTTCCGCAGCTGCTCAAACTTGATCATGATCACGAATGACTAGAGGAATGCGAAGATGCAGCCCAAGGAATCATAATCCGAAGAATGCTCAACTTGTTTAACTGATGGTGAATTGAGCCCTTTTGAAAGATGGGCTAACAGTCTCCTGCCTAGTTCACGGACCTTACATCGGCATATCCCCCCTGATTGCAGCCACTGAGAATCCACTGCCGCTGACTCATCGCCGTCCTTTCCCCCTCCAACACAAACAGGGCGCCTGGAACTGGCGAGAAAATTAAGTTGCGCGGTCTGGAGTTGTACTCAGCCGCCATGCACTGCGCCGCTGTCGCGGCCGGGGAGCTGATGCTGGGCTAGGAACCGGCAGTAGCAGCCTTGTTACGGGCAACAGCAGCAGCGGTAGCGGCAGTAGCGGCAGCAGAGTCGCAGCGGGTGGCGGACTAAGCAGCCCATCCAGCGGTGGCGGCAGCAGTAGCAGTACCAGTGGTGGCGGTGGCGCCGCTGCTGCTACTGCCAGCCGTCACAGGAGTCACGTCGAGCCGCAGCCCTCCCATTCCAACACCGCGACTCCCCGGATCTCCACCCCTGCTGCCGTAACACTGGTGCCGGCTGCGCTGCCATGGGTGACGGGAACTCCCCGAACTGCCCGCACCCCGGCATCTGCCGCCGCCACCATGGCGTCCGCTGCGTCCGTCAACACGTCGCCGGCGACCCCCCGCACCTTGTCCTCGCCGTCGGTCATAGAATCTTCTGACGCAGCCGCGGCATGCCACGTGCCAGGTGTCATGACGCCTCGGTACGACAGGGGGACTGGTGAGATATGCGGGGCTGACAGCTCCACTCCCCGCTCCAGGGGCCATGAGCCGTCGAGATCCGGCGGGCAGCGGAACCTCCTCATGGGCCTTGTGCGAGGGATCGGTGCGATGCGCCGCGTTTTGTGATTCACACACCCAGAGTCCAGAGCACGCTTCACCGCGGTACGGATGCGAACGGGGAGAGAGGCGGGAGAAAGGGGGGGGAGGTGGGGGTTGGGTAACACTGTAACTGGCGTACACCATGCGGGTACCGTTGTGTTGTATCACTCCTCATACTCGCCCATTGATTCTGCGGAGAACCAGGCTCGGTGCATCATGCTCGATTATATCAGAACGTACCAATCGAGGCAGCGGAAGTCTTTGATGCGAGGAGTTACAACGTATATTCCAAGACAGGCGAAGATGACGTGATAGGCTATCAGTGCCTAGCCGAGGCAATCATCATCTAACCGATGCAAATCGGTGCTCGGGCTTATCCAGAAATACGACCATAAGCGATATAAAAGGCGTAAGCTCAACCAAAGCGCGGTTAGCTTGTATAAATGTCAATCACAACGTTCGCGTGGTGATTCTCACTTATATTCATACTTAGGCCGTCAATGAGCATAGCAGATATACTCGCAGCGACGGCTCGCGGTACAAGAGATCTGCAAGTAGTAAGTGTACTACCGTGATCCCGCGTGCGGATATTGCTATATAAGCCGTCATAGCAATAATGCAATGTTCTTTACTCGCGTAAAGGTGCCGACTACGCCATCGCGCGTAGTGTCGCATTCGACGCGCCGCATCGCTCGAGCCATTGCCTCGCGACCTCAAGGTACGCTCGCGTTATCGTGCTCGTGCGCGCGCGTATGCATACTGCACGTGTTATCGTTAGTGCGCGTTGCTACGCGATGCCTCATGCATCCTAGATTGTCCGCGACCAAGTCGCCGGACCATACGCACCTATCGCGATGCCGATCACGCAATGTATGCTCGCAGCGCTGTGCACAGTGCATTAGGCGATGTGCTCATTGCGGGTTGCTTGTGCCCTTAGCCAGTGCGCCTAGCGTGTGCGGTGCGACGTGCTGCGTGACATGCGTGCGGTCGCGTCGCGCCCGCTGCCGTACTACTCCAAGCGTCCATGTACGACAGGGGTGACGTCATCATTGCTGTATCGCTCCACAGTGTCCACGTACGACAGGGGTGACGTCATCATTGTCGTATCGCTCCACAGTGTCCACGTACGACAGGGGTGACGTCATCATTGTCGTATCGCTCCCCGCGTCCACGTACGACAGTGCCGTACTGTCGTACCGTGCTGCCGTACCGTACGATAGTGCCGTACCGTCGTACCGTGCTGCCGTACCGTACGATAGTGCCGTACCGTCGTACCGTGCTGCCGTACCGTACGATAGTGCTGTATCGCTCCGCGCGTCCACGTACGACAGTGTGACGTGGTGTCGTGCGCGACAGGGCGATGGTGGGTGCAACTCTAGCGGAGCTTAGGAAAAGTGACGCGTGGTACAACAATTATTCCCCCCCCATAGGCAGCGTCCTCGCTGCCGGTCAGGCGACCAGAGCTACTGAGATTGCGTGGCACGCACCCTAGCCTCCTCGAGGATGGGCGCCATCTCCGGGGAGAAATTGCGCGCAGGTTCCCACGAGTTGTGCTCACTTGAGTAGTCCGTCCACTTGACCAGGTACTCGTGCACGGTGCGCTTGCGCCGGTGTCTACCCACACGCCGAGTGCGGTAGTCCAAGATGCGCTCCACATCGTATACCTTCTGCTTGCCTGCGGCCCAGTCTCAGGACCCGGTTCGACTGCTGCAGGGGTATCAGTGGTGGCAGGCGTGGGCTCCGTGCCACGATACGGACGAACAAGTGACACGTGGAACGTAGGATGGATGTTTATGTTAGAGGGCAACGCGAGCTCGACGGCTGCGTTCCCGACCATGCGCACAACGGGGTACGGGCCAATCCAGCGGGGCAAAAGCTTACGGGACCCCTCGGCAAAGGAACGCAGGTTCTTAGTGCTCAGCAGAACCATCTGTCCTTCCGAAAAAACCACGTCCCGCTTGGACTTGTTGTAGTACTCCGTTGCTCGTTGCTGCGCCGCGTCCAAACACGACTTCGCGTCTGTGATTCGGGATAAGAACGTCTTGGCAAAGGTCTTAGCCGCAGGGACATACACCTCCAGCTCACGCCACACAGGTAGCGCCGGGTGAAACCCATACGTCAGGAAGAACGGGCTTTGACCTGTCGACCGATTAACAGCATTGTTAATCGCGAACTCTGCCGCAGTCAGGTAAGTATCCCAAACGAGAGGCGTGCGACCAGCAAGTTGCGCAACATATCCCCCAGGGTGCGGTTCGTGCGTTCGGTCTGGCCGTCAGACTGCGGGTGGTATGCCGTGCTCAGGTTAACCCGCATGCCCACGAGCTTGCAGAGCGCTTCCCAAAACTTAGACGTGAACTGACCGCCACGGTCCGAGACCACGTTCTTAGGGACGCCGTGCAACCGAACCACGTTATCGAAAAACAGGCGTGCAGTTTGCTCAGCAGTGCAGGTCGACGTGGTAGGTGCAAGGTGAACCATCTTAGTCAAACGGTCGACCATGACAAGCACCGAGTTGTACCCTCCCTCAGTTTTGGGCAGCGCGACTACGAAGTCCATGGAAACACTTTCCCAAGGCGCGTCAGGAACAGGCAATGGTTGCAGCAACCCCTGGCCCCTACCGGACAAAGCCTTGTTGCGCTGGCACAAACTGCATGTCTGCACGAAGTTCTCGGCATCTCTCGCCAGACGAGACCACCAGAACGAGCGTCGCACCAATTCGACCAGCCGCGTGCTACCTGGGTGTCCTGCCAACGGGTCCTCATGGAAACGGGAAAGGATATCGCGACGAAGGGAATCGTCGTTAGGCACGACGATCTGAGTCGTCGATCCTTCCGTCCGTAGCCAAAGACCATTTTGCTTGCGTAGGTGTTCAACATTGCCGGGCGAAGCGAACCAGGAGTCGCCCGCATAGGCAGCCTTCAGGCGAGCCGCGAGGTCTGAGGACAGAGGCACGTCCGGGGTCGATGGACGTTGGACAGGCGCCGCCAAAATCGCAGCGTGTAGCGACGGATGTCGACTGAGAGCGTCGGCGATGTTAATCCGACCGGCAACGTGCTCCCAGATGCAGTCAAACCGCGCGAGGTACTCCATCCACCTCACTTGTCGTCGGTTCAACGTGGGGACGCTTTGTAAAAACGTCAGGGGCTTGTGGTCAGTCTTAAGGGTGAACGGTCGTCCCTCTAGGTAACAACGCCACTCCTTAAGCGCATGCAAGACCGCTAGAAGCTCCTGCTCCCCTGTAGTGTAACGGGTTTCTGCGCCCGTAAACTTCTTACTCGTGAAGGCGATCGGTCGCCCTTCCTGCAACAGTACAGCGCCGCTCCCATACAACGAAGCATCCGAAAACACTTCGACACGAAACGGCAACGAGTAGTCGGGGAACGCAAGGGTAACGTCGTCGGCAACGACACGCTTTAGCTCCTCGAACGCCAGCTGACACTCGGGCGTCCATGCACCAGGCGAATCGAAAGCTCCCTTACGCGTCAAATCAGTGAGCGGGGCCGAAAGGACAGAGTACTGCTTGATGAACTTACGGAAATAATTGGTCAAGCCGAGGAAGCTACGAAGCTCCTGAAGGTTCCGAGGCGCTGGCCAATCGCGAACCACGGCTACCTTCCGCGGGTCCATCTTGACGCCGGTGGCCGACACAATGTGGCCCAAGTACTCCACCTGAGGCTGCGCCCAAAAGCACTTGGCGCGCTTCGCAAACAATTGCTCCCGCCTGAACACCTCAAGCACAAGCTTAAGATGCTCCAGATGCTCCTCGCGCGTCTTGGAGTAGACCAGGATGTCGTCCAAGTAGCAAACGACGAACCTGTCGATATACGGTCTAAACATACGATCCATGACCGCCTGAAACGTCGCAGGGGCATGAGTCAACCCGAACGACAAGACCGTGTACTCGAAGTGACCAAAGGGCGTCCGAAAAGCGGTTTTCGGCACATCAGACGCAGCGATGCGAATCTGATTGTATCCCTGTTGCAAGTCGATCGAGCTGAAGTAGGCCGAGCCCTTTAGCTTATCAAGCAGGTCGTCCACGCGCGGCAATGGGTAACGGTTTTTGACCGTCGTCGCATTCAACCCCCTGTAATCGATACACATGCGCAAGCTCCCATCCTTCTTACCGACAAACAGAATCGGCGCAGAATACGGAGATGTGCTGGGGCGAATCATACCCTTTGCGAGCAGATCAGTTACCTGGCGCTTCACCTCGTCCAACTCCAGGGGACTTAACCTGTACATAGGTCTTGACACAGGCTGAGCGCCGGGTACGAGTGGGATGGTATGGTCCACGGGACGCAAGGAGGAAGCCCAGGCACGTCACGAAAAACGTCTGCGTACCCTGTGAGCAAGGCTTCAACCTCAGGATCCAAAGAAGACTGAGCGGGTCGTCGCATTCAGATGCAACCTAGGCCTCACAAGCAGTTCCGTGGGCACCCTTCCGGATCATCTGGATGGCCTCCTTACGCCCGACTGGCTTGGGTTCCGTACGCTGCCCCATGGCTTTCACAGCGTAGTTAACCACAGGCTCCGCCTCAGACTTACCCCCCTCTGGCTCAACACTTACAAACGGCACGAAGGGTACTTTGCACGATAGAGTCCCCTTACGAGGCGAAGGGTTCCAGACTCTAGGTCAATGCCGGCCCCATACTGCCGTAATGTTGAGGACCCCAGTATATATGTCGCAGCGTCAGTCAGCTCACGCAACACATAAGGTTGGGTCGTAATACGCAGAGGACCTATACACAGGCGAAGGGTGACCCTGCCCAATATGGGTTGCTTACCCCCATCCGCGAGGGTAACCTGCGACCATTCTGACGACTGTGGGCACAGACCCAATGCATTCACCTCTGCCGATGAGATGAAGTCGTCACTGGCGCCGGTATCGACGAGCGCCTTCAGGGTACGACCAGCAAGATCGACCTGAATCAAGGGAACCCGATTGTCTGCCGGTACCGACTCTGCGGACGAAAGCAAGACGCTCAGGGTGGGTTCGAATCGTTCGGCAGAACCCTCAGAATGAGGTGCAGGAGCATCGTACCAAACGTCAACGGCGTAGGCCTGGACCGACAACGGAACAGGTGCACCTGCTAAATCAAACCGTTATACAGAACGGTGCCCGGCTCGAACCGGCAGACTTTCCGCATACCCGTTAGCAAAGTCGAGGCTTTTCGCCGACTATAAGCGGGTAGAAGGACGCAAGCGGCAGTGTCTGGACGTTGACGCCTACTTCTCCTATAGAAGGTCAGCTGCACTGACAGCTCGCGTAGAGATGAGGGGAGGAACAAGACGGTGTGGCCTAACAAATCGATAGACGTCAGCGGTTTACTCGGTGCATACAGGTTACACAGCGAGTCAAAACCTACACGTCCTGAGCGACCGTCGAGGGACAATCGACGTCCAATCGCGCGTTCGATTTGTTCAAGGACCGAAGGCAACGGTGCCCTCACGGCTTGCCGCACTGACGACAACCGCCCACCCTCTAATTCCGACTTCCCAGGTGGAGTCCCCTCCGAGCCATCCTGGGCAATCCCCTACTTCGGCCGCTGAGCCAAAGGCGGTAGGTGCGGACACTCCCTCGTAGGATGTTCCGCCGACGCGCATCTCAGGCAAACCTTCTTGCTCTTCCGCCGCGCAAGCTCGGAGTGCGAACAAGTGAAACATGGAATGTGGGATGGATGTTCATGTCAGAGGGCAACGTAAGCTCGACAGCCACGTTCCCTACCATGCGCACAACAGGGTATGGACCAATCCAACGGGGCAAAAGCTTACGGGATCCCTCGGCAAAGGAGCGCAGGTTCTTAGTGCTCAGCAGAACCATCTGCCCTTCCGAAAAGACCACGTCCCCGCTTGGACTTGTTGTAGTAATCCGTCGCCCGTTGCCCGTTCGCCCGTTCGCAGTTGTTACTATTCCGCAGCTGCTCAAACTTGATCATGATCACGAATGACTAGAGGAATGCGAAGATGCAGCCCAAGGAATCATAATCCGAAGAATGCTCAACTTGTTAACTGATGGTGAATTGAGCCCTTTTGAAAGATGGGCTAACAGTCTCCTGCCTAGTTCACGGACCTTACATCGGCATATCCCCCCTGATTGCAGCCACTGAGAATCCACTGCCGCTGACTCATCGCCGTCCTTTCCCCCTCCAACACAAACAGGGCGCCTGGAACTGGCGAGAAAATTAAGTTGCGCGGTCTGGAGTTGTACTCAGCCGCCATGCACTGCGCCGCTGTCGCGGCCGGGGAGCTGATGCTGGGCTAGGAACCGGCAGTAGCAGCCTTGTTACGGGCAACAGCAGCAGCGGTAGCGGCAGTAGCGGCAGCAGAGTCGCAGCGGGTGGCGGACTAAGCAGCCCATCCAGCGGTGGCGGCAGCAGTAGCAGTACCAGTGGTGGCGGTGGCGCCGCTGCTGCTACTGCCAGCCGTCACAGGAGTCACGTCGAGCCGCAGCCCTCCCATTCCAACACCGCGACTCCCCGGATCTCCACCCCTGCTGCCGTAACACTGGTGCCGGCTGCGCTGCCATGGGTGACGGGAACTCCCCGAACTGCCCGCACCCCGGCATCTGCCGCCGCCACCATGGCGTCCGCTGCGTCCGTCAACACGTCGCCGGCGACCCCCCGCACCTTGTCCTCGCCGTCGGTCATAGAATCTTCTGACGCAGCCGCGGCATGCCACGTGCCAGGTGTCATGACGCCTCGGTACGACAGGGGGACTGGTGAGATATGCGGGGCTGACAGCTCCACTCCCCGCTCCAGGGGCCATGAGCCGTCGAGATCCGGCGGGCAGCGGAACCTCCTCATGGGCCTTGTGCGAGGGATCGGTGCGATGCGCCGCGTTTTGTGATTCACACACCCAGAGTCCAGAGCACGCTTCACCGCGGTACGGATGCGAACGGGGAGAGAGGCGGGAGAAAGGGGGGGGAGGTGGGGGTTGGGTAACACTGTAACTGGCGTACACCATGCGGGTACCGTTGTGTTGTATCACTCCTCATACTCGCCCATTGATTCTGCGGAGAACCAGGCTCGGTGCATCATGCTCGATTATATCAGAACGTACCAATCGAGGCAGCGGAAGTCTTTGATGCGAGGAGTTACAACGTATATTCCAAGACAGGCGAAGATGACGTGATAGGCTATCAGTGCCTAGCCGAGGCAATCATCATCTAACCGATGCAAATCGGTGCTCGGGCTTATCCAAGAAATACGACCATAAGCGATATAAAAGGCGTAAGCTCAACCAAAGCGCGGTTAGCTTGTATAAATGTCAATCACAACGTTCGCGTGGTGATTCTCACTTATATTCATACTTAGGCCGTCAATGAGCATAGCAGATATACTCGCAGCGACGGCTCGCGGTACAAGAGATCTGCAAGTAGTAAGTGTACTACCGTGATCCCGCGTGCGGATATTGCTATATAAGCCGTCATAGCAATAATGCAATGTTCTTTACTCGCGTAAAGGTGCCGACTACGCCATCGCGCGTAGTGTCGCATTCGACGCGCCGCATCGCTCGAGCCATTGCCTCGCGACCTCAAGGTACGCTCGCGTTATCGTGCTCGTGCGCGCGCGTATGCATACTGCACGTGTTATCGTTAGTGCGCGTTGCTACGCGATGCCTCATGCATCCTAGATTGTCCGCGACCAAGTCGCCGGACCATACGCACCTATCGCGATGCCGATCACGCAATGTATGCTCGCAGCGCTGTGCACAGTGCATTAGGCGATGTGCTCATTGCGGGTTGCTTGTGCCCTTAGCCAGTGCGCCTAGCGTGTGCGGTGCGACGTGCTGCGTGACATGCGTGCGGTCGCGTCGCGCCCGCTGCCGTACTACTCCAAGCGTCCATGTACGACAGGGGTGACGTCATCATTGCTGTATCGCTCCACAGTGTCCACGTACGACAGGGGTGACGTCATCATTGTCGTATCGCTCCACAGTGTCCACGTACGACAGGGGTGACGTCATCATTGTCGTATCGCTCCCCGCGTCCACGTACGACAGTGCCGTACTGTCGTACCGTGCTGCCGTACCGTACGATAGTGCCGTACCGTCGTACCGTGCTGCCGTACCGTACGATAGTGCCGTACCGTCGTACCGTGCTGCCGTACCGTACGATAGTGCTGTATCGCTCCGCGCGTCCACGTACGACAGTGTGACGTGGTGTCGTGCGCGACAGGGCGATGGTGGGTGCAACTCTAGCGGAGCTTAGGAAAAGTGACGCGTGGTACAACAATTATTCCCCCCCCCATAGGCAGCGTCCTCGCTGCCGGTCAGGCGACCAGAGCTACTGAGATTGCGTGGCACGCACCCTAGCCTCCTCGAGGATGGGCGCCATCTCCGGGGAGAAATTGCGCGCAGGTTCCCACGAGTTGTGCTCACTTGAGTAGTCCGTCCACTTGACCAGGTACTCGTGCACGGTGCGCTTGCGCCGGTGTCTACCCACACGCCGAGTGCGGTAGTCCAAGATGCGCTCCACATCGTATACCTTCTGCTTGCCTGCGGCCCAAGTCTCAGGACCCGGTTCGACTGCTGCAGGGGTATCAGTGGTGGCAGGCGTGGGCTCCGTGCCACGATACGGACGAACAAGTGACACGTGGAACGTAGGATGGATGTTTATGTTAGAGGGCAACGCGAGCTCGACGGCTGCGTTCCCGACCATGCGCACAACGGGGTACGGGCCAATCCAGCGGGGCAAAAGCTTACGGGACCCCTCGGCAAAGGAACGCAGGTTCTTAGTGCTCAGCAGAACCATCTGTCCTTCCGAAAAAACCACGTCCCGCTTGGACTTGTTGTAGTACTCCGTTGCTCGTTGCTGCGCCGCGTCCAAACACGACTTCGCGTCTGTGATTCGGGATAAGAACGTCTTGGCAAAGGTCTTAGCCGCAGGGACATACACCTCCAGCTCACGCCACACAGGTAGCGCCGGGTGAAACCCATACGTCAGGAAGAACGGGCTTTGACCTGTCGACCGATTAACAGCATTGTTAATCGCGAACTCTGCCGCAGTCAGGTAAGTATCCCAAACGAGAGGCGTGCGACCAGCAAAGTTGCGCAACATATCCCCCAGGGTGCGGTTCGTGCGTTCGGTCTGGCCGTCAGACTGCGGGTGGTATGCCGTGCTCAGGTTAACCCGCATGCCCACGAGCTTGCAGAGCGCTTCCCAAAACTTAGACGTGAACTGACCGCCACGGTCCGAGACCACGTTCTTAGGGACGCCGTGCAACCGAACCACGTTATCGAAAAACAGGCGTGCAGTTTGCTCAGCAGTGCAGGTCGACGTGGTAGGTGCAAGGTGAACCATCTTAGTCAAACGGTCGACCATGACAAGCACCGAGTTGTACCCTCCCTCAGTTTTGGGCAGCGCGACTACGAAGTCCATGGAAACACTTTCCCAAGGCGCGTCAGGAACAGGCAATGGTTGCAGCAACCCCTGGCCCCTACCGGACAAAGCCTTGTTGCGCTGGCACAAACTGCATGTCTGCACGAAGTTCTCGGCATCTCTCGCCAGACGAGACCACCAGAACGAGCGTCGCACCAATTCGACCAGCCGCGTGCTACCTGGGTGTCCTGCCAACGGGTCCTCATGGAAACGGGAAAGGATATCGCGACGAAGGGAATCGTCGTTAGGCACGACGATCTGAGTCGTCGATCCTTCCGTCCGTAGCCAAAGACCATTTTGCTTGCGTAGGTGTTCAACATTGCCGGGCGAAGCGAACCAGGAGTCGCCCGCATAGGCAGCCTTCAGGCGAGCCGCGAGGTCTGAGGACAGAGGCACGTCCGGGGTCGATGGACGTTGGACAGGCGCCGCCAAAATCGCAGCGTGTAGCGACGGATGTCGACTGAGAGCGTCGGCGATGTTAATCCGACCGGCAACGTGCTCCCAGATGCAGTCAAACCGCGCGAGGTACTCCATCCACCTCACTTGTCGTCGGTTCAACGTGGGGACGCTTTGTAAAAACGTCAGGGGCTTGTGGTCAGTCTTAAGGGTGAACGGTCGTCCCTCTAGGTAACAACGCCACTCCTTAAGCGCATGCAAGACCGCTAGAAGCTCCTGCTCCCCTGTAGTGTAACGGGTTTCTGCGCCCGTAAACTTCTTACTCGTGAAGGCGATCGGTCGCCCTTCCTGCAACAGTACAGCGCCGCTCCCATACAACGAAGCATCCGAAAACACTTCGACACGAAACGGCAACGAGTAGTCGGGGAACGCAAGGGTAACGTCGTCGGCAACGACACGCTTTAGCTCCTCGAACGCCAGCTGACACTCGGGCGTCCATGCACCAGGCGAATCGAAAGCTCCCTTACGCGTCAAATCAGTGAGCGGGGCCGAAAGGACAGAGTACTGCTTGATGAACTTACGGAAATAATTGGTCAAGCCGAGGAAGCTACGAAGCTCCTGAAGGTTCCGAGGCGCTGGCCAATCGCGAACCACGGCTACCTTCCGCGGGTCCATCTTGACGCCGGTGGCCGACACAATGTGGCCCAAGTACTCCACCTGAGGCTGCGCCCAAAAGCACTTGGCGCGCTTCGCAAACAATTGCTCCCGCCTGAACACCTCAAGCACAAGCTTAAGATGCTCCAGATGCTCCTCGCGCGTCTTGGAGTAGACCAGGATGTCGTCCAAGTAGCAAACGACGAACCTGTCGATATACGGTCTAAACATACGATCCATGACCGCCTGAAACGTCGCAGGGGCATGAGTCAACCCGAACGACAAGACCGTGTACTCGAAGTGACCAAAGGGCGTCCGAAAAGCGGTTTTCGGCACATCAGACGCAGCGATGCGAATCTGATTGTATCCCTGTTGCAAGTCGATCGAGCTGAAGTAGGCCGAGCCCTTTAGCTTATCAAGCAGGTCGTCCACGCGCGGCAATGGGTAACGGTTTTTGACCGTCGTCGCATTCAACCCCCTGTAATCGATACACATGCGCAAGCTCCCATCCTTCTTACCGACAAACAGAATCGGCGCAGAATACGGAGATGTGCTGGGGCGAATCATACCCTTTGCGAGCAGATCAGTTACCTGGCGCTTCACCTCGTCCAACTCCAGGGGACTTAACCTGTACATAGGTCTTGACACAGGCTGAGCGCCGGGTACGAGTGGGATGGTATGGTCCACGGGACGCAAAGGAGGAAGCCCAGGCACGTCACGAAAAACGTCTGCGTACCCTGTGAGCAAGGCTTCAACCTCAGGATCCAAAGAAGACTGAGCGGTCGTCGCATTCAGATGCAACCTAGGCCTCACAAGCAGTCCGTGGGCACCCTTCCGGATCATCTGGATGGCCTCCTTACGCCCGACTGGCTTG
Organism: Volvox reticuliferus; assembly: GCA_019650235.1. Classification (NCBI taxonomy): domain Eukaryota; kingdom Viridiplantae; phylum Chlorophyta; class Chlorophyceae; order Chlamydomonadales; family Volvocaceae; genus Volvox; species Volvox reticuliferus. The sequence continues at coordinate 404,481 of BNCP01000076.1, read as the reverse complement.
GGTTCCGTACGCTGCCCCATGGCTTTCACAGCGTAGTTAACCACAGGCTCCGCCTCAGACTTACCCCCCTCTGGCTCAACACTTACAAACGGCACGAAGGGTACTTTGCACGATAGAGTCCCCTTACGAAGGCGAAGGGTTCCAGACTCTAGGTCAATGCCGGCCCCATACTGCCGTAATGTTGAGGACCCCAGTATATATGTCGCAGCGTCAGTCAGCTCACGCAACACATAAGGTTGGGTCGTAATACGCAGAGGACCTATACACAGGCGAAGGGTGACCCTGCCCAATATGGGTTGCTTACCCCCATCCGCGAGGGTAACCTGCGACCATTCTGACGACTGTGGGCACAGACCCAATGCATTCACCTCTGCCGATGAGATGAAGTCGTCACTGGCGCCGGTATCGACGAGCGCCTTCAGGGTACGACCAGCAAGATCGACCTGAATCAAGGGAACCCGATTGTCTGCCGGTACCGACTCTGCGGACGAAAGCAAGACGCTCAGGGTGGGTTCGAATCGTTCGGCAGAACCCTCAGAATGAGGTGCAGGAGCATCGTACCAAACGTCAACGGCGTAGGCCTGGACCGACAACGGAACAGGTGCACCTGCTAAATCAACACCGTTATACAGAACGGTGCCCGGCTCGAACCGGCAGACTTTCCGCATACCCGTTAGCAAAGTCGAGGCTTTCGCCGACTATAAGCGGGTAGAAGGACGCAAGCGGCAGTGTCTGGACGTTGACGCCTACTTCTCCTATAGAAGGTCAGCTGCACTGACAGCTCGCGTAGAGATGAGGGGAGGAACAAGACGGTGTGGCCTAACAAATCGATAGACGTCAGCGGTTTACTCGGTGCATACAGGTTACACAGCGAGTCAAAACCTACACGTCCTGAGCGACCGTCGAGGGACAATCGACGTCCAATCGCGCGTTCGATTTGTTCAAGGACCGAAGGCAACGGTGCCCTCACGGCTTGCCGCACTGACGACAACCGCCCACCCTCTAATTCCGACTTCCCAGGTGGAGTCCCCTCCGAGCCATCCTGGGCAATCCCCTACTTCGGCCGCTGAGCCAAAGGCGGTAGGTGCGGACACTCCCTCGTAGGATGTTCCGCCGACGCGCATCTCAGGCAAACCTTCTTGCTCTTCCGCCGCGCAAGCTCGGAGTGCGAACAAGTGAAACATGGAATGTGGGATGGATGTTCATGTCAGAGGGCAACGTAAGCTCGACAGCCACGTTCCCTACCATGCGCACAACAGGGTATGGACCAATCCAACGGGGCAAAAGCTTACGGGATCCCTCGGCAAAGGAGCGCAGGTTCTTAGTGCTCAGCAGAACCATCTGCCCTTCCGAAAAGACCACGTCCCGCTTGGACTTGTTGTAGTAATCCGTCGCCCGTTGCCCGTTCGCCCGTTCGCAGTTGTTACTTCCGCAGCTGCTCAAACTTGATCATGATCACGAATGACTAGAGGAATGCGAAGATGCAGCCCAAGGAATCATAATCCGAAGAATGCTCAACTTGTTTAACTGATGGTGAATTGAGCCCTTTTGAAAGATGGGCTAACAGTCTCCTGCCTAGTTCACGGACCTTACATCGGCATATCCCCCCTGATTGCAGCCACTGAGAATCCACTGCCGCTGACTCATCGCCGTCCTTTCCCCCTCCAACACAAACAGGGCGCCTGGAACTGGCGAGAAAATTAAGTTGCGCGGTCTGGAGTTGTACTCAGCCGCCATGCACTGCGCCGCTGTCGCGGCCGGGGAGCTGATGCTGGGCTAGGAACCGGCAAGTAGCAGCCTTGTTACGGGCAACAGCAGCAGCGGTAGCGGCAGTAGCGGCAGCAGAGTCGCAGCGGGTGGCGGACTAAGCAGCCCATCCAGCGGTGGCGGCAGCAGTAGCAGTACCAGTGGTGGCGGTGGCGCCGCTGCTGCTACTGCCAGCCGTCACAGGAGTCACGTCGAGCCGCAGCCCTCCCATTCCAACACCGCGACTCCCCGGATCTCCACCCCTGCTGCCGTAACACTGGTGCCGGCTGCGCTGCCATGGGTGACGGGAACTCCCCGAACTGCCCGCACCCCGGCATCTGCCGCCGCCACCATGGCGTCCGCTGCGTCCGTCAACACGTCGCCGGCGACCCCCCGCACCTTGTCCTCGCCGTCGGTCATAGAATCTTCTGACGCAGCCGCGGCATGCCACGTGCCAGGTGTCATGACGCCTCGGTACGACAGGGGGACTGGTGAGATATGCGGGGCTGACAGCTCCACTCCCCGCTCCAGGGGCCATGAGCCGTCGAGATCCGGCGGGCAGCGGAACCTCCTCATGGGCCTTGTGCGAGGGATCGGTGCGATGCGCCGCGTTTTGTGATTCACACACCCAGAGTCCAGAGCACGCTTCACCGCGGTACGGATGCGAACGGGGAGAGAGGCGGGAGAAAGGGGGGGGAGGTGGGGGTTGGGTAACACTGTAACTGGCGTACACCATGCGGGTACCGTTGTGTTGTATCACTCCTCATACTCGCCCATTGATTCTGCGGAGAACCAGGCTCGGTGCATCATGCTCGATTATATCAGAACGTACCAATCGAGGCAGCGGAAGTCTTTGATGCGAGGAGTTACAACGTATATTCCAAGACAGGCGAAGATGACGTGATAGGCTATCAGTGCCTAGCCGAGGCAATCATCATCTAACCGATGCAAATCGGTGCTCGGGCTTATCCAAGAAATACGACCATAAGCGATATAAAAGGCGTAAGCTCAACCAAAGCGCGGTTAGCTTGTATAAATGTCAATCACAACGTTCGCGTGGTGATTCTCACTTATATTCATACTTAGGCCGTCAATGAGCATAGCAGATATACTCGCAGCGACGGCTCGCGGTACAAGAGATCTGCAAGTAGTAAGTGTACTACCGTGATCCCGCGTGCGGATATTGCTATATAAGCCGTCATAGCAATAATGCAATGTTCTTTACTCGCGTAAAGGTGCCGACTACGCCATCGCGCGTAGTGTCGCATTCGACGCGCCGCATCGCTCGAGCCATTGCCTCGCGACCTCAAGGTACGCTCGCGTTATCGTGCTCGTGCGCGCGCGTATGCATACTGCACGTGTTATCGTTAGTGCGCGTTGCTACGCGATGCCTCATGCATCCTAGATTGTCCGCGACCAAGTCGCCGGACCATACGCACCTATCGCGATGCCGATCACGCAATGTATGCTCGCAGCGCTGTGCACAGTGCATTAGGCGATGTGCTCATTGCGGGTTGCTTGTGCCCTTAGCCAGTGCGCCTAGCGTGTGCGGTGCGACGTGCTGCGTGACATGCGTGCGGTCGCGTCGCGCCCGCTGCCGTACTACTCCAAGCGTCCATGTACGACAGGGGTGACGTCATCATTGCTGTATCGCTCCACAGTGTCCACGTACGACAGGGGTGACGTCATCATTGTCGTATCGCTCCACAGTGTCCACGTACGACAGGGGTGACGTCATCATTGTCGTATCGCTCCCCGCGTCCACGTACGACAGTGCCGTACTGTCGTACCGTGCTGCCGTACCGTACGATAGTGCCGTACCGTCGTACCGTGCTGCCGTACCGTACGATAGTGCCGTACCGTCGTACCGTGCTGCCGTACCGTACGATAGTGCTGTATCGCTCCGCGCGTCCACGTACGACAGTGTGACGTGGTGTCGTGCGCGACAGGGCGATGGTGGGTGCAACTCTAGCGGAGCTTAGGAAAAGTGACGCGTGGTACAACAATTATTCCCCCCCCCATAGGCAGCGTCCTCGCTGCCGGTCAGGCGACCAGAGCTACTGAGATTGCGTGGCACGCACCCTAGCCTCCTCGAGGATGGGCGCCATCTCCGGGGAGAAATTGCGCGCAGGTTCCCACGAGTTGTGCTCACTTGAGTAGTCCGTCCACTTGACCAGGTACTCGTGCACGGTGCGCTTGCGCCGGTGTCTACCCACACGCCGAGTGCGGTAGTCCAAGATGCGCTCCACATCGTATACCTTCTGCTTGCCTGCGGCCCAAGTCTCAGGACCCGGTTCGACTGCTGCAGGGGTATCAGTGGTGGCAGGCGTGGGCTCCGTGCCACGATACGGACGAACAAGTGACACGTGGAACGTAGGATGGATGTTTATGTTAGAGGGCAACGCGAGCTCGACGGCTGCGTTCCCGACCATGCGCACAACGGGGTACGGGCCAATCCAGCGGGGCAAAAGCTTACGGGACCCCTCGGCAAAGGAACGCAGGTTCTTAGTGCTCAGCAGAACCATCTGTCCTTCCGAAAAAACCACGTCCCGCTTGGACTTGTTGTAGTACTCCGTTGCTCGTTGCTGCGCCGCGTCCAAACACGACTTCGCGTCTGTGATTCGGGATAAGAACGTCTTGGCAAAGGTCTTAGCCGCAGGGACATACACCTCCAGCTCACGCCACACAGGTAGCGCCGGGTGAAACCCATACGTCAGGAAGAACGGGCTTTGACCTGTCGACCGATTAACAGCATTGTTAATCGCGAACTCTGCCGCAGTCAGGTAAGTATCCCAAACGAGAGGCGTGCGACCAGCAAAGTTGCGCAACATATCCCCCAGGGTGCGGTTCGTGCGTTCGGTCTGGCCGTCAGACTGCGGGTGGTATGCCGTGCTCAGGTTAACCCGCATGCCCACGAGCTTGCAGAGCGCTTCCCAAAACTTAGACGTGAACTGACCGCCACGGTCCGAGACCACGTTCTTAGGGACGCCGTGCAACCGAACCACGTTATCGAAAAACAGGCGTGCAGTTTGCTCAGCAGTGCAGGTCGACGTGGTAGGTGCAAGGTGAACCATCTTAGTCAAACGGTCGACCATGACAAGCACCGAGTTGTACCCTCCCTCAGTTTTGGGCAGCGCGACTACGAAGTCCATGGAAACACTTTCCCAAGGCGCGTCAGGAACAGGCAATGGTTGCAGCAACCCCTGGCCCCTACCGGACAAAGCCTTGTTGCGCTGGCACAAACTGCATGTCTGCACGAAGTTCTCGGCATCTCTCGCCAGACGAGACCACCAGAACGAGCGTCGCACCAATTCGACCAGCCGCGTGCTACCTGGGTGTCCTGCCAACGGGTCCTCATGGAAACGGGAAAGGATATCGCGACGAAGGGAATCGTCGTTAGGCACGACGATCTGAGTCGTCGATCCTTCCGTCCGTAGCCAAAGACCATTTTGCTTGCGTAGGTGTTCAACATTGCCGGGCGAAGCGAACCAGGAGTCGCCCGCATAGGCAGCCTTCAGGCGAGCCGCGAGGTCTGAGGACAGAGGCACGTCCGGGGTCGATGGACGTTGGACAGGCGCCGCCAAAATCGCAGCGTGTAGCGACGGATGTCGACTGAGAGCGTCGGCGATGTTAATCCGACCGGCAACGTGCTCCCAGATGCAGTCAAACCGCGCGAGGTACTCCATCCACCTCACTTGTCGTCGGTTCAACGTGGGGACGCTTTGTAAAAACGTCAGGGGCTTGTGGTCAGTCTTAAGGGTGAACGGTCGTCCCTCTAGGTAACAACGCCACTCCTTAAGCGCATGCAAGACCGCTAGAAGCTCCTGCTCCCCTGTAGTGTAACGGGTTTCTGCGCCCGTAAACTTCTTACTCGTGAAGGCGATCGGTCGCCCTTCCTGCAACAGTACAGCGCCGCTCCCATACAACGAAGCATCCGAAAACACTTCGACACGAAACGGCAACGAGTAGTCGGGGAACGCAAGGGTAACGTCGTCGGCAACGACACGCTTTAGCTCCTCGAACGCCAGCTGACACTCGGGCGTCCATGCACCAGGCGAATCGAAAGCTCCCTTACGCGTCAAATCAGTGAGCGGGGCCGAAAGGACAGAGTACTGCTTGATGAACTTACGGAAATAATTGGTCAAGCCGAGGAAGCTACGAAGCTCCTGAAGGTTCCGAGGCGCTGGCCAATCGCGAACCACGGCTACCTTCCGCGGGTCCATCTTGACGCCGGTGGCCGACACAATGTGGCCCAAGTACTCCACCTGAGGCTGCGCCCAAAAGCACTTGGCGCGCTTCGCAAACAATTGCTCCCGCCTCAACACCTCAAGCACAAGCTTAAGATGCTCCAGATGCTCCTCGCGCGTCTTGGAGTAGACCAGGATGTCGTCCAAGTAGCAAACGACGAACCTGTCGATATACGGTCTAAACATACGATCCATGACCGCCTGAAACGTCGCAGGGGCATGAGTCAACCCGAACGACAAGACCGTGTACTCGAAGTGACCAAAGGGCGTCCGAAAAGCGGTTTTCGGCACATCAGACGCAGCGATGCGAATCTGATTGTATCCCTGTTGCAAGTCGATCGAGCTGAAGTAGGCCGAGCCCTTTAGCTTATCAAGCAGGTCGTCCACGCGCGGCAATGGGTAACGGTTTTTGACCGTCGTCGCATTCAACCCCCTGTAATCGATACACATGCGCAAGCTCCCATCCTTCTTACCGACAAACAGAATCGGCGCAGAATACGGAGATGTGCTGGGGCGAATCATACCCTTTGCGAGCAGATCAGTTACCTGGCGCTTCACCTCGTCCAACTCCAGGGGACTTAACCTGTACATAGGTCTTGACACAGGCTGAGCGCCGGGTACGAGTGGGATGGTATGGTCCACGGGACGCAAAGGAGGAAGCCCAGGCACGTCACGAAAAACGTCTGCGTACCCTGTGAGCAAGGCTTCAACCTCAGGATCCAAAGAAGACTGAGCGGTCGTCGCATTCAGATGCAACCTAGGCCTCACAAGCAGTCCGTGGGCACCCTTCCGGATCATCTGGATGGCCTCCTTACGCCCGACTGGCTTGGGTTCCGTACGCTGCCCCATGGCTTTCACAGCGTAGTTAACCACAGGCTCCGCCTCAGACTTACCCCCCTCTGGCTCAACACTTACAAACGGCACGAAGGGTACTTTGCACGATAGAGTCCCCTTACGAAGGCGAAGGGTTCCAGACTCTAGGTCAATGCCGGCCCCATACTGCCGTAATGTTGAGGACCCCAGTATATATGTCGCAGCGTCAGTCAGCTCACGCAACACATAAGGTTGGGTCGTAATACGCAGAGGACCTATACACAGGCGAAGGGTGACCCTGCCCAATATGGGTTGCTTACCCCCATCCGCGAGGGTAACCTGCGACCATTCTGACGACTGTGGGCACAGACCCAATGCATTCACCTCTGCCGATGAGATGAAGTCGTCACTGGCGCCGGTATCGACGAGCGCCTTCAGGGTACGACCAGCAAGATCGACCTGAATCAAGGGAACCCGATTGTCTGCCGGTACCGACTCTGCGGACGAAAGCAAGACGCTCAGGGTGGGTTCGAATCGTTCGGCAGAACCCTCAGAATGAGGTGCAGGAGCATCGTACCAAACGTCAACGGCGTAGGCCTGGACCGACAACGGAACAGGTGCACCTGCTAAATCAACACCGTTATACAGAACGGTGCCCGGCTCGAACCGGCAGACTTTCCGCATACCCGTTAGCAAAGTCGAGGCTTTTCGCCGACTATAAGCGGGTAGAAGGACGCAAGCGGCAGTGTCTGGACGTTGACGCCTACTTCTCCTATAGAAGGTCAGCTGCACTGACAGCTCGCGTAGAGATGAGGGGAGGAACAAGACGGTGTGGCCTAACAAATCGATAGACGTCAGCGGTTTACTCGGTGCATACAGGTTACACAGCGAGTCAAAACCTACACGTCCTGAGCGACCGTCGAGGGACAATCGACGTCCAATCGCGCGTTCGATTTGTTCAAGGACCGAAGGCAACGGTGCCCTCACGGCTTGCCGCACTGACGACAACCGCCCACCCTCTAATTCCGACTTCCCAGGTGGAGTCCCCTCCGAGCCATCCTGGGCAATCCCCTACTTCGGCCGCTGAGCCAAAGGCGGTAGGTGCGGACACTCCCTCGTAGGATGTTCCGCCGACGCGCATCTCAGGCAAACCTTCTTGCTCTTCCGCCGCGCAAGCTCGGAGTGCGAACAAGTGAAACATGGAATGTGGGATGGATGTTCATGTCAGAGGGCAACGTAAGCTCGACAGCCACGTTCCCTACCATGCGCACAACAGGGTATGGACCAATCCAACGGGGCAAAAGCTTACGGGATCCCTCGGCAAAGGAGCGCAGGTTCTTAGTGCTCAGCAGAACCATCTGCCCTTCCGAAAAGACCACGTCCCGCTTGGACTTGTTGTAGTAATCCGTCGCCCGTTGCCCGTTCGCCCGTTCGCAGTTGTTACTTCCGCAGCTGCTCAAACTTGATCATGATCACGAATGACTAGAGGAATGCGAAGATGCAGCCCAAGGAATCATAATCCGAAGAATGCTCAACTTGTTTAACTGATGGTGAATTGAGCCCTTTTGAAAGATGGGCTAACAGTCTCCTGCCTAGTTCACGGACCTTACATCGGCATATCCCCCCTGATTGCAGCCACTGAGAATCCACTGCCGCTGACTCATCGCCGTCCTTTCCCCCTCCAACACAAACAGGGCGCCTGGAACTGGCGAGAAAATTAAGTTGCGCGGTCTGGAGTTGTACTCAGCCGCCATGCACTGCGCCGCTGTCGCGGCCGGGGAGCTGATGCTGGGCTAGGAACCGGCAGTAGCAGCCTTGTTACGGGCAACAGCAGCAGCGGTAGCGGCAGTAGCGGCAGCAGAGTCGCAGCGGGTGGCGGACTAAGCAGCCCATCCAGCGGTGGCGGCAGCAGTAGCAGTACCAGTGGTGGCGGTGGCGCCGCTGCTGCTACTGCCAGCCGTCACAGGAGTCACGTCGAGCCGCAGCCCTCCCATTCCAACACCGCGACTCCCCGGATCTCCACCCCTGCTGCCGTAACACTGGTGCCGGCTGCGCTGCCATGGGTGACGGGAACTCCCCGAACTGCCCGCACCCCGGCATCTGCCGCCGCCACCATGGCGTCCGCTGCGTCCGTCAACACGTCGCCGGCGACCCCCCGCACCTTGTCCTCGCCGTCGGTCATAGAATCTTCTGACGCAGCCGCGGCATGCCACGTGCCAGGTGTCATGACGCCTCGGTACGACAGGGGGACTGGTGAGATATGCGGGGCTGACAGCTCCACTCCCCGCTCCAGGGGCCATGAGCCGTCGAGATCCGGCGGGCAGCGGAACCTCCTCATGGGCCTTGTGCGAGGGATCGGTGCGATGCGCCGCGTTTTGTGATTCACACACCCAGAGTCCAGAGCACGCTTCACCGCGGTACGGATGCGAACGGGGAGAGAGGCGGGAGAAAGGGGGGGGAGGTGGGGGTTGGGTAACACTGTAACTGGCGTACACCATGCGGGTACCGTTGTGTTGTATCACTCCTCATACTCGCCCATTGATTCTGCGGAGAACCAGGCTCGGTGCATCATGCTCGATTATATCAGAACGTACCAATCGAGGCAGCGGAAGTCTTTGATGCGAGGAGTTACAACGTATATTCCAAGACAGGCGAAGATGACGTGATAGGCTATCAGTGCCTAGCCGAGGCAATCATCATCTAACCGATGCAAATCGGTGCTCGGGCTTATCCAAGAAATACGACCATAAGCGATATAAAAGGCGTAAGCTCAACCAAAGCGCGGTTAGCTTGTATAAATGTCAATCACAACGTTCGCGTGGTGATTCTCACTTATATTCATACTTAGGCCGTCAATGAGCATAGCAGATATACTCGCAGCGACGGCTCGCGGTACAAGAGATCTGCAAGTAGTAAGTGTACTACCGTGATCCCGCGTGCGGATATTGCTATATAAGCCGTCATAGCAATAATGCAATGTTCTTTACTCGCGTAAAGGTGCCGACTACGCCATCGCGCGTAGTGTCGCATTCGACGCGCCGCATCGCTCGAGCCATTGCCTCGCGACCTCAAGGTATGCTCGCGTTATCGTGCTCGTGCGCGCGCGTATGCATACTGCACGTGTTATCGTTAGTGCGCGTTGCTACGCGATGCCTCATGCATCCTAGATTGTCCGCGACCAAGTCGCCGGACCATACGCACCTATCGCGATGCCGATCACGCAATGTATGCTCGCAGCGCTGTGCACAGTGCATTAGGCGATGTGCTCATTGCGGGTTGCTTGTGCCCTTAGCCAGTGCGCCTAGCGTGTGCGGTGCGACGTGCTGCGTGACATGCGTGCGGTCGCGTCGCGCCCGCTGCCGTACTACTCCAAGCGTCCATGTACGACAGGGGTGACGTCATCATTGCTGTATCGCTCCACAGTGTCCACGTACGACAGGGGTGACGTCATCATTGTCGTATCGCTCCACAGTGTCCACGTACGACAGGGGTGACGTCATCATTGTCGTATCGCTCCACAGTGTCCACGTACGACAGTGCCGTACTGTCGTACCGTGCTGCCGTACCGTACGATAGTGCCGTACCGTCGTACCGTGCTGCCGTACCGTACGATAGTGCCGTACCGTCGTACCGTGCTGCCGTACCGTACGATAGTGCTGTATCGCTCCGCGCGTCCACGTACGACAGTGTGACGTGGTGTCGTGCGCGACAGGGCGATGGTGGGTGCAACTCTAGCGGAGCTTAGGAAAAGTGACGCGTGGTACAACAATTATTCCCCCCCCCATAGGCAGCGTCCTCGCTGCCGGTCAGGCGACCAGAGCTACTGAGATTGCGTGGCACGCACCCTAGCCTCCTCGAGGATGGGCGCCATCTCCGGGGAGAAATTGCGCGCAGGTTCCCACGAGTTGTGCTCACTTGAGTAGTCCGTCCACTTGACCAGGTACTCGTGCACGGTGCGCTTGCGCCGGTGTCTACCCACACGCCGAGTGCGGTAGTCCAAGATGCGCTCCACATCGTATACCTTCTGCTTGCCTGCGGCCCAAGTCTCAGGACCCGGTTCGACTGCTGCAGGGGTATCAGTGGTGGCAGGCGTGGGCTCCGTGCCACGATACGGACGAACAAGTGACACGTGGAACGTAGGATGGATGTTTATGTTAGAGGGCAACGCGAGCTCGACGGCTGCGTTCCCGACCATGCGCACAACGGGGTACGGGCCAATCCAGCGGGGCAAAAGCTTACGGGACCCCTCGGCAAAGGAACGCAGGTTCTTAGTGCTCAGCAGAACCATCTGTCCTTCCGAAAAAACCACGTCCCGCTTGGACTTGTTGTAGTACTCCGTTGCTCGTTGCTGCGCCGCGTCCAAACACGACTTCGCGTCTGTGATTCGGGATAAGAACGTCTTGGCAAAGGTCTTAGCCGCAGGGACATACACCTCCAGCTCACGCCACACAGGTAGCGCCGGGTGAAACCCATACGTCAGGAAGAACGGGCTTTGACCTGTCGACCGATTAACAGCATTGTTAATCGCGAACTCTGCCGCAGTCAGGTAAGTATCCCAAACGAGAGGCGTGCGACCAGCAAAGTTGCGCAACATATCCCCCAGGGTGCGGTTCGTGCGTTCGGTCTGGCCGTCAGACTGCGGGTGGTATGCCGTGCTCAGGTTAACCCGCATGCCCACGAGCTTGCAGAGCGCTTCCCAAAACTTAGACGTGAACTGACCGCCACGGTCCGAGACCACGTTCTTAGGGACGCCGTGCAACCGAACCACGTTATCGAAAAACAGGCGTGCAGTTTGCTCAGCAGTGCAGGTCGACGTGGTAGGTGCAAGGTGAACCATCTTAGTCAAACGGTCGACCATGACAAGCACCGAGTTGTACCCTCCCTCAGTTTTGGGCAGCGCGACTACGAAGTCCATGGAAACACTTTCCCAAGGCGCGTCAGGAACAGGCAATGGTTGCAGCAACCCCTGGCCCCTACCGGACAAAGCCTTGTTGCGCTGGCACAAACTGCATGTCTGCACGAAGTTCTCGGCATCTCTCGCCAGACGAGACCACCAGAACGAGCGTCGCACCAATTCGACCAGCCGCGTGCTACCTGGGTGTCCTGCCAACGGGTCCTCATGGAAACGGGAAAGGATATCGCGACGAAGGGAATCGTCGTTAGGCACGACGATCTGAGTCGTCGATCCTTCCGTCCGTAGCCAAAGACCATTTTGCTTGCGTAGGTGTTCAACATTGCCGGGCGAAGCGAACCAGGAGTCGCCCGCATAGGCAGCCTTCAGGCGAGCCGCGAGGTCTGAGGACAGAGGCACGTCCGGGGTCGATGGACGTTGGACAGGCGCCGCCAAAATCGCAGCGTGTAGCGACGGATGTCGACTGAGAGCGTCGGCGATGTTAATCCGACCGGCAACGTGCTCCCAGATGCAGTCAAACCGCGCGAGGTACTCCATCCACCTCGCTTGTCGTCGGTTCAACGTGGGGACGCTTTGTAAAAACGTCAGGGGCTTGTGGTCAGTCTTAAGGGTGAACGGTCGTCCCTCTAGGTAACAACGCCACTCCTTAAGCGCATGCAAGACCGCTAGAAGCTCCTGCTCCCCTGTAGTGTAACGGGTTTCTGCGCCCGTAAACTTCTTACTCGTGAAGGCGATCGGTCGCCCTTCCTGCAACAGTACAGCGCCGCTCCCATACAACGAAGCATCCGAAAACACTTCGACACGAAACGGCAACGAGTAGTCGGGGAACGCAAGGGTAACGTCGTCGGCAACGACACGCTTTAGCTCCTCGAACGCCAGCTGACACTCGGGCGTCCATGCACCAGGCGAATCGAAAGCTCCCTTACGCGTCAAATCAGTGAGCGGGGCCGAAAGGACAGAGTACTGCTTGATGAACTTACGGAAATAATTGGTCAAGCCGAGGAAGCTACGAAGCTCCTGAAGGTTCCGAGGCGCTGGCCAATCGCGAACCACGGCTACCTTCCGCGGGTCCATCTTGACGCCGGTGGCCGACACAATGTGGCCCAAGTACTCCACCTGAGGCTGCGCCCAAAAGCACTTGGCGCGCTTCGCAAACAATTGCTCCCGCCTCAACACCTCAAGCACAAGCTTAAGATGCTCCAGATGCTCCTCGCGCGTCTTGGAGTAGACCAGGATGTCGTCCAAGTAGCAAACGACGAACCTGTCGATATACGGTCTAAACATACGATCCATGACCGCCTGAAACGTCGCAGGGGCATGAGTCAACCCGAACGACAAGACCGTGTACTCGAAGTGACCAAAGGGCGTCCGAAAAGCGGTTTTCGGCACATCAGACGCAGCGATGCGAATCTGATTGTATCCCTGTTGCAAGTCGATCGAGCTGAAGTAGGCCGAGCCCTTTAGCTTATCAAGCAGGTCGTCCACGCGCGGCAATGGGTAACGGTTTTTGACCGTCGTCGCATTCAACCCCCTGTAATCGATACACATGCGCAAGCTCCCATCCTTCTTACCGACAAACAGAATCGGCGCAGAATACGGAGATGTGCTGGGGCGAATCATACCCTTTGCGAGCAGATCAGTTACCTGGCGCTTCACCTCGTCCAACTCCAGGGGACTTAACCTGTACATAGGTCTTGACACAGGCTGAGCGCCGGGTACGAGTGGGATGGTATGGTCCACGGGACGCAAAGGAGGAAGCCCAGGCACGTCACGAAAAACGTCTGCGTACCCTGTGAGCAAGGCTTCAACCTCAGGATCCAAAGAAGACTGAGCGGTCGTCGCATTCAGATGCAACCTAGGCCTCACAAGCAGTCCGTGGGCACCCTTCCGGATCATCTGGATGGCCTCCTTACGCCCGACTGGCTTGGGTTCCGTACGCTGCCCCATGGCTTTCACAGCGTAGTTAACCACAGGCTCCGCCTCAGACTTACCCCCCTCTGGCTCAACACTTACAAACGGCACGAAGGGTACTTTGCACGATAGAGTCCCCTTACGAAGGCGAAGGGTTCCAGACTCTAGGTCAATGCCGGCCCCATACTGCCGTAATGTTGAGGACCCCAGTATATATGTCGCAGCGTCAGTCAGCTCACGCAACACATAAGGTTGGGTCGTAATACGCAGAGGACCTATACACAGGCGAAGGGTGACCCTGCCCAATATGGGTTGCTTACCCCCATCCGCGAGGGTAACCTGCGACCATTCTGACGACTGTGGGCACAGACCCAATGCATTCACCTCTGCCGATGAGATGAAGTCGTCACTGGCGCCGGTATCGACGAGCGCCTTCAGGGTACGACCAGCAAGATCGACCTGAATCAAGGGAACCCGATTGTCTGCCGGTACCGACTCTGCGGACGAAAGCAAGACGCTCAGGGTGGGTTCGAATCGTTCGGCAGAACCCTCAGAATGAGGTGCAGGAGCATCGTACCAAACGTCAACGGCGTAGGCCTGGACCGACAACGGAACAGGTGCACCTGCTAAATCAACACCGTTATACAGAACGGTGCCCGGCTCGAACCGGCAGACTTTCCGCATACCCGTTAGCAAAGTCGAGGCTTTTCGCCGACTATAAGCGGGTAGAAGGACGCAAGCGGCAGTGTCTGGACGTTGACGCCTACTTCTCCTATAGAAGGTCAGCTGCACTGACAGCTCGCGTAGAGATGAGGGGAGGAACAAGACGGTGTGGCCTAACAAATCGATAGACGTCAGCGGTTTACTCGGTGCATACAGGTTACACAGCGAGTCAAAACCTACACGTCCTGAGCGACCGTCGAGGGACAATCGACGTCCAATCGCGCGTTCGATTTGTTCAAGGACCGAAGGCAACGGTGCCCTCACGGCTTGCCGCACTGACGACAACCGCCCACCCTCTAATTCCGACTTCCCAGGTGGAGTCCCCTCCGAGCCATCCTGGGCAATCCCCTACTTCGGCCGCTGAGCCAAAGGCGGTAGGTGCAGACACTCCCTCGTAGGATGTTCCGCCGACGCGCATCTCAGGCAAACCTTCTTGCTCTTCCGCCGCGCAAGCTCGGAGTGCGTGCAACCCCATTTATCCAACCAACCGTCACTGGTGCGTTGGCGCTTGGTCTCGTTCTTAGCTTCGTGCGCAGCCGCTGCAGACGGCGAACCCCCTTTCCTCTTGCCCTTGGCTGGATCCGCGCGTTGACCTGCGCCGGTTGACCCTTTGCGGTTACCCGATCCGGACGCGCCGTGAACGCCGTGACCGCGATCCGTACGAACGGTGGTCACTGCTGCCGTTGGCGTTCGACGCTCCGTTTCGGCCCCCTGGTCCATGGCCGCAGCGTCAGACGCCGGATCCTGCACTCGCATGGCATTAGCGCGAGGGACGGGTTTAATAGCACGCTGGCCAGCTAAGAGACGCTTCTCGACCCCTTGCGCAAATTGCACCAAATCCTCATAGGACCCAAAGTCCTTTCCCGCCAAGTCCGTGGCACATCGCTGCGCCAGGACCTCAGACAATCCACGCTGAAACCAAAAGATGCGGTCCTCCTCCGTCAGGTTACCGATGGGCGTGATCAGGGCCTCATAGCGCGACTGGTACGCAGGTACTGTTTCATCAGGGCGCATGCGATATGTGCCAGATGCTAACGTACTGCGAGCCTTAGCACTTAACGATTGAACCTCGGGAGCGAAGCGCGCAAGCAAAGCACGGGCCAACTCCTCAAACGTGTATGTCTGCCTTGCCATTGTCCATTGATCGTACCATGCCTTCGCCTCACCCGCGAGGGTGTTCCCGACGAGATAGCATTTCACAGGGTCACGATCACCGCCACGGACCAGTCGCAAGTACAAGCGGACATCACGCAGGTATGCACGAGTTGTATCGGCAATGCTTCGTCCAGCAATCTTTTGTTTCGCATCATGCGGGATGTCTAATTTCGGGACAGGAAGCGACAGTTTCATCACCTCTTCTTCGTCGTCAGATCGACCTTGACGAAGTGGTGCAGACGGACCCCTCTGCTCCTCGCGTCCAACGGGGCCTGCTTCGGCTGCCGTGACAGGAACAGTCGGATGGATGGGGGTCCGTGGGTCTAGTAGCGCAGGGGGATCTCGGACACCGTCAACAACATGCGTGTAAGGGCCCCTCCGAGATGTCTCAGGGACGACGGACGTGTCGGCACGACCGTCCCCCACTACTAGCCCTACGTCACCGCTACCAGATGCCATGGTAAATCGGCGACTGACCGGCCGCAACCTCGTGCGATAAAGGCACTCTCACACAGGTATCGGTCGAGCGGCAATCAGACGGTTTTTAAGCCTACCGACGGAAAGCGCTCCCTGCAGATACAGCAAGTATCCGTCCAAAGAGTCCCGCACTTCGCGCGTGCGCGCAATAAGCGCCCGCAACTGATCCGGACTCGGGTTCGAATCAGTCGATGCAGCGGCGAGTGAGACTCGATTCGATTCACCTGCGGCTCAGAAGCGCGTACTTCGAACAGGCAAAACGAACGGCAATGCAAGAGCAGCAAGGCAATTACAGACCAGAGGCGGCGGCGGCCAACACAGCTCGGCCAAGCTCCTCCGCGAATGTATCCAAAGGACTAAGACTGCCATCGCTGACTCCAGCCATAGAAGTGACCTACTTACGAAAGAGATCAGGGTGAGACAGCAGGCCGTGAACGAACCTTGCATCTCGATACCAAATTTGTTGTATCACTCCTCATACTCGCCCATTGATTCTGCGGAGAACCAGGCTCGGTGCATCATGCTCGATTATATCAGAACGTACCAATCGAGGCAGCGGAAGTCTTTGATGCGAGGAGTTACAACGTATATTCCAAGACAGGCGAAGATGACGTGATAGGCTATCAGTGCCTAGCCGAGGCAATCATCATCTAACCGATGCAAATCGGTGCTCGGGCTTATCCAAGAAATACGACCATAAGCGATATAAAAGGCGTAAGCTCAACCAAAGCGCGGTTAGCTTGTATAAATGTCAATCACAACGTTCGCGTGGTGATTCTCACTTATATTCATACTTAGGCCGTCAATGAGCATAGCAGATATACTCGCAGCGACGGCTCGCGGTACAAGAGATCTGCAAGTAGTAAGTGTACTACCGTGATCCCGCGTGCGGATATTGCTATATAAGCCGTCATAGCAATAATGCAATGTTCTTTACTCGCGTAAAGGTGCCGACTACGCCATCGCGCGTAGTGTCGCATTCGACGCGCCGCATCGCTCGAGCCATTGCCTCGCGACCTCAAGGTACGCTCGCGTTATCGTGCTCGTGCGCGCGCGTATGCATACTGCACGTGTTATCGTTAGTGCGCGTTGCTACGCGATGCCTCATGCATCCTAGATTGTCCGCGACCAAGTCGCCGGACCATACGCACCTATCGCGATGCCGATCACGCAATGTATGCTCGCAGCGTTGTGCACAGTGCATTAGGCGATGTGCTCATTGCGGGTTGCTTGTGCCCTTAGCCAGTGCGCCTAGCGTGTGCGGTGCGACGTGCTGCGTGACATGCGTGCGGTCGCGTCGCGCCCGCTGCCGTACTACTCCAAGCGTCCACGTACGACAGGGGTGACGTCATCATTGCCGTATCGCTCCACAGTGTCCACGTACAACAGCTGACGTCATCATTGCCGTATCGCTCCACAGTGTCCACGTACGACAGGGGTGACGTCATCATTGTCGTATCGCTCCACAGTGTCCACGTACGACAGGGGTGACGTCATCATTGTCGTATCGCTCCCCGCGTCCACGTACGACAGTGCCGTACCGTCGTACCGTGCTGCCGTACCGTACGATAGTGCCGTACCGTCGTACCGTGCTGCCGTACCGTACGATAGTGCTGTACCGTCGTACCGTGCTGCCGTACCGTACGATAGTGCCGTATCGCTCCGCGCGTCCACGTACGACAGTGTGACGTGGTGTCGTGCGCGACAGGGCGATGGTGGGTGCAACTCTAGCGGAGCTTAGGAAAAGTGACGCGTGGTACAACACGTTGCCCTCTTAGCTGTACGGTGCTGCTCTGCGCTGCGCCCATGACAGAGTTTGTGTGTGTCGTGCGTGTGTGTATGTGTACATCTGTGAACGTGTGCACTTAGGGTTGGTTTAATGCGCAGGTATGAGCTCATTTCGGTCATGGCGATGTTGAGCCCCAAGGCCCGCGGGTTCCTTCGTCATGTCGGTTGCCGTATGATTGAAGAAGTCAATGCAGGAATTTGTGAGTACGACGACATGCACGCGAGGAGGAGGCCCCATTGAGGAGGAGGCCCCATTAAACTCTCATGGGCGCGTGATGTGCGGCAAGTGTACGGTGTGTTCCAGTGCGTGCATCAGCAGGGTACGGCGTGTCGTATTTCACATTGACAAGTAGACCCTCGTCAGGTGCGAAATGGAGAATGGCGGTAACCCTGCATCTTCGTAAACCTGCTCGGAGGGGCAGGTAGGGCGGCAGCGGGGAAAGCGTGTGTATGTGTGTGTGTGTGTTTAGGGTTTCGGAGTATCCGAGGAGCTGAAAGGCTCTGTTGGGAGTCGTTAGCATTGCCGTCGGCGTAGACTGGCGCGGTTTACCGTTTTATTGCTGCGAAGGGGATGTGTACGACTCACCACTGTCATGACTTACCACTGCCCCTGCGGAGGTATTCGGCTTGGGGGGCGCATGGGTGTGGTAATGCGCACGTGTGTGTGTGTGTCGGGAGAGGGGACAGTGTTTTGTCCCCATTCATAGTTTAAGAAACATATTAATTTCCGGAACCTCCGGTACGAACATGTAGTCCTTGGAAGCAAGCTCCTCACCCGTACCTGGTACGGACTCATCCGTACGCTGTACGGGAGACCGCGGTGTGCATTGATTTCCTTTACTCTTAGAACCAGATGCCCTCCCATGATCGCCAATCGTCGGTTTAGGTTGGATTCAGATTTGGATTCCAGATTCAAACCATAAAACCCTGGATTCTATGGGATGTTGCTTGTTGTACCACGCGTCACTTTTCCTAAGCCCTGCTAGAGTTGCACCCACCATCACTCTGTCGCGCACGACACCACGTCAGCTGTCGTACGTGGACACTGTGGAGCGATACGGCACTGATGACGTCACCCCTGTCGTACGTGGACACTGTGGAGCGATACGGCACTGATGACGTCACCCCTGTCGTACGTGGACACGGTGGAGCGATACGGCACTATCGTACGGTACGGCACGGTACGACGGTACGGCACGGTACGACGATACGGCACTATCGTACGGTACGACACGGTACGACGGTACGGCACGGTACGACACGGTACGACGGTACGGCACGGTACGACGGCACGGTACGGCACGGTACGACGGTACGGCACGGTACGGCAATGATGACGTCACTGTCGTACGTGGACGCGGTGGAGCGATACGGCATTGATTACGTCAGTTGTCGTACGTGGACACGCGCGGAGTAGTACGGCAGCGGGCGCGGAGCGATCGCACGCATGTCACGCAGCACGTCGCACCGCACACGCTAGGCGCACTGGCTAAGGGCACAAGCAACCCGCAATGAGCATATCGCCTAGGGCGCTGTGCACAACGCTGCAAGCATGCATTGCGTGATCGGCATCGCGATAAGTGCGCATGGTCCGGCGACTTGGTCGCGGACAACCTAGAATGCATGAGGCATTGCATAGCAACGCGCACTAACGATAACACGTGCATTATGCATACGCGCGCAACAAGCACGATAACGCGAGCGTACCTTGAGGTCGCGAGGCAATGGCTCGAGCGATGCGGCGCGTCGAATGCAACACTACGCGCGATGGCGTAGTCGGCACCTTTACGCGAGTAAAGAACATTGCATTATTGCTATGACGGCTTATATAGCAATATCCGCACGCGGGATCACGGTAGTACACTTACTACTTACAGATCTCTTGTACCGCGAGCCGTCGCTGCGAGTATATCTGCTATGCGCATTGACGGCCTAAGTGTGAATATAAGTGAGGAACATTACGCGAACATCCCGATTGATGTTTACACAAGCTAACCGCGCCTTGGTTGAGCTTACGTCTTTTATATCGCTTATGGTCGCATTCCTTGGATAAGCCCGAGCACCGATTCGCATCGGTTAGATGATGATTGCCTCGGCTAGGCACTGATAGCCTATCACGTCATCTTCGCCTGTCTTGGATTATACGTTGTAACTCCTTGCATCGAAGACTTCCGCTGCCTCGATTGGTACGTTCTGATATAATCGAGCATGATGCACTGAGCCTGGTTCTCCGCAGAATCAATGGGCGTTTATGAGGAGTGATACAACAAATTTGGTATCGAGATGCAAGGTTCGTTCACGGCCTGCTGTCTCACCCTGATCTCTTTCGTAAGTAGGTCACCTATATGGCTGGAGTCGGCGATGGCAATCTTAGTCCTTTGGATACATTCGCGGAGGAGCTTGGCCGAGCTGTGATGGCCGCGGCCGCCTCTGGTCTGTAATTGCCTTGCTGCTCTTGCATTACCATTCGTTTTGCCTGTTCGAAGTACGCGCTTCTGAGCCGCAGGTGAATCGAATCGAGTCTCACTCGCCGCTGCATCGACTGATTCGAACCCGAGTCCGGATCAGTTGCGGGCGCTTATTGCGCGCACGCGCGAAGTGCGGGACTCTTTGGACGGATACTTGCTGTATCTGCAGGGAGCGCTTTCCGTCGGTAGGCTTAAAAACCGTCTGATTGTCGCTCGACCGATACCTGTGTGAGAGTGCCTTTATCGCACGAGGTTGCGGCCGGTCAGTCGCCGATTTACCATGGCATCTGGTAGCGGTGATGTAGGGCTAGTAGTGGGGGACGGTCGTGCCGACACGTCCGTCGTCCCTGAGACATCTCGGAGGGGCCCTTACACGCATGTTGTTGACGGTGTCCGAGATCCCCCTGCGCTACTAGACCCACGGACTCCCATCCATCCGACTGTTCCTGTCACGGCAGCCGAAGCAGGCCCCGTTGGACGCGAGGAGCAGAGGGGTCCGTCTGCACCACTTCGTCAAGGTCGATCTGACGACGAAGAAGAGGTGATGAAGCTGTCGCTTCCTGTCCCGAAATTAGACATCCCGCATGATGCGAAACAAAAGATTGCTGGGCGAAGCATTGCCGATACAACTCGTGCATACCTGCGTGATGTCCGCTTGTACTTGCGACTGGTCCGTGGTGGTGATCGTGACCCCGTGAAATGCTATCTCGTCGGGAACACCCTCGCGGGTGAGGCGAAGGCATGGTACGATCAATGGACGATGGCAAGGCAGACATACACGTTTGAGGAGTTGGCCCGTGCTTTGCTTGCGCGCTTTGCTCCCGAGGTTCAATCGTTAAGTGCTAAGGCTCGCAGTACGTTAGCATCTGGCACATATCGCATGCGCCCTGATGAAACAGTACCTGCGTACCAGTCGCGCTATGAGGCCCTGATCACGCCCATCGGTAACCTGACGGAGGAGGACCGCATCTTTTGGTTCCAGCGTGGATTGTCTGAGGTCCTGGCGCAGCGATGTGCCACGGACTTGGCGGGAAAGGACTTTGGGTCCTATGAGGATTTGGTGCAATTTGCGCAAGGGGTCGAGAAGCGTCTCTTAGCTGGCCAGCGTGCTATTAAACCCGTCCCTCGCGCTAATGCCATGCGAGTGCAGGATCCGGCGTCTGACGCTGCGGCCATGGACCAGGGGGCCGAAACGGAGCGTCGAACGCCAACGGCAGCAGTGACCACCGTTCGTACGGATCGCGGTCACGGCGTTCGCGGCGCTTCCGGATTGGGTAACCGCAAAGGGTCAACCGGCGCAGGTCAACGCGCGGATCCAGCCAAGGGCAAGAGGAAAGGGGGTTCGCCGTCTGCAGCGGCTGCGCACGAAGCTAAGAACGAGACCAAGCGGCAACGCACCAGCGACGGTTGGTTGGATAAATGGGGTTGCACGCACTCCGAGCTTGCGCGTCGGAAGAGCAAGAAGGTTTGCCTGAGATGCGCGTCGGCGGAACATCCTACGAGGGAGTGTCCGCACCTACCGCCTTTGGCTCAGCGGCCGAAGTAGGGGATTGCCCAGGATGGCTCGGAGGGGACTCCACCTGGGAAATCGGAACTAGAGGGTGGGCGGTTGTCGTCCGTGCGGCAAGCCGTGAGGGCACCGTTGCCTTCGGTCCTTGAACAAATCGAACGCGCGATTGGACGTCGATTGTCGCTCGACGGTCGCTCAGGACGTGTAGGTTTTGACTCGCTGTGTAACCTGTATGCACCGAGTAAACCGCTGACGTCTATCGATTTGTTAGGCCACACCGTTTTGTTCCTCCCCTCATCTCTGCGCGAGCTGTCAGTGCAGCTGACCTTCTATAGGAGAAGTAGGCGTCAACGTCCAGACACTGCCGCTTGCGTCCTTCTACCCGCTTATAGTCGGCGGAAAGCCTCGACTTTGCTAGCGGGTATGCGGAAAGTCTGCCGGTTCGAGCCGGGCACCGTTCTGTATAACGGTGTTGATTTAGCAGGTGCACCTGTTCCGCTGTCGGTCCAGGCCTACGCCGTTGACGTTTGGTACGATGCTCCTGCACCTCATTCTGAGGGTTCTGCCGAACGTTTCGAACCCGCCCTGAGCGTCTTGCTTTCGTCCGCAGAGTCGGTACCGGCAGACAATCGGGTTCCCTTGATTCAGGTCGATCTTGCTGGTCGCACCCTGAAGGCGCTCGTCGATACCGGCGCCAGTGACGACTTCATCTCATCGGCAGAGGTGAATGCATTGGGTCTGTGCCCACAGTCGTCGGAATGGTCGCAGGTTACCCTCGCGGATGGGGGTAAGCAACCCATATTGGGCAGGGTCACCCTTCGCCTGTGTATAGGTCCTCTGCATATTACGACCCAACCTTATGTGTTGCGTGAGCTGACTGATGCTGCGACATATATACTGGGGTCCTCAACATTACGGCAGTATGGGGCCGGCATTGACTTAGAGTCTGGAACCCTTCGCCTTCGTAAGGGGACTCTGTCGTGCAAAGTACCCTTCGTGCCGTTTGCAAGTGTTGAGCCAGAGGGGGGTAAGTCTGAGGCGGAGCCTGTGGTTAACTACGCTGTGAAAGCCATGGGGCAGCATGCTGAACCCAAGCCAGTCGGGCGTAAAGAGGCCATCCGGATGATCCGGAAGGGTGCCCACGGACTGCTTGTGAGGCCTAGGTTGCATTTGAATGCGACGACCGCTCAGTCTTCTTTGGATCCTGAGGTTGAAGCCTTGCTCACAGGGTACGCAGACGTTTTTCGTGACGTGCCTGGGCTTCCTCCTTTGCGTCCCGTGGACCATACCATCCCACTCGTACCCGGCGCTCAGCCTGTTTCCAGACCTATGTACAGGTTAAGTCCTCTGGAGTTGGACGAGGTGAAGCGCCAGGTAACTGATCTGCTCGCAAAGGGTATGATTCGCCCCAGCACATCTCCGTATTCTGCGCCGATTCTGTTCGTCGGTAAGAAGGATGGGAGCTTGCGCATGTGCATCGATTACAGGGGGTTGAATGCGACGACGGTCAAAAACCGTTACCCATTGCCGCGCGTGGACGACCTGCTCGATAAGCTAAAGGGCTCGGCCTACTTCAGCTCGATCGACTTGCAACAGGGATACAATCAGATCCGCATCGCTGCGTCTGATGTGCCGAAAACCGCTTTTCGGACGCCCTTTGGTCACTTCGAGTACACGGTCTTGTCGTTCGGGTTGACTAATGCCCCTGCGACGTTTCAGGCGGTCATGGATCGCATGTTTAGACCGTATATCGACAGGTTCGTCGTTTGCTACTTGGACGACATTCTGGTCTACTCCAAGACGCGTGAGGAGCATCTGGAGCATCTTAAGCTTGTGCTTGAGGTGTTGAGGCGGGAGCAATTGTTTGTGAAGCGCGCCAAGTGCTTTTGGGCGCAGCCTCAGGTGGAGTACTTGGGCCACATTGTGTCGGCCACCGGCGTCAAGATGGACCCGCGGAAAGTAGCCGTGGTTCGCGATTGGCCAGCGCCTCGGAACCTTCAGGAGCTTCGTAGCTTCCTCGGCTTGACCAATTATTTCCGTAAGTTCATCAAGCAGTACTCTGTCCTTTCGGCCCCGCTCACTGATTTGACGCGTAAGGGAGCTTTCGATTCGCCTGGCGCATGGACGCCCGAGTGTCAGCTAGCGTTCGAGGAGCTAAAGCGTGTCGTTGCCGACGACGTTACCCTTGCGTTCCCCGACTACTCGTTGCCGTTTCGTGTCGAAGTGTTTTCGGATGCTTCGTTGTATGGGAGCGGCGCTGTACTGTTGCAGGAAGGGCGACCGATCGCCTTCACGAGTAAGAAGTTTACGGGCGCAGAAACCCGTTACACTACAGGGGAGCAGGAGCTGCTAGCGGTCTTGCATGCGCTTAAGGAGTGGCGTTGTTACCTAGAGGGACGACCCTTCACCCTTAAGACTGACCACAAGCCCCTGACGTTTTTGCAAAGCGTCCCCACGTTGAACCGACGACAAGCGAGGTGGATGGAGTACCTCGCGCGGTTTGACTGCATCTGGGAGCACGTTGCCGGTCGGATTAACATCGCCGACGCTCTCAGTCGACATCCGTCGCTACACGCTGCGATCTTGGCGGCGCCTGTTCAACGTCCACCGACCCCGGACGTGCCTCTGTCCTCAGACCTCGCGGCTTGCCTGAAGGCTGCCTATGCGGGCGACTCCTGGTTCGCTTCGCCCGGCAATGTTGAACACCTACGCAAGCAGGATGGTCTTTGGCTACGGACGGAAGGATCGACGACTCAGATCGTCGTGCCTAACGACGATTCCCTTCATCGCGATATCCTTTCCCGTTTCCATGAGGATCCGTTGGCAGGACACCCAGGTAGCACACGGCTGGTCGAGTTGGTGCGACGCTCGTTCTGGTGGTCTCGTCTGGCGAGAGATGCCGAGAACTTCGTGCAGACATGCAGTTTGTGCCAGCGCAACAAGGCTTTGTCCGGTAGGGGCCAGGGGTTGCTGCAACCATTGCCTGTTCCTGACGCGCCTTGGGAAAGTGTTTCCATGGACTTCGTAGTCGCGCTGCCCAAAACTGAGGGAGGGTACGACTCGGTGCTTGTCATGGTCGACCGTTTGACTAAGATGGTTCACCTTGCACCTACCACGTCGACCTGCACTGCTGAGCAGACTGCACGCCTGTTTTTCGATAACGTGGTTCGGTTGCACGGCGTCCCTAAGAACGTGGTCTCGGACCGTGGCGGTCAGTTCACGTCTAAGTTTTGGGAAGCGCTCTGCAAGCTTGTAGGCATGCGGGTTAACCTGAGCACGGCATACCACCCGCAGTCTGATGGCCAGACTGAACACACAAACCGCACACTGGGGGATATGTTGCACAACTTTGCTGGTCGCACGCCTCTCGTTTGGGATACTTACCTGACTGCGGCAGAGTTCGCGATTAACAATGCTGTTAATCGGTCGACAGGTCAAAGCCCATTCTTCTTGACGTATGGGTTTCACCCGGCGCTACCTGTGTGGCGTGAGCTGGAGGTGTATGTCCCTGCGGCTAAGACCTTTGCCAAGACGTTCTTATCCCGAATCACAGACGCGAAGTCGTGTTTGGACGCGGCGCAGCAAAGAGCAACGGAGTACTACAACAAGTCCAAGCGGGACGTGGTCTTTTCGGAAGGGCAAATGGTTCTGCTGAGCACTAAGAACCTGCGTTCCTTTGCCGAGGGATCCCGTAAGCTTTTGCCCTGTTGGATTGGTCCGTACCCCGTTGTGCGCATGGTCGGGAACGCAGCCGTCGAGCTCGCGTTGCCCTCTAACATGAACATCCACCCTACGTTCCATGTGTCACTTGTTCGTCCGTATCGTGGCACGGAGCCCGCGCCTGTCACCACTGATACCCCTGCAGCAGTCGAACCAGGTCCTGAGACCTGGGTTGCAGGCAAGCAGAAGGTATACGACGTGGAGCGCATCCTGGACTACCGCACTCGACGTGTGGGTAGACACCGGCGCAAGCGCACCGTGCACGAGTACCTGGTCAAGTGGACGGACTACTCAAGTGAGCACAACTCGTGGGAACCTGCGCGCAATTTCTCCCCGGAGATGGCGCCCATCCTCGAAGAGGCTAGGTTGCGCGCCACGCAATCTCAGTAGCTCTGGTCGCCCGAGCGGCAGCGAGGACGCTGCCTAGGGGGAGGGGGGATAATTGTTGTACCACGCGTCACTTTTCCTAAGCCCTGCTAGAGTTGCACCCACCATCACTCTGTCACGCACGACACCACGTCAGCTGTCGTACGTGGACACTGTGGAGCGATACGGCACTGATGACGTCACCCCTGTCGTACGTGGACACTGTGGAGCGATACGGCACTGATGACGTCACCCCTGTCGTACGTGGACACGGTGGAGCGATACGGCACTATCGTATGGTACGGCACGGTACGACGGTACGGCACGGTACGACGATACGGCACTATCGTACGGTACGACACGGTACGACGGTACGGCACGGTACGACGGTACGGCACGGTACGACGGCACGGTACGGCACGGTACGACGGTACGGCACGGTACGGCAATGATGACGTCACTGTCGTACGTGGACGCGGTGGAGCGATACGGCATTGATTACGTCAGTTGTCGTACGTGGACACGCGCGGAGTAGTACGGCAGCGGGCGCGGAGCGATCGCACGCATGTCACGCAGCACGTCGCACCGCACACGCTAGGCGCACTGGCTAAGGGCACAAGCAACCCGCAATGAGCATATCGCCTAGGGCGCTGTGCACAACGCTGCAAGCATGCATTGCGTGATCGGCATCGCGATAAGTGCGCATGGTCCGGCGACTTGGTCGCGGACAACCTAGAATGCATGAGGCATTGCATAGCAACGCGCACTAACGATAACACGTGCATTATGCATACGCGCGCAACAAGCACGATAACGCGAGCGTACCTTGAGGTCGCGAGGCAATGGCTCGAGCGATGCGGCGCGTCGAATGCAACACTACGCGCGATGGCGTAGTCGGCACCTTTACGCGAGTAAAGAACATTGCATTATTGCTATGACGGCTTATATAGCAATATCCGCACGCGGGATCACGGTAGTACACTTACTACTTACAGATCTCTTGTACCGCGAGCCGTCGCTGCGAGTATATCTGCTATGCGCATTGACGGCCTAAGTGTGAATATAAGTGAGGAACATTACGCGAACATCCCGATTGATGTTTACACAAGCTAACCGCGCCTTGGTTGAGCTTACGTCTTTTATATCGCTTATGGTCGCATTCCTTGGATAAGCCCGAGCACCGATTCGCATCGGTTAGATGATGATTGCCTCGGCTAGGCACTGATAGCCTATCACGTCATCTTCGCCTGTCTTGGATTATACGTTGTAACTCCTTGCATCGAAGACTTCCGCTGCCTCGATTGGTACGTTCTGATATAATCGAGCATGATGCACTGAGCCTGGTTCTCCGCAGAATCAATGGGCGTTTATGAGGAGTGATACAACATTGCTGGCAGGCCTCACTCACTCCCGAAAGGGAGGTGTTGCGTGAGTCGGTACCCGGTCTCGGAGTTCCGACATCCCGATTCATAGTTCTCAACATTAGCACGAGGCGGACCCACTGTAGCGCTATTGATCAGCTGCGTCGGCAGCGGCTGTGGCAGCGATGGGGGGGCGCTGCTGATAACGATAGCGGTGGGCGGTGATGGGACCTGCAGCTGCTCAATAGCTTTTCACAAGTGTCCATCCCGGTGTTGGGGTGGTGGTAATACGTGTGTGTATGTGTGTATGCGGGGACACAGAAACATCGACGCGCTTCTCCCACCACCTTCCCACCTCCCACCCGAGGTAAACATGTGGCGCCGTTCCCATAAGATGATGATGATGATGATAGGCCTTATTCCGTCCCGACAATTAGGGGCCGCTTATTGTCGCTAACCAACTAACTGCCTCGACATTCATCGTGCGTAATGTTTTACTTTCGTCAAGCCTATCTTGGCAAAACCATGATACTGCCGGAAGGGGAGTGTTCGACCCCCACCCGCGCGTGTCATACACACATACCGCACAGCGCATCGTACACACCACTCCTTGTTACGGCGCCTATGGTCTTAGCTTGTTTCATCCGGGGGAGTATTTTAACGAAATGTTCATTTTTGTACTTTGTGGAAACGCTGCGACCGACCGGGCGTTAATTTCATGTTTTTGGGAAGTCACGAGTCTTGATGACGAGAAGGGGGAAGGGTGACCCGGCAGCAGAGGCGTCTTCACCTCCAGACCGGCCAGGAGGCGAAGCTGACGTGACCTGATGTGACATCTTCTCCCGTCGTTCCTGCACTGAGGGGGATCCCTGGAGCTGAAATTAGCTTTGGTTGCCTGATTAGGACGCTGAGTAAAATAGTTCCTAAGTAGCTTCGGTATGCTTCATCACGTGAAGGCGGTGTGGGGCTTTCCGCCGTCTGCCTCTCCCCCAACACACATTGCTTGCCGGATTTTGCTGTACGCTCCAGGGGCTCCACACGTGTCTTACATTGTGGTCGTACAATTTTAAAACAATTCCCAGACAGGTTGGTGTGCTCCCTTGCCGATGTGGCTCCTCCCCTCCGGAGAAGTGAATCTAACGGCTTCCTTTGCAGCCAGCATCACTGTTTTGTGCCAGAGTCCTGTAACGACCTTCCGTCTCTCCTACCCCCCATAATGATGGTACTGGTGGTGGTGGTGGTGGTGATGCTGCTCACGAGGTAACGAACTACCATCCAAATATTTTAGTTTGTATCAACTTGCTGCCACCCGCGCTTATGATGTAGAAGAGAGATGCAACCGAAGGTAAAGATCGCGACAGGAAAGGCATCCGGAATTCTCATGTCACATGTCGCAAGGCTGGACCCTCATGGCAGACAGGCCGGAGCGCCCCGTGTTGACCCGCGAGGACCCCCCGCTGATTCTGCAGCTCCCCACCACGTTTTGCAGCCAATCTATTAGCAGCAGCAGTCGGTGTGTATCTCGTTCATAATGCAGGATGTACGATGTACATCTAGTATGGGGACCACTTCGTCACAGTTCCCCTGCTCGCGGGACATGTGCTTCTTATTAGATTGTCCGCCAGCATTCAACTGGCCCCATCTCTTCCCAACTAGTATCTATTCTTGTTGCTTTCCCGCCTGCCCTCACGTCTCAAGGGTTTTACGTGTCATCCCGTCGGGCTGTTACCACCAGTGCCCAGGTCCGACAAATGGTCGCAACTATCCTGGCTGTGAACTGGCCCAGGTCCGATGGCCCAGGTCAGCTTCTTCCTGGCCTCCGACCGGTTGCCGGGTTTTCCCCGGCACCAGAATGCATCGGCCAGTATGCATTGCCCCAGCAAACTTAAGCCCGTAAAGCCCCGGCGCGGTATTTAAAACCATTGTTGCCTGGTAGACATGGCATTCAGGTACCCCCTGTTCCTTCAATTGCCGCAGACGCAGGAACCCGCAATGGATACGGAATCCGTAACGGCTATTCGGCGATCTTCCGGCTATGCAGCATTGGGTGTGTATGCAGAGAGTACATTGTGCCCCTGTAACTCGGCCTCCACCTTGCTGACCTGCTCCTGCAACTCCGCCACCTCGTGGTGCTGTTTCGCGATGGCTCCCACCGTGAAGGCTGTCACCTGTACCAAGAGCAGGAGGAGGGGACCGCCGTGCTGCCACTCATGGTCCCTGCATGTAACTGTTCCGCAAGGTGCAGACAGGTCCATCCGTGCCTAACGCACGCGGAAGGACCCGTCCTGGGGCATCTAGGGTATCTGTTAAGAGTCAGATTGGTACATACTTAGTTGGGTATTGCCATCGAAAGACAATTAACTAAACCGCCCTTCACTGTCATGGTTTTGGTGAAATCCGCACCAATAATTCATTTGAAGGATTATAGGACGGATAACCGAAGCTGAGTTAGCTCAGCCAACTACGAGGCCAAGGCAAACCATCAGGCAATGAATTCATCAATCATCAGTTGATCACATGAGTGACCTACCCATCTCGGGTGCCACCTCTCTCTCTCTCTCTCTCTCTCTCTCTCTCTCTCTCTCTCTCTCTCTCTCTCTCTCTCTCTCTCTCTCTCTCTCTCTCTCTCTCTCTCTCTCTCTCTCTCTCTCTCTCCCTCCCTTCTTTCATTCTTTCTTTCTGTGCTTATGTCC
The DNA here is from genome assembly GCA_019650235.1 of Volvox reticuliferus. NCBI lineage: Eukaryota > Viridiplantae > Chlorophyta > Chlorophyceae > Chlamydomonadales > Volvocaceae > Volvox > Volvox reticuliferus. Next base: position 374,591 of record BNCP01000076.1, on the reverse strand, counting down.
CTCTCCATTCACACATGCATGCGCTGCGTCCTCTACGACAGGGTGAGAAACTTCTGCAATGCCGCAATCATCCGGGGTGGCCAGTGCTTGTTGGTCTGTACCCACACCAGATCCGAGTACCGCGTGTCAAAGAGACAGGCTAGGTTCCATTCCTGGGCGGCGATGCGGACCGCAGGGACGTACGAGAAAGGACAGACCCATGCAGGGGGGGTAAAGGTTATTGTGCAGGTGATTAGCCTCCCTCCCCCCCCCCATTTGGAAAGCTGGGAACTGGAGGAGCACCTCAGACTAAGAATCGCTGCGCAGCAAGGCGGCGAATGCTGTCCTTGCAAACGCAGCGTTGCGGTCAGAATGTATCAACATGATGGATTGCATGTGGCGGGTGGCGGGTGGCGGGTGGGGGGTGGGGGGTGGCGGGGAAGAGTCACTGGAAGTGCGAGAACTGGCAGCTGGATATGTGACCCGTGTCGCACCTCCTCCGCCCACAGTGCCAAGTTAGGCCGCTCCGCATAGAGCAGAGCAGCCAGGGCCGCATGCACCTCCGCCGCCCCCTGCATAACTACCTCCTCATCCTGATGGGGAGGGGAAATAACGGAACCAACCATAAAAACCACCTCTCGTCGGAGAGAAAAGCCGAGTTCAGTTGGGGATGCATGGAGGAGGATGAAAGGGGGAAGCAGACCGATCGAGCCAGGTGTGAAATTGCATACACACACACAGACACGTTCTCACACAGTCAGCCGGACACGAGTGGGGGTTATGTGCGCAGACTGAATATCACGAGAAAGACGGGGACAGGCAGGTGTTCTGTTTGTCTGCTGTGATTAACAGCACCGAGCACACAACTCCAAGTTCCCATTCTCTCCACGTCTTCATTTCTCCTAAGGGTGCACCTCCAATGCTAAGATGGAATCCGAAGTGCGGCCAACCTGCATTTGGGGTTAGGGTTTGAGGGTTTTGTGGTTTTGTGTACGGCGGGGAGAAAGGGGAGGAGCGAGAGTGTGACTGGGGGAACGGGGAGGGGGCTCAGGTTGGCAGACACGGGCAATAAACACAATCAAACCCACGGTTATGCGTCGTACGGGTATAGCACCTGGTACAGCATCATGGCTCGTCCTATTCTTCCGTATTCCGCCAGTGCGAGATCGGGGTGATCTGAAACCAGGCGGCCGTATAGTTCCAGAGCCTGCGGGAGCCACAGTACGATGACGAAGAAGAATTGTTCTTGTTGCGATTTGGATCGAGCCAATTTTATCTGTTAGCAGATCGTACAGCGTACGACTTAAAAAGCTTCGTACAGATTCGCTCCAAAACCCGAACAAGCTGCTCACGAGGACCTCAGAGCTGTATCTCAAAAAAGCTCTCTCTGCCTCTCCGAACAACGCACTTCCCCCGACAACGTGTGCCCGTCCTAACCGCCGACGGGTCTTCGGAGCCATGTTTGTGGAATTCACCCGTCATCAAACCTGAACACAACTGGCGCACAACTGAAAATACCTCTACGTTTTATGATTTCTATCCTGCCATCGAAACTACTAGACGCTGATGACGTTGCTGCTGCATCCGCTTTAGCGTCGGACGGACGGGCGCGAAGTGACCCGCGGTGAAGGTGTCGATGAGCCAGGCCAGAACATGGCGACCGGACCCGCTTTTGATGTTTAATGTCTGATCTGCTGCAGTTTTGTTTCGGGTCCAGAGATGTGTTAACATGGGGACGTAATTCCTGCGACGGAATTGTCATCCCGCCCGTTGACTTGCATGACAAGCCAGAAGTTGGAGATGTAGGCCCAAAGATTGCTGCATGAATTTGAAAGCTAGCTACACCAAGTTTACTGTTTTGCAGGGGCAAGATGGGCCGAACCCCTACCCGAGCCGACGGAGCACGCATCCTGAAGCCCTCGCGCTAGGCCGCCGGTGGTCAGTTACTAGCAACTGTTTTTGTAATTTTTGATCACGTATTATAATGATATAGATAAAATTTGCCGACGCGACCGTCGACCATACGTCGGAGTCGGAAGGGTCGGCAACGCGGCAACTTTTAAAGCGCGTGCATATCAAATCTTTACTGCCTTTTTTGTGCTGGTCCGTTGTGCTTTGCCTTGGTTAGGGTTGATTACTCACAACACAAGACATCGTCGAAAGTGTGTGTGGTGGAAGGTTCGCCTGAGGCTTTATGATTGATAGAGTTATAAAATGAGAGTATGTTAAATGCACTATGCAAAACATTGCAGACAGGTAAGTATACGAGGATGCCACAAAATGCTTGCACTGATGTTCGATGAGCGCTCAGATGGGCCCAATACCAACGGTCCGGCCCGATGTCAAATTAACCCTTGCGCTTATCACGGATTATAAAATATAACACGTTTTTGACTTGATGGTTTGTTGTTCATGAGCCTCCTGGCCTGTGTTGGGCCAGAAAGCGAGCTCCCAGAAACTTGTACCACCATCAAAATCAAAACAAACCAAAGCGCTTCCGGGGTTACAAACTCTCAATAAAACTAAAGTTGTAAGTTGAAGATATTTCGGCATGGACATGGTTTGGTTAGGACATGTTAGGAACAACCTGCTACGCAAGCGGGCCCGGCCTACGGGCCCTTACTTGGCCGTCGTACGCATCATCAACCATCTCCTGGAAAATTACCGCCCTCCGACTTCTTGGCTGTGTGGCACACCTCTTTGAGTGCTTAATGTGTCCGGGAGGTCAAACTTTCCTCCTGCCGCACCCCCTCCTCGGTCGCTTGCAAATGCCGCTGTCACGACACCGCATGCGTGCGCACGTTAAGGGGGGGGGCTTCTCGCGGTGATCCCTGGATGGCGGCGGGCACGTACATACCTGCCCCGGGCGTTCTTGTGGTATCATGTGGGGCACAACCTTCGGTCAATGATAATACTTAAGAAGGCATATTTCGAACAAGCTTGCGAGTCTAAATAGGCCCGCCCATTCGAGTGCACCCAGCCCATGACCTCTCCATGGAGATGTATGGGTGTCTTGGGGGCGACCGGTTGTGAGCCGCCTGGCTGCATCAGGCGCTCATTCCTTCATGTTTGTGTGAAACTTCGCAACGCGTCTTCGCTTCTCAGTACTTTGCCCCAAGCAGTGGCTTAAGGGCGCTTAAAAAAATAGGGGCGTATAGCCTGGTGGGGGGACGAGTAGACGGACAGACGACCGGCACTTTCCCTTCATGCGCGAACGATATACGTCAAAACACACACGCACATAGTGTTGGTCCCCCTGATCAATGCGGACAGCCACCGGAGGTTGTAATATAAAATGATGTTAGTAACATATCAATAACATTGTACGGGTGATGGTGTGGTGCGGGGCTGGGACCGCTGGCTTTGGGTCCCTGGGGTGGCGGTGTCGATGATGCGTCCCGCAGCACCGTGTTTGCGGCCGTGGGCTGCTGGGTTGCAGCAGCCAACACCGTCTTGCAAACAAACACTAGCGTTGACTCCACCTCGTACACGCGCTGCCAGTATTGGTTGCACGGGCCAGGGCCATTAGAAGCAGGCGTGTCCAAAATTACCAGGAAGTAGAAACAGCAGCCCCGATGTGAACGCGCTGTGCCTAGCGAATGCACGATTGGTTGATCTCATCAAACCATTCTTCGTGTCTCCCCTGACTACCAGCACCCCCTGCCTCCCCACGACCCGCATCCTATGCTACAAGTACCCACCGGCCGCTCCACGACGCTGCTGCTACTTAGTAGCCCCAAAGCGAGCAGCACTGTGGTGCCGCAGGCTCCCGGATGTCGGGGCGCGGAAGCGTCCCCATCCAGACGGGCAACGGCTGACCTGCGCACTTATGAGCCGTGCACCAAAGTGTGCGGGTGTGCGCATATATATGGGCGTGATATGTGCGGTAACCACATGAGTTTGGTTTAGTTTGGTTGTGCGCGTAACTGGTCGCAGAGTAATGCACCGCTCGTGAAACCCATGTCATGCTTCTTGGCTGGGAGCCGGAATTCCTTGGTGGAGCCTTGGTGGCTGTTCCGCACGCGGCATGCATAGTGAGATTTCACACTAGTGCGGATTTCGCGTGAAGCTGCACGCCGCTACGCACGTGTGGTCAGAATCAAGATAACGCCTTGCGCCTACAGAGAATGTACGGCATCTAGCCCTCCTAGGGGGCATCTGCCATCGATGAAGTGATAACACATGGGGGGGTTAATACATCCGTTCACCATCCGTTCATAATCACCTGACTCTGTCCGGGTACATGCGGCAGGTGGGACTCAGTTTCCATGCTCCTCGAAAGCAAGTGAGCGCTCCCAACAGGTCATGCATCTCGCCGCTATGCCCATCACCGCCCACCCGAGATGGTCGCCCATACCCTGCTGCGCATGAATCTCGATGGGTAGCACTCCAGGTGGTGGAGGAGGAGGTGGGGGTGGCGGTGGAGGATGTGGCATGGGAGGCTTGGCTAGCATCGCATCTCCACAGACGCAGCAACACCAGGATAGAGTGTCCATGAGCGCCTCCCTGGAGTCACCCGCGCCGATACACATCTGCAGCTGCTCATGGTGACGCAGATGCAAATGCCAGCAGTGAGTGTGAAGGGTTGGGAGCTTAGGGTTTAAATACAGCAAACTCGCGTTTTGTGTCCCGAGAAACATTTATGTAAGTTCCGGGTAGCTCCGGGGAAACCCGGAACAATCAGTAACACCCTTGAAGAACCCTGACCGCCTGCCTTGCAACACCTGAAATATTATCACCTGGCTTCCGTAGCAACCTTCAGCGTAAAAGCTTCGCTTCCAGCAGCATGCAATTCGCCCATCGGCTAACCTGAAGTAACTGTACCCACTAATTGGCTGCAACGTCCCTGTCATCACCCTTAAACCAAGGTATGTGCGTGCATGTGCAAACCTGTCCTGGCAGCTGGGCACTCCGCGTCCCTTTCCCTTCCATTTCCAGTTACATCCGCATGGCTTAGCAACGGCACATGAGACCTTGTCTAACAATTGGGGAGGGGACAGCAAGGGGATTTGAATTTCTTGGATCCTACGTAATCGCGCTTCAGCGCACGGGTCCGGCGGGGCAGATGGGGTTATGCATATTGCAAAAGGGATTTGAGGGCAGCGCGGCAGCGGTGCTTTTGGAAATTGGCTCAGTTTATTTGGCTGACGAAGATACCAAGGCCACGATAGCCAAAAGTCATGCAGGTGTCGCTTCGTTCTTCACTATTGGTAGAGTAGCTGTCCACCTACGGTCAGCTGGTCCTTGCAGATCAGCTCTGTCAGCTACGTGACCGTACAAGAGGGATGGCGGATAGCAAGGGCCATGCCAGGACCCTGTATGTGTGGATCGGTTCTGACCAGAGTCAGGCGAGGCGCCATCATTCCACATCGTATCTGCACGTGGGCAGATGTCTAAATTTCCCTGTCGGATCCTACGATGTTGTTCCAAAAGGATTGTCCCAAAAGGACCGAGCATAACCCGAATTTCAAATCATGTACATGATTTAAATATCTGTTGTCATTATCATAAACAGTAAGAAGGGTGTTCCAAAGGCAAAAACGCTGGGAAGCGCTTCATTGTGTATGCTTGCGCTTGCTAGCGTGTGATGAAACGCGTGTGATCACTTGCGAAATAAATCCTTATTGGAAACACAATTCAGTAATTATGTAGGGAAGTCAAGCCCATTCGCTTTCTCGCGATCGTGTGTACATCAGCGTGTAGAGTAGTCGTATCTGCCACTTCGCACTCGCACTCCATTCATTATCAAGGGTCATGCAAGTGGCTATACACCGGACATGGACTCGCACCTGCGTCTGGCGCGGTAGTTATCGCGCCAGTCGACTGCGACGTGCCAATTCACCGTCGCCAACTGGCTGCGCCACACAAATATATATTTCAATCCTAAAAAGGCCCGAACGCCGGCTTACCTTCATCAGCTGTGTGAGTCACAATGCAGTGGGGCCTTCAATACTGACTACTACCGGTACTGCTCCGACAGCACCGTCGAACGAGGGGACCGCAGCGTCTGGGCTGTACGGTGTCCCTGGACTACGCACCCCTGACAACCTCATTGAACTTGCTGCTCAAATTGTGGTGCACTGTCAGGAGCTGCAGGTGTGCCTAGACCTGCTTGAAGGTATGTGACTGGGGGCAATGGAAGGGGATGAGGAAGAATGCACCGGTGATGCCGAAGCGTTCTTAAGCAGCGTGGTGCCGCAACATGACTGTGGAGGCTATTAACCGCAATACCAATGACTTGGAATGTGCGCCGCGGTGGTTTATCCTTTTGCGCACTGAGTTGATTAAAGGGCTGCTGATTCCAGCGTCCTCTTTTGGGGGTCGCACGATAGAAACCCCTTCGACACTTAGACCCCTCATTTGTGCTCAGACGGACTTGGCGGCGATTTCGGCTTATTGCACGGTGCCAGCCGATACCGGGGTCTAACAAGAAATGGATCGACGTCAGAAGCACAGAGAGCAGCGGACGCTGAAGCGGTCAGAGGTGCAGAACCGAGCGGCGCAGAGGACGCGGCTTCAGAGCTGATTCGGCGGCAGCATGAGGCCGTCAGCTGGCTCAGGCCTCTGGCCGAGCACTGTGCCGCGCACCACGTGGATAGGGGCTGGCGAGAAGCGGCCGGCAGGGCAGCGCAGGCGCTGCAGGTGCGGCCAGGGAAGCTGGGGTGTGTGGGTACGGCGCTCGTCTGTATTTCATCCCCTCTCAATGACATGTATGAGGGCGAGGGGACGTCCATTCCAATTAGGGATATTGGGACAGATGCCGGAAGCATGGTTTTGGAGCTGGTTTCGGAGGGCAGGATGACCCGCGAGACAGATTCCATGGCAGCTGTGTTTAGGTCTCCTGGCCCTCCGCCTCCATGCAGGCGGTGGAGGATCTGCTGGCGTGCCAGTTAGCATCCCACCGAAGATGCAGCCAGCAGTTGACGTGGGATCCTTCACAGCCATCCGCATACGGGGTCACGACTTCTGGAAACGTGGAGCCGACCGGCTCCCGCACACACGGGGAGGACGTGAAGGGAATTGCGGCAATACGCGCAACCGGCAACGACACCATTGCCAACAGGACCGAGGCTGTCGAAAAGCAGCTGCACAGCAATGTAGGAGAAGCAGGATCGCATTCCGACCGACTGCGGCTGGTTTCGGAGGCGGTATCGCGCGTGGCGGCGTTGTCGGAGGAGGATCGACAGTGGCAGAGGTGGAGCTTGGTCCTGTTGCGGCGGCCACACGCCGAGCTGGCCGTACCCGAGGTGCGGAGGCAGGCTGGGCCGGTCGATGCCGTTGCTACACAAATACGGGAAGTAGGGAAGCGATCGTTGGAAGTACGGGCAGGGTAGTGGAGGAGCGGCAGGCGCATACCTTGTGAGCGGGATGTATGTATTGGACCACTGGCTCAAGTCGGCTCAAGTCGGCTTCAGCTGCTCGGAGCAAACTGTTTTGCATTTTGTGCGGGCTATGTATACTTTATAGGGGGATTTCCATCATTTCCCCAACATGTTCTTTCTTCCCTCTCTACCTCTCCGGGACTCGCCACTAGCGGGTGGGGTTCTCTTTCCTGTCCGCACCACGCAACCTTGTCGCCGCCTGCTCATGGACCCACTTCTCGCGGAACGGCGACCGTTGTGGCAGACGGCCGATTGTGGTCCCTTCGTCTGACGGGTCCACTCACCTCACTGCTACTGACGGAGCACCCCAGCATTGAGGTGCGCCGAGCGGTGCATGCGGTGACCTACGGATCACAGGCCTCTGCCACATTGAGTTTCATGAACGTGCTGCGGCCGTTGCGTGACCGCCTGGCCGCCTGCCTGCATCAACCGTCCTACGCCCATCTCAAACTGGCGGGCTCTGTAGCAGGTAAGGGCGGGTCCTTTGGTTCTTTGGGCGATGTGGTTGCGTCTTCCAGGTCGATTGGTGTCCGAGATTGGTGGGTAGCCGAAGATGCGAGGGGGTGAACCGGGGAGCCTGCCTAAATCAGAGGGGGAAGAGGGGGATGGATTGGGAGGGCGGAGAGGGGGAAGCTTCGGCATGCAGGTCTGCCATGTGCTCTTCAGGGTGGCTCGGTGCTCTTCGGGGTTGGGGTTTGAGCCATGGGTCCGCAGAGCTCCGACAGAGCGTGGTGTCCCTCCGCGGTGCTAACTCGATGCGCCGGGGTTGAATTATATTGAGCGTCATGCTGATCAGCCTTTCGCTCAAATCCTATGATCCCTTTTCCTGGTTGCGTACTTTTACAGCTGACCCGCGGGTTGCTCTGTCGTTGCTGTTCGATATTCTTTCTGCCGTGCGGCCTCTGGCTGATGAGGAGGTGGCGACCATGCTGTAGTAGTCGCACAATATATGTGTGCAGATGTACGCCATCAACATCTCGAGAGGCCTTTGCAGCTCTCAACTACTACACATGCAGTGGCTTCTGATGGAGCAACTTCTAGGCGAGCAGCAATATCATGAGGAAGAGGAGGGGGAGGAGGAAGGGGGCCCGGCGGGTGTTGAAGATCCCCTTGACCTGCGGGGAAGTATATACTTCTTCAGGTACGTATGTGCACGTGTTCGTGTGTAACATGTTGCTAGCGTTGAGATTTCTATTCTTCTCTTAGTGCTGTCCGTACTTTTACCCAAACTCTTTACCCAAGGCCCACACTAGTGAACCGCAGTGGTGAATGGATGTGCACTCAAGGTGTTCGAGTGAGGAGGTTACGCGAGTTTCCATTTCTAGGCAGGGACGGCCAGCCATGTACCCGGCCCCACGCTGGCTGAACACACGCACACACACACACACACACACACACACACAATGCCCACAACCCCACCTCACGACACCCAACCCACGGGTCCGTGTCCACGTATCACCCTGACAGGGGGAACCTGCAGACTTTCCGCATACCCGCTAGCAAAGCCGAGGCTTTTCGCCGGCTATAAGCAGCTAGAAGGACACATGCGGACGTGTCTGGACGTTGACGCCTACATCTCCTATAGAAGGCCAGCTGCGCTTGCAGCTCACACAGAGATGAGGGGAGGAACAAAATGGTGTGACCCAACAAATCGATAGACGCCAGCGGACAAGTTACACAGCGAGTTGAAACCTACACGTCCTGAGTGACCGTCGAGCGACAATCGACGCCCATCGTGCACTCAATTTGTTCAAGGACCGAAGGCAACAATGCCCTCACGGCTTGCCGCACTGACGACAACCGCCCACCCACTAGTTCCAGCTTCCCAGGTGGAGTCCCCTCCGAACCATCCTGGGCAATCCCCTACTTCGGCCGCTGAGCCAAAGGCGGTAACATCGGACAGTCCTTCGTAGGGTGTTCCGCAGACGCGCATTTCAGGCAAACCTTCATATCTTTCCGACGCTTAACTTCGGACTGCGTGCAACCCCATTTGTTCAACCAACCGTCGTTGGTACATTGTCGCTTCGTCTCGTTCTTAGCTCCGTGCGCAGCCGCAGCTGACGGCGAACCTCCCTTCCTCTTGCCCTTGGCCGGATCCAGATGTTTGTTGTACCCCTCCTGCCTTTCAAGCATATCTCTGCACGCTTCGGCGTTAAGTGCTAAGGTGCAAGCACAGCAAGCCAAGCGTACCGATGAGAGTCAGGGACAGCGGAAGTCTTCAGAGGCCAGGGGTTACAACGTACGATCCAGAATGCAGAATATCCAGTGAAGGCTATCAGAACCGGAAACACGCTATCATCACTTAGCCACTCCTTCAATGCTCAGGCTTAGCTCGGGCCAAGTAAAGCGTATCCAGTCTTAGGACATCAATATGCAAGGGCACACGATCGAGGGAGATCGATAGCATATAATATTCGAATAATAATCAAGGCCGTCATCGCTCGTCTTATACTCGCGACGTCGTCCGCGGTACACATCACACCAGATCGCTGATCCGCATGTGTGACATGTTCGTAATCATGTCGCAGACGATATTCTATCGTCCTTTAGCCTTCACAGCATTAAGGCAATGCAAATGCAATGCTTAGCAATGTTCGTTATGTGGCTCAACCGCCATGCGACTCGATGCGAATATCACTCACTCAGTCGCAGTCCGCTCGCGCACGTGAAGTGGATATTGCATGATAAATCAGCACATGATAATGCGCGCTCTCAGATAATAATTCCAGTGCGCGTACGCGGACTCGCTCTGGTCGCATGACTAAAGCTTCCGCGCGGCGTCGCGCGATCCGAGCCGCACTCTCACACTTGTGCGTCACATTGGTCGAACCATTTGCATGATAACGAACCGAATATTGTTGTTTATAATATTATGCCAATACATTCATGAGAAGCCTGCGCTTCGCGAATGCCCGCCCTGTCGTGCAGTCCACCCGGACCGTACGACAGGTCGGCAGTGGAATGCCGGTGATTCCCAAACATGTCGCATTGCAAGCGCTACACCGAGAGCATGGTGCCTGTATGCCAATGCGTCTAATCACTGGTTGCCGGGCGCCTTACCGGGTCCTATAGGCCGGTGCATGGGCATGAGGCGAACCGTGATACAACAACTATCCCCCCTCCCGCGTGCAGCGTCCTCGCTGCCACATGCAGCATCGACTACACCGGTCACTGAGACTGCGTCGCGCGCAATCTAGCTTCTTCGAGGATGGGTTTCATCTCAGGGGAGAAGTTCCGTGCAGGCTCCCAAGAGTTATGCTCGCTAGAGTACCCAGTCCACTTGACCAAGTACTCGTGCACCGTGCGCTTGCGCTTATGCTTACCCACACGCCGAGTGCGGTAATCCAGAACACGCTCCACGTCATACACCCTCTGCTTGCCAGCAATCCAGGTCTCAGGACCCGCTTCGACTGCCGCAGGGGTATCCGTGGTATCCGGCGTGGGCTCCGTGCCACGGTATGGGCGAACAAGTGAAACATGGAGATGTTCATGTCAGAGGGCAACGTAAGCTCGACAGCCACGTTCCCTACCATGCGCACAACAGGGTATGGACCAATCCAACGGGGCAAAAGCTTACGGGATCCCTCGGCAAAGGAGCGCAGGTTCTTAGTGCTCAGCAGAACCATCTGCCCTTCCGAAAAGACCACGTCCCGCTTGGACTTGTTGTAGTAATCCGTCGCCCGTTGCTGTGCCGCTTCCAAGCATGACTTAGCGTCTGCCACTCGGGATAGGAACGACTTAGCAAAGGTCTTAGCCGCAGGGACATACACCTCCAGCTCACGCCACACAGGTAGCGCCGGGTGAAACCCATAAGTCAGAAAGAAAGGGCTTTGACCTGTTGACCGATTAACAGCATTGTTAATGGCAAACTCTGCCGCAGTCAGGTAAGTATCCCAGACAAGAGGCGTGCGACCAGCAAAATTGCGCAACATCTCCCCCAGTGTGCGGTTTGTGCGTTCGGTCTGGCCATCAGACTGCGGGTGGTATGCCGTGCTCAGGTTAACCCGCATGCCTACAAGCTTGCAGAGCGCTTCCCAAAACTTAGACGTGAACTGACCCCCACGGTCCGAGACCACGTTCTTAGGGACGCCGTGCAACCGAACCACGTTATCGAAAAACAGTCGTGCAGTCTGCTCAGCAGTGCAGGTAGACGTGGTGGGCGCAAGGTGGACCATTTTAGTCAAACGATCAACCATGACGAGCACCGAGTCGTATCCCCCCTCAGTTTTGGGCAGCGCGACCACAAAGTCCATGGAAACACTTTCCCAAGGCGCGTCAGGGACAGGCAAAGATTGCAACAACCCGTGGCCCTTACCAGACAAAGCCTTGTTGCGCTGGCACAAACTGCAGGTCTGCACGAAGTTCTCAGCGTCTCTCGCCAGACGAGACCACCAGAACAAGCGTCGCACCAACTCGACCAGCCGTGTGCTACCTGGGTGTCCTGCCAATGGATCCTCATGGAAACGGGCAAGGATATCACGACGAAGGGTATCATCGTTAGGCACGACAATCTGAGTCTTCGATCCTTCAGTCCGTAGCCAAAGACCATTCTGCTTGCGTAGATGCCCCACGTTGCTAGGCGAAGCGAACCAGGAGTCGCCAGCATAGGCAGCCTTCAAGCGAGCCGCAAGGTCTGAGGACAGAGGCACGTCCGTAGTTTGTGGACGTAGGACGGGTGCCGCCAAAATCGCAGCATGTAGCGACGGGTGTCGGCTGAGAGCATCCGCGATATTAATCCGACCGGCAATGTGCTCCCAGGTGCAGTCAAACCGAGCGAGGTACTCCATCCACCTAGCTTGACGTCGGTTCAACGTAAGGACGCTTTGCAAAAACGTCAGGGGCTTGTGGTCAGTCTTAAGCGTGAATGGCTGTCCCTCTAGGTAACAACGCCACTCCTTAAGAGCATGCAAGACCGCTAACAGCTCCTGTTCCCCAGTCGTGTAACGGGTTTCAGCCCCCGTGAACTTCTTACTCGTGAAGGCGATCGGTCGCCCTTCCTGCAACAGTACAGCGCCACTCCCATACAACGAAGCATCGGTGAACACTTCGACACGAAATGGCAACGAGTAGTCGGGGAATGCAAGGGTAACATCGTCGGCAACGACACGCTTCAGCTCTTCAAACGCCTGCTGACACTCAGGTGTCCAAGCATCAAGCGAATTGAAAGCACCCTTGCGAGTCAAATCCGTGAGCGGGGCCGCAAGGACAGAGTACTGCTTGATGAACTTACAGAAGTAGTTGGTCAAACCAAGGAACTTACGCAGCTCCTGGAGGTTCTGAGGCGCAGGCCAATCACGAACCACCGCTACCTTCCGTGGGTCCATTCGTACGCCAGAGGCCGACACGATGTGGCCCAAGTACTCAACCTGAGGCTGTGCCCAAAAGCATTTGGCACGCTTAGCAAACAATTGCTCCCGCCTCAACACCTCAAGCACAAGCTTAAGATGCTCCAAGTGCTCCTTGCGCGTCTTGGAGTAGACCAGGATGTCATCCAAGTAGCAAACGACGAACCTGTCGATATACGGTCTAAACATGCGATCCATGACCGACTGAAACGTCGCAGGGGTGTTAGTCAACCCAAACGACAAGACCGTGTACTCGAAGTGACCAAACGGGGTCCGAAATGCAGTCTTCGGCACGTCAGAAGCAGCAATGCGAATCTGATTGTACCCCTGTTGCAAGTCAATCGAGCTGAAATAAGCCGAGTCCTTTAGCTTATCGAGCAGGTCATCCACGCGCGGCAAAGGGTAACGGTTCTTGACCGTGGTAGCATTCCAACCCCGGTAGTCAATGCACATGCGCAAGGTCCCATCCTTCTTACCGACGAACAAAATCGGCGCAGAGTAAGGGGACGTGCTGGGGTGAATCATACCCTTCGCGAGCAGATCAGTAACCTGGCGCTTCACCTCGTCCAGCTCCAGAGGACTCAGCCTGTACATGGGTCGTGAAACAGGCTGTGCGCCGGGCACTAGTGGGATGGTATGGTCAACGGGACGCAAAGGAGGAAGCCCAGGTACGTCACGAAAAACGTCTGCGTACCCTGTGAGCAAGGCCTCAACCTCAGGATCCAACGAAGTCTGAGCGGTGGCCGCATTCAAATGCAACCTAGGCCTCACAAGCAGTCCGTGGGCACCCTTCTGGGTCATCCGGATGGCCTCCTTACGCCCGACTGGCTTGGGTTCTGTACGCTGCCCCATGGCGGCCACAGCATAATTAACCACAGGCTCCGCCTCAGCCTTACCCCCCTCTGGCTCAACACTTGCAAACGGCACGAAGGGAACCTTGCACGCTAGAGTCCCCTTACGTAGGCGAAGGGTTCCAGACTCTAAGTCAATGCCAGCCCCATACTGCCGTAATGTTGAGGACCCCAGTATATATGTTGCAGCGTCAGTGAGCTCACGCAACACATAAGGATGGGTCGTGATACGCAGAGGACCTATACACAGGCGAAGGGTGACCCTGCCCAATATGGGTTGCTTACCCCCATCCGTGAGAGTAACCTGTGACCATTCCGACGACTGTGGGGTCAACCCCAACGCATTCACCTCTGCCGATGAGATGAAGTCGTCACTGGCGCCGGTATCGACGAGCGCCTTCAGGGAATGACCAGCAAGATCGACCTGAATCAAGGGAACCCGATTGTCTGCCGGTACCGACTCTGCGGACGAAAGCAAGACGCTCAGGGCGGGTTCAGAACATTCGGCAGAACCCTCAGGATGGGGTGCAGGAGCTTCGTACCAAACGTCAACGGCGTAGGCCTGAACCGGCAACGGAACAGGTGCACCTGCTACATCCACACCGTTAAACAGGACGGTGCCCGGCTCGAACCGGAGAACGGCCCGCATACCCGCTAGCAACGCCATAGCTTTGCGCCGGCAATAAGCAGGTAGAAGGACGCACGCGGCCGTGTCTGGACGTTGACGCCTACTTCTCCTATAGAAGGCCAGCTGCGCTTGCAGCTCGCGCAGAGACGAGGGGAGGAACAAAACGGTGTGGCCCGACAAGTCGATAGACGCCAAGGGTCTTCTCGGTGCAAACAAATTACACCACGAGTCAAAACCCACACGTCCTGAGCGACCGTCGAGTGACAATCGACGTCCAATCGCACGCTCGACCTGTTCCAAGACCGAAGGCAACAATGCCTTCACGGCTTGCCGCACGGACGAGAACCGCCCACCCGCAGGTTCCGCATTCCCAGGTGGAGTCCCCTCCGAACCATCCTGGGCAATCCCCTACTTCGGCTTCTGAGCCAAAGGCGGCAACAAAGGGCAATCCCTCGTGGGATGCTCTCCCGCACATCTCTGGCAAACCTTCATCCGCTTTCGACGTTCGAATTCGGATTGCGTGCACTCCCATTTCTTCAACCAACCGTCGTTGGTACGCTGCCGCTTGGTCTCATTCTTAGCCTCGTGCACCACAGCTGCAGTCGGTGTACCCTTCCTCTTGCCTCTAGCCGGATCCGAGCTCTGACCCGCGCCAGACGACCCCCTCGGATTACACGAGCCGGAAGCGCCACGAACGCCGTGACCCCTATCCGTGCGAACGGTGGTCACTGCTACCATCGGCGTTCGTCGCTCCATTTCGGTTCCCAGGTCGTTGGCAGCAGCGTCTAGCGTCGGACCCTGCGCTCGCATGGCATGAACACGAGGAGCAGGTTTAACAGCACGTTGCCCCGCTAAGAGACGCTTCTCGACCCCTCGCGTAAAGCGCACCAAATCCCCATAGGACTCGAAGTCCTTGCCCGCTAAGTCTGTGGCACATTGCGTCGCCAAGACCTCAGACAATCCACGCTGAAACCAAAAGATGCGATCATCCTCCGTGAGGTTACCGATAGGCGTGATCAGGGCCTCAAAGCGCGACTGGTACGCAGGTACGGTCTCATCGTGGCGCATACGATATGTGCCAGACGCTAGCGTATTGCGAGCCTCAGCGCTAAGCGGTTGGACCTCAGGAGCAAAGCGTGCAAGCAAAGCGTCAGTCAACTCATCAAACGTGTATGTTGTATCTCTGTTATATCTTATATGTATATCTGTTATATCTTATATGTTAAGCAAAGGCTCGATCGAGAGATGACCAGGAGCCACCTCGGATACTACCCGTAGATACCCCAGGATACTACAATTATCCCCCCTTTAGGCAGGCGCGTCCCCGCGCCAGAGGGCCAGAGTGAATCACCACCCGAAGACCTGCACTGGATTCATCTCCTCACGGCCTGGTGATGGGGCCCCGGAACTCCCACCGACCAGTGCAACCGCCCGCTCCATAGACAGGAGGGGGATTTGGCCCCGGGTCAGTCGTAACCCGCTCGATACCACTTGTTGTATCTCTGTTATATCCGCCTAAAGCAAAGGCTCAATCGAAAGATGACCAGAAGCCACCTCGGATACTACCCGTAGATACCCCAGGATACTACAGTGTATGTTCGCCTTGCCAACGTCCATTGATCGTACCATGTCTTCGCCACACCCCCGAGGGTGTTCCCGACGAGCAGACACTTCGCGGCATCACGATCACCACCACGGACCAGTTGCAAGTACATGCGAATGTCACGCAGATATGCACGAGTTGTATCGGCAATGCTACGCTCGGCATTCTTCTGTTTCGTATCATGCGGGATGTAGGCAACTACATTTACCTTAGTAAAATCGGCCTAGATAAATGGGTAGGCAACCATGCGCTAAGCATGATGCCGAACCAAAAACTAACAAGTCGTAAAAGCAGACTGTAGTACATCCCGGTAGGTGAACCAATAAAGTCACCCTGGTGGAGTGCTTTGGCCAGATACTGAAGTATTATAATACAAAGTATTCAGAGTTCAAGACTCTGCTGCCACCTGATCCCATTCGATGTACCAAGTTTGCAATCTGACATACTTACGCGCTCTTGCAAACCCATATAAGAAAACGCTTCCGAATAATAAACTTAGCATCGTTAGAACGACGACTGCTACATCTGGTAGTGAGGATCTCGGTCTCGATTCTCACAAGGTGCAAAACCTCGCGATATGCGACGAACGTCAAGTCAAAATCCTCCGACGCAATTAGCGCGGAAGGCTAAATTACGTTTACAATGTAAAAACGATAATAATTTATTGCGACTTGAGCGCTTAGCCGCCGTTGCCGCCATTGAGCCACCAAACATTGACGAACCAGAAACCGAATCCTTAGTTCGCCAACGTTTGCCTAGTCATATCCTTTTATCAAATACAATCAATGGCAATGCTCGTGCGCCACAGGAACGAATGGGTGAAGATGGCGAAATTCTTTCTAATGCCGAGCTTCCCCATCGAACACCCGAACAAGCGCGCGCCGCCCAACATGTCGCCGAAACTATGCGTAATGCTACGCATAATCGTGTGGTCGCCCTAGAGGGCGAGGTGACCAAGCTCCGGGAGCTTATGCACGATCGCCTCGGATCCATAGACGAGACGAACCACAGGCTCTTCGCTATGTTCGAGCAACTCTCCGAGCGCATGTTGGAAAGGTCCCAGACCACCGAAGCTGCGGACCTTCGAAAGAAGACCATGGTGGACGTTATTACAACCGTGGCCTCTTCCAGCCTAATTGGCCTCCTCTCCCAGGACTCCTTGCAGCAGACAGCGCTGCAGGCCATCCTGGAGAAGCAGCTGACACCCACACCAACTCTCGAGGAGGTAAAATCCCTCTGGGAGTCAGCGACCATGGGTGCACAGCCTGGGGGCAGTGGCTCCCAGACTACGGCGCCTAAAACCAGCCGGCCAAGTGAGGTAAGCCCTAGTAAACGGGTTCCGCATCCCCCCAAATTTTCTGGGAAGAAGGATAGCGCCATCACTTGCACTCGGTCCTGGTTTGATGTGCTCATGCAATACTTTGACCTGATGAGCATGGATCCGTTCGAACACATCGTGTACTTCTTAACGGGCAAAGCACAGGTCTGGGCAGCCGATGTCCTAGAGATGCACAAGTCGGGCAAGAAGCCCCTCACACGCGAAACCTTAAGGGCTGCGTTTCTCTTGCAATATGGAGACACGCAACACAACACTGCCATGGCAGCACGGGATCGCTTGCACTCTCATGAATATGACATGAAAACTGCCGAAACTGTTGCTGAGTACACCCAGCGCTTCCACGATGTCCTACGTGACGCCAAGGACATGGACAAAGCCGACCAGATTAGCTGGTTCATCAAAGGCTTAGTTCCAGCACTTCGGGGTCGGTGCGCTACCGACGATGAGGGCAAAGACTGGCAGGATTTAGATAAATGCATCCTGTATGCCGTGGGCCAGGAAGTCCGATGGAAAGCAGGCAAGGATAAAACCACAATGGTTGAACTTAAGGCTGCTACCGTGACTCCTGCTAAATCTAAACCCCACTTCAATAAACGCCCCCACCCCCGATCCCAACAGGGCTGGCAGTCCGTGAGCAAGAAGCCGCGGACCGAGCACCCTTCCGACAAGTCTCCTCATGGGGGCCCGCGTTGCCGTAACTGCCGTGGTTTCAAGAAACCCGGCCAGTCTTGGGCAGACCATGCCGTGGACTGTGCTAAGGCTATCAAGGCAGACGCAGAGCGGAAGATGGCGCTCGCAACCAAACTCGAGTCCCAAATGCAGGAGTAGGAGGTTGGCAACCGTGTGGAGGAGTGTCAACCGACCAAGTCGGTGACGCCAGATGGAGAGTTTGTCTTGCCCATGACCGATCCCCTGCGAGGTGATCGGATGTTCCGACCTGATGAATTCCGTCAGGTTGAGGCTCAACTTGGCCGTCAATTTACCTTTGACGCCGCTTGTAACAATTCGGGCAATAATAGTCTCTGTCCACGTTTTGCCTCCCCATCCAACTCATTCGTGCACCATAATATTGCGGGTGAGTTTGCATGGATAAATCCTCCTTATAACCAAATTGCCCAGTGGCAAAAGCACTACATCTCCTGCAAACACAAAGATCCAGAAAATACCTCTGCAGTCTTTGTAGTCCCAAAGTGGAGCTCAGTGGAGCACAGTATGCGAGCAGCAGGCTTTCGCCTGATTAAAACATACACACCAGGAAAAAGATTATTCCTGCAGAAAAGTTGCACAGGAGTACGGGAGCTGATGCCAGGTGTTTCATGGCCTATCCAGCTATGGTATGACCGACCGTCCACTACCGTGCACTTAAACTCCATAGTTGGTTCTACACCGTCTATGGTCTTTGATGCTCGCCTGTGCCAAACGGCCTGCAAAGTCTTGGCCGATTCCGGTGCCGATTATTGTAAAGGTACCGCAGATGGGTTTATATCCCTAACAGCCGTTAAGAAAATGGCCCTTGCTCTCAAACCAACACTTACCAGCTCAGTTAAAGTGGCTAATGGCAACACAGAACTGATTGAGGGCTCAGTTGTCGCCAATCTTCAAATTGACAAGTTCCACGACACAGTCAAACTCCTTGTTCTCAAACAGGATGTCCCAGGTGTTGACATTATCCTGGCTAATGACTGGTTGGGAAAACGAAAAGCCACAATGTGCTGGACAACCAATACCCTGACAGTGTATAAGAAGCCAAATGCGGCGTACACGTTTACGCCATCTCTTTGGGCTTCCCCGGGTATCGACCATAATCTTGATGCGATTTCCCTCATGAACTATGTCACTGCAACACTCTATGCAGCGACCACTGTCGAAACGGTATCTGCGAAAGCAGCAGGCAAACGAATTGCTAAAGGAGCACGAAGTTATCTCCTGCTCGTACAAGCAGAGGAACAAATTACCGCTCCTGAACCCAGTTCCGGTGGAAAAAATCTCCTGGCTGATTCGAAGTTATCCGAATTACTAGAGGAATACACTATGACAACAGATAATCGCGTTACCTCGCGTTAACCTCGCGTTACAGAAAGTTAACGTGAGGCTAACGCGAGGTAACGCGATGCCTAACGCGCACTATCGCTTGCAATAGCAAGTGCCTTCGCAAGGACACCTCGCGAATGCCGTTCGCAAGTGCGCCCAAAACAGACCCGGCGTGAAAGGCTGGCTGGGCATACGAAGTCGTAACGCACTTTGTAACGCGTGCGAATAACACTTAACGCGCGCGTTACAAGATTCGCATGGCTTTCGC
This sequence comes from Volvox reticuliferus, assembly GCA_019650235.1. Taxonomy (NCBI): domain Eukaryota; kingdom Viridiplantae; phylum Chlorophyta; class Chlorophyceae; order Chlamydomonadales; family Volvocaceae; genus Volvox; species Volvox reticuliferus. The sequence goes on along the minus strand of BNCP01000076.1, from coordinate 355,165 downwards.
ATTTAAAACGTTTTGTGCGTTAAGCAAAATAGCATGTAATCGCGCGGGGATATCGCAAAGCGTTAAGGTAAGATCGCGAGCGAAACGTGAAAACGCAATTTAAAAGTATAGCTTTCGCAAGGTTTTTCGCGTGCATACGTATTTGCGATTAAATGCGAATAACATAAAACGCAATAGCTAATTAAATTCGCATGCCACTTCACATTAAATCACACTTGTTGGTACAGTCACTCGCCTGCGGTTTTAGCACTGCGAAGGAGACGCGATCTGAATTGCGAGGTATAACGCAAATAATTTTGTGATGTACGCACATCCATAGGCATTGCGTCTGGAATCTTTTAGTGCTGCAAATGTTTGCTAATAATGCAGTTGGTGCATGATTTGCAATCCTCCATTAATGAAGCAAGTTCGTTTGTTACATTTGCACATAATAGTATTAGCATGACTGCTCACCATTTCATTTCATACCATCACACGAATCAAGCACATACACACTGCGCAATGCATACATCTTGTTCATCATCTGCTGCAAATAACATATATGCAAGCCAGATCTTTGTACATGCACATATGCCCACATGCAAACATTTGAGATCATTTCTAATAAGGGGCCACACCCAAGCATAACAGCGATTCATTGGCCAATGCACATGCATTTGGCAACCTGTAAAAACCCTTAAAACCACCACAGGATCATCAGGTGCCTGCGAAATATTTTTATTCCAAAAGGACAGCAACCCTCTTTCCTTTTTGACATTGAACGGAAACACTGCCCAAACACTCCCTCGATAACCTTCGTTGGGATCCTGGCTACCGCTAGCTTCAATGTCTGCTTGACAGGAGACAAACTCTTCTCATCGTTTCTTGGCCCGCACATAAGAGAGAGATTGTGGGGGCAGTGGAGGAAGCTGCTGTATGTGCATGGCTTCACTGGAATCGAAGCAGCAGATGCTGTAGGCAAATGAGTCTATTGAGACCACCACCACAACTACCACAACAACAGCAACCAATACATTGACCACTATACATATACTCGTGAGTTCCAATACCCAGGCTCATTCGCATCATACCCCAACCTGCCAAATAAAAAGCCCCCGGTTACCTCACAAAACCTCCTCACAAGCCCCCAAATATGCCACCTGATGTGAGTATGTTATTTGCCAAAGGAAGGAATGGTGCATGACATGATGATATTGTGGTGATGGTAATGCTGGTGGCGGCGGCGGCTATGGGTGCGGCAGCAGCTGTGAAGGGAAGGAGTTGATGGTGGCAGCCACGGCGATGGGGTGGGACAGCAGTGAAAAAGGTGGTGGCAGTGACAGCTGTGGTAGCACTGGCGGTGGCGGTGACAATGGAGTAGGGAGGTAATGGTGGAGGCAGTGAAGGCGGCAGCAGAAGAGGTGATGGTGCAGGCGGTGTTGGAGAGGGTGTTGGCGGACGAGGTGACGGTGGAGGCAGTGGTGGTGTTGGCGGTGTTGGCAGAGGTAGAGGCAGCGATGGTGGGACTGGAGGCGGCAGTGGCATGCAGCATAAGGGTGCCGAGCAAGGTGCCGTCCGAGACTGTCAGCTGGGTGGAGGGCTTCAAGCCTGAGCAGGACACAAAAGGCGGCGGGGTCATGAGCATGCAGGACATGTGGGACATGCAGGAAGCGAACGTGTGATGCACGCAGGTGCAAAGGCGCGACAGTCACCACCCCATTGCTGGCAGCAATGATGTATGGCAACGGCGTGTGCTACACGTTACTGTCCAGCCCTGATTCTCATCGTGTCCCATCCCCTAACATTCATCTTTTTTAGCCACATTGTTATTATGCGGTCCCACAACCTCTTGCCTTTCCCCCCGTATATCGTCCCAACATACATCTTTTCCATACCCATCATAAAGACCCCTTCACCACTTTTCAGACACAAGTCCCCACCATGATGCTCATTTCCCTTCCCACGCAAACGTCCCAAGGCACCACCATCTATATCCACCCAGGGTTAAGCATTCTTATCCCGCTGGACCTGACCCCATTCCACCAAAAACCACACCCGAACCATACCTCCTGAGCAGCTCGGTTTCATTTTCTGCCGATGCTTCTGTTTGGCAAATCGACTCCACTAAGCGCACGTCCTTATTTAGCTTCGGCCTTGGCACTCTCGTGAGCTTCAACGACTGCCTCCTTGTATTGAACGCCTCTTTCTCCTCGGCCTGTGTAAAGAAGGAAATGCAGTGATAGTTAATAAACACAAAGGTGTTACCAAAAACCAGCTAACAATTATGGCTACACAACAATTACGACAGCAAAAGCAAGGCATGTGCGGCTGCCTTGTTCTTGTTGCGTATAGATTCCCTTATGCACGTCTTCATCCAACACCTTCACTGCGAAACAGAACAGGTGGCCTGCAGGCGCCTGCCTGCCCGCTTGCTCAAATCCAGGCTCGCTCAAATAAGTACAATTGGATCCCCCAAACATGCGTACTGTTTACAGATACACTTCGCTCTCCCTGCAATGCTTCCCCTTTAGCGCCTTACTTTGGGATATTCAGTAGAAATGATGCAGCCGCCATCGTACTTGCAGCAATGATGGCCCTTAGTGGAACTGGAAAAGCAAGGATGCCAAACTTAATACGAGATAGTGACATGTCGTTGCTGGACAAGAACTGCACAACTTGACAAGTCGCTGCAAAATCTTAAGCCTGGTGCCCCTGCCTTCATACGAATATAGTAATGATGTTGTAACATAACTAATTTTAGTTCCAAAATTGCACGTGATGAAGTCTTAACCTTGTCGCCAGCAGTCGCAACTTGCCAATCTCCTTCTCCTTGTCATATCTTTCCTGTCGCCCATTCTTATCGTGTACATTTCAATAATTGAAGTCGTATTAGTATTCGTAAATTAACATTGTAGGGCACATAGCATAGTTACTTGATACCTTCCTTATGCAAGTACTGTGCCGTACTCTTCGCTTTATTTCCCCACGGCAGGAGGCAGGAAACGTCTTCAGCCAAATATACTACCTGATTTATAGATGGCAGCGCCAATTGAGGACGCAGTGTTTTGTGACAGGGTGTGCATCTTTAGGCAGCTTTCAACAATGCCAACTTGCCATAGCATAAGCTCCAGGGAGGCAAGGGACGCCAGGCAGCGTCCCTTTCAGGACGGACACGAGTTGCACCCGCAACATTTCTATGGCATCTATTTTCACATCCTTTTCTGGAACCAACTTCTGCTGACGAGGGACTGCCATTGAGGGAACTCATGCACGCACCCACTGGCTACATACCTCGGTCCTGCCATGCCCGTGACCACCAGCACGGAGATGGCGCCAGCGGCCTCAAACAAATGATTGCCCTGATTGGTGAGGATAACTGGGGTATTGGGGCGGACGGTGGCTACGGACATTTCCGACCACCTGGCACCGAGGGGTACCTGGCTTCTGATGGCACTACCGCTGCCCCCACCACCTACATACGGACCACGCAGCAGCCGGACCCCACCTGGGGACCGAACACCTGCGTGTCGGGGATCTGATGTTCTTGTTTCACCACCTCCGCCACCCCTGCGACCCCTTTTACCACGCAGTTGTTTCCTGACCGACACCTATTATCCAACCTTCTCGGTTCACTCCAACCACCCTGACGGAACCAACCTGATGAGACATCAAAGACTCAAGTAAGAGCTCACCCCGAATCATGTGCGATCCATTCTGCACACGGACCAACCCTGACTGCGATCATTCCTTAACGGCATTGGTAACCCCCTTATCTCTGAGGATCCCCTGACTGTGCCTCACGATGCAGCTAGGTGTTGTCCCCCTGCCCTCCCCTACCCTCCCCTTCCCGCAGCTATGTGATGCTTGCCACCAGCCAAATTGTGTTCATTCAGGGTTTACAGTGTTTGAATCTTCAGCAATTCCTCATCACACCTGCAAGTCCGCCTCCGCCTCCAGCAAACCCTGATGTGGTGGTAAGAGGGGTGGGGGTGGGGGTCATGAGATCAAGTGTTACAGTGCCGCCTTAGGTGTATGGCCGTATCTGTACAGCATCATTATGCCCGAAGGAAGCAACTTGTGGTGAGGCCGCCATTTTTGAGGATGTCCCGCAGTTGAGCTGCACCACACTTCATAACAGCATCCCCCCATCAACATCAACATTTTCATGTCGCTGTTGCGGCCATTGATATAGTATAACTGCAGGCATATATTCCCCTTGCCGGAACGATGACTTCTTTCGATGATTTCATTACCGTCGACAAACCTGGCCTAACCTCGACATAACGCCACACCCTTTTACCTGCAGATACTCCACATCCTCCAACAATGCCGCCCGCTCGTCCAGCGGTGCTGTACGCAACGTCTCCTGTACAGCATCGAGAGTTTGCAAGCCACACTGCAACCACGCTCAGCACGTCCATGTAGTACGTGGCTGTGGAGGGTGATGCGGAAGATGCCGTGGAGGGGCGAAATCCAGGGCTCGTGGGTGATGCAGTGCCCGGTCGGGAGAGCAGTGAGGCCGAGAGATGGAGGCCCAGGCCGAGGCGGACAATGCGGTGGTTGGGCGGGTGGAGGTGCTGGGGCGGGAGGAGGAGGACACCACTGTTGAGGGCGGCCACGGTGGGAGGCCAGCGGAAGGTGGTCGGCCGCTGTTCTCGACAATCTGTGGGGAAGTGTGTCCACATAGTCGTGATGAGGGACCAAAGTTTGAGTAGAAGATAACAGTCTTAACAGAAGCGCAATTATTAGTACCTGGGAATTCACTTGGTCCCCAGGTTCAGGCAGGTAGCAATTGCTGCTACGGGCAAAATGTGGAGTTTGCCAGAGCCACACCACGGAAAGCACCCAAATGCCGCCACGGATCTTATAAATAAACCCCAAACCCACGGAAGTGGGTGCCCAACCTCCTGCGTCCCGTCCCGTCCGACCAAACCTTCCCCCGGCCCGCGCACGCCACCAGGGCAGGTCTTCTGACCATGCACCGGGTCTCAGCCACCTTAAACAACCAGCTCCGGAGACCATTAGCACCGCCGTAATCATCAACCAATTACCCGCCCACCGTCTACGGGAGCGTCCCAAGCCTTCTATAATAACACACCTGCGCTACTCTTGTCACGTATTCCAGCGCCGCCTTATCCCTTTTGCCCTGGCGGGGAAGCAGTGATTCCACGCTTCCTTCACGATGGCACTACCGAATGGACTGACAGCTGCATGCAGCTGTCAGTCTGGCTGCGCAGCCAGGCAATCAGCAGCCTAATCTCCGTCTCAACCTGAGATGGTCGGGCAGCAACAGCAAATCAGACCCGTATGGATAAGAGAGGAGCACGCGGCTAAGTAGTGTATCACAACAGAGCATGGAACATGTGGAAGGGACCGGACGAGGCAAGACCATCCCCGCCAGACCCCTCACAACCCCCGAACTCAAAACCCCCTTTCCTGGATCTCGTGAGGCTCCCGCAAGCCGCGAGCTCCCGCGTTTGAGTCTGTTGCCCTTCCGTTAACTGCCCTAACCACACATGTCCCAAAAGGTGCCCCGATACCTGTCACCTATCCTTGTCACCCAGGCCCGGCAAGAAGAACCTAACAGTTGTCAACTGATGGTTGGCTAGGAGCTGGGCCACGGCAGACCCACCCAATATGCCTTTGTCCCAGCAAAACATGCATGCAAACGCTCTGCGTATGCTAGCGCATCACTCCGAGAGCAGCAAGAGGTGTTGAAGTCGGCACAATGAGAAGATCCTCCTCAAGGTGCAGTATCATTCCCGCACGGATGGCTGTGCGACTTCAACATGTCGACAAACAGAGCCAGTCATCCCCACCTCCCCTCACCGCGACCCACCATGCATCGCTGCGGGTTGCTGCATAGCTGGTGTCGGGCAAGCAAAGCTGAAGTATTTAGCTGCACATCCCCTAACATATCCGCGAGAGCCCCCGCCTCCGCAAATAGGGTCTCATTATCGTCCAACAGAGAGTTGTGCAGGGCGCACCGAATCTGAGAGATTGTGAAAATGCACGGAGAATGGGGTTGGCTTAATGAAAGGGTGATGATAATGGAACTGCAGCGGATCACCTTTTAAACCCGTCCCTTGCCCAGGCACAATTGCAATGTGCACGGGGCCTACACCAGCCGAGAGGTCTATCCACTAACATTATATTAAAATGATGGATGCTATGGTACGAATTATGCTTCGACCCAACAACATGGAGATACCCCGAGTGCGGAGGGTTGGGGATGGGATGGAAGGGTGGCAGCCCACCATGGGGTATCCTCCCGAAAACGCTTAGCGGCGGCCGTCCAGTTAAACCTCACTACGTCTACTATGTCTCCAGTAGAGCGATAATTGTGATCTCGCCACAGTCAGCGGCGCCAGGGATATTTCGTAAAACCTTTTGACAAAATCCCACTGCACGTGGGCGCCCGACGGAAATCTCATCCCCCTTCACAAGCAGATGCGCGGCAACTGGCCATGAGCCACAAAAACTTATGAAACCACAAATTGACCTACAGGCAGCAATTGCTCCGCACACCACCAGCTGGGGTACCAGTGCCCTCAAGGGCAGAGGCACCTTAGTGAAGATGCTGGCCTTCGAAACGAATATCACACCGCCATGTACGTGACAGCTCGTCCCATCGCATGTACAACCCTGGCGGCAGCGGGCATGGAGAACTCCTCACCGACCTGGCGGCACCACCGCTGCCACTACGACAGGGGCTAATGCTGCACCGGCAGTCCTCAGATAACTCAGTAGTCGTGGTGATACAGCTAATAGTACCATGTGCTTGGGCATCAGGGTTTCAACTGACACACGCGTGTATTGACGACCCAAAATAGGCCCCCACTGCCGCCTCCCAATCCGCCAGCGGGCCACTCTCCTGCATCGCCACCACAGGCAGGTGTGTGGCATCAGCAGCGACATCGGGAGACAAGCAAACCCCCCTGAACAGTGACTCCGGTAACGCTGCCATCGTGATGATCAGGCAATGAATCACGATGTCCACGTTTTTTACTGCACAGAAACCCATGGGGTCCGAATCGAAAACATTGCCCGCCCATGTCGTCCCCACTGAGCAGCCACCACCGCCACTGCTGGTGGCAGCCGTCGCAGACAAGGTAAGCATCGCCGCTGTAGGATTCCGTTGCACTGTTCTTACTGCTCGGTCACTGCAAGCCAAGGAGGCAGTAGCTGACAGTCACAAGGATGGATAGATGGCGACTCATGGATCCATGCGCCCACTGGCAGATGTGGCATCATCGCAGTGGCTTCAAGGAGTGAAGCCATTGCGGTGTAAGCATCCTTCCCCTGCCAATGTGTGTTGGTCTTGAGAAAGCACGCTGAGCGTGCTCTTGCTGGCAAGAGGCGGCTGGGGGTCCCCAACATGTACATGCGCCGGGGGACATTCGTACCACGCAGGGAGCTCGGGGCTGAGATTAACCCAGCAGGCGCCGTGACGGGGCCATTGCTGCCTACGGTTACCGGGCGCCGTCCCGGGGAGCAAATGAAGGCCCCGCCATACCCACCGTTTATGTGGCATTGAAGCTGGGCTGAGTCCTATAGAAGCCTTTCCATACACTGCGAAAATAAAGCAACAGCAGCCTGCAAATGCGCAAAATAGAAGCAGGCCCAATTGTCGGAAAGCCATATTATTACGTCATTTATGGGATCCTACGAAGTTTTTGTTTGCAAACTGCTACAAATTAATTCTTGCGTTCCGTGCGTAAGATCGCGATATTGAAGTACGCTCGCGTACTGATCGCTGGAAGACCTTACGCACGTATGTTTTAAATGCTGTTTTTACAAAATCTCCAAACGCATATGTGCTCGATAATTATTAGGTATATTTATATTGTCCGAGGCGTCTGCGAGTTTTCACCTAATGTTAACAGCTTCGCATGTTTCACGCAACTCACGCAAGCGAACTGACGTAATTTTCGTGTGCGTTCCGACGCGATTGCCTGTTCGCTTTCCAGAAAATGATCACTAGCATCAAACTGCTGTTTTTATTCGTTTTTGCGTGCAAATCTTAAAGAATATCCTAGCTGAATCAAGTTTTTTAGCAGAAGCAAGCTTTGGCATACAGTTTTCCTTCCGCTGCGTTACGGGGGTGCGTTACACTCGCACGGATTCGCACCGGGATTCGCGTGCTTACGCTCCTTACGCAGCCAAAAGCCATCTAACGCGCCCGATACGCAGTTTTCTGTAGCCATAGTGATACAAGGATGTATTCGAAGACCTTCAAGGCCTTCCCCCCAACCGGAATATTGGTCACACTATTCCATTAGTGGATGGTGCCGTACCACCAGCTAAACGAGCCTATAGGCTCACCCAACTGGAGCAACAAGAGGTTAAAAAGCAAGTTACTGAATTGCTTAGTAAGGGGTACATTGAACCCTCAACCTCACCCTATGGGGCTCCAGTCCTCTTTGTCGAAAAGGCAAATGGGCAAGGACTACGCATGGTCTTAGACTACCGTGCACTTAATAAACTGACCATAAAACGGCGGTATCCCATGCCCAATATCACAGACCTTTTCGACCAACTCCAAGGAGCAACCATTTTCAGCTCCCTGGATTTACAACAGGGGTATCACCAAATCTTGATTTCTCCTGAGGATGTGGAGAAAACGGCCTTTATAGCTCCAGGCATGGGCCAGTTCCAGTTCAAAGTACTTTGCTTTGGACTCACCAATGCCCCTGCAACGTTCCAAGCAGTGATGAATTGGCAAATCTGACTACATTGGCAAATTTGTGCTAGTGTACTTGGACGATATCCTGGTCTTTAGTAAGACCCCGGCCGAGCATGAACAGCACCTCCGTTTGGTACTGTCTTTGCTCCGAAAGCACCAATTCAAGGCAAAATTGTCGAAGTGTCAGTTCAACCGGTTCGAACTGCATTTCCTGGGCCACAAAGTAAGCCAAGAAGGCTTGAAAGTAGACGACCGCAAAGTAACAGTCATTAAGGACTGGCCTGTCCCCACGGATATTAAGAAACTGCGGGCGTTCCTTGGCTTAGCCAATTATTTCAGGAGGTTTATTCAGGGTTATTCCTCCCTTGTGGCCCCCCTCACAACCCTTACCAGCGAGAAAGTGCCCTTCCGCTGGACCGAAGCCTGCGAGGCAGCCTTCCAAGGTGTGAAGCATGCCTTGACCAATGCACCAGTTCTTAAACTCCCTGAGCTTGATAAACCTTTCACGGTTTGGTCTGATGCCTCTATACATGGCACGGGAGCCGTCCTCTTGCAGGATGACCACCCTGTAGCTTATACCAGCTCTAAATTCAATAGGGCAGAATATAACTACACAACAACAGACCAAGAGTGCCTAGGCACTGTTTTAGCCCTGGAAGAGTGGCGTTGCTACCTTGAAGGAGCCAGTGATGTAACGTTGATCACTGATCACCAACCACTGGTATACCTACAGGATCAACAAAGCGCGGATAAACTGTCCCGCCGCCAAGCTCGTTGGATGGAACGATTATCACGTTTCACATTTAAATGGGAGTATCGCCCTGGTCGGGTGAATGTAGCTGACCCCATCAGTCGGGTCCACGATGTGGTGCTCAACTTGCTTTCTGCCGCGCTGATTGACAGCGACTTAGGACACCGAATCATCCGCGGGTATGACGGTGATCCCAATCTCACGAAAAGTAAGGTAGCAAAACTGCGGCTAAAAAAGAAGGGTAACTTCTGGTACCATGGGTCCCAGATATACATCCCTAACCAAGCTGACTTACGACGGGTCATCATGAAAGAGTATCATGATACCCCATGTGCCGGCCACCGCGGCATCGACCGCACCAAACAAGCGATCACACAAACTTATTGGTGGCCTGGACTAGATACTGACGTGAAGGCCTACGTCAAGTCTTGTCCTCAATGTCAGCATAACAAACCAACCAACACCAAGCCGGGTGGTTTGCTGCAGCCACTCCCCATACCTTCCTCTGTGTGGGAGAGCATATCAATGGATTTGATAACCCAGCTACCAACAACTCGCAATGGGCATGATGCGATCGTAGTGTTTGTGGACCGGCTGAGCAAAATGACGCACTTTGCTCCCACACTCACGACCGCAGGAGCGGAAGAGTTGGCTCGCCTTTTTGTAGCCACCGTATTCCGGCAGCACGGCCTTCCAAAGAATATTATCTCTGACCGGGACCCACGCTTTACAAGCAATTTCTGGAAGGAAATATTTCGCCTCTTGGGCACCAACCTCCATATGAGCACAGCCTTCCATCCCCAAACCGATGGACAAACAGAGCGGATGAATCGCTTACTGGAAGAGACATTACGGCACTATATCTCCCCTAATAAGGATGATTGGGATGATCACTTACCGTTGATTGAGTTTGCTATCAATAACTCAAAACAACGCTCGACGGGTATGACACCATTTTCTCTTAATGGTGTCCACCAACCGCGTGTGCCGGTTGACCTCCATATACCCTCTAAAGTGCCGGCTGCTGATGAGTACTCCACCATCATGCGCAAGCGATTGCAACTCGCTAAAACTTGTCTCCAGGCTGCGCAATCTAGACAAAAACAGGATGCTGACTCGTCTCGGCGCCCAGTGCGTTATGAGGTTGGGCAAAAAGTGCTGTTAAGTATGAAGAATATAAATCTCAAAAAACCTGGAACAAAGAAGCTGATGCCAAAATTCATCGGCCCATATACGGTTGTCGCTAACATTGGTAAAGCAGCGGTAAAACTGGAATTACCAGCTGAATCTCGCCTACACCCGGTCTTTCACGTGTCACTCCTGAAACCATTCAAGGAGGACGCACAGCGACAACCACCCCCACCACTTGTTATTGAGGGTGAGCCATTCTACATGGTTGAAGCCATTGTAGATCATCGGGACGTCTCTATCCGTGGGGGCAGAGGTAAAACTCGTCGAGAGTACCTTATCAAGTGGGAAGGATATGATTCCACTCACAATACATATGAAACCGAGGCGGCCCTGAAAGACTCAGATCCTCTGGTAGAAGCCATTGAGGAATATGAGCGAAGACTCAAAGCCAAAGCAAGGCCGAAACCTACTGAAAAAGAAACCTCATCCAAGAGGAGACGGTGACGCTCCCGGGACGGTTCGCTTCAGAGGGGGGGGAATGTAGGCAACTACATTTACCTTAGTAAAATCGGCCTAGATAAATGGGTAGGCAACCATGCGCTAAGCATGATGCCGAACCAAAAACTAACAAGTCGTAAAAGCTGACTGTAGTACATCCCGGTAGGTGAACCAATAAAGTCACCCTGGTGGAGTGCTTTGGCCAGATACTGAAGTATTATAATACAAAGTATTCAGAGTTCAAGACTCTGCTGCCACCTGATCCCATTCGATGTACCAAGTTTGCAATCTGACATACTTACGCGCTCTTGCAAACCCATATAAGAAAACGCTTCCGAATAATAAACTTAGCATCGTTAGAACGACGACTGCTACACGGGATGTCTAATTTCGGGACGGGAATCGACAGTTTAATCACCTCTCCTTCGTCGTCGAATCGACCTTGACGAGGCGGTGCAGCAAACGGACCCCTCTGTTCCTCACGTCCAACGGGGCCTGTTTCGGCTGCCGCGATAGGAACAGTCGGATGGACAGGGGTTCGTGGGTCAAGTAGTACATGGGGATCTTGGACACCATCAACAACATGCGTGTTCGGGCCCCTCCGAGATGTTTCAGGAACGACGGACGTGTCGGCACGAACGTCCCCCACTACTAGCCCTACATCACCGCTACCAGATGCCATGGTAAATCGGCGACTGACTGGTCACAACCTGTGTGCTAAAGGCACTCTACACACAGGTATCAGTCGAGCACAAATCAGACGGTATCACCCTACCGACGGATAGCACTCCTTGCAGATACAGCAAGTATCCGTCCAAGAAGTCTCACACTTCAAGCGTACGCGCAACAAGCGCCCGCAACTGATCCGGACTCAGGTTCGGACCAGCTGATGCTGTAGCAAGCGTGAGACTATTCGATTCACCTGCAGCTCAGAAGCACAAACTTCGAACAGGCAAAACGAATGGCAATGCAAGAGCAGCAAGGCAATTACAGACCGGAAGCGGCAGCCGCCAATACAGCTCGACCTAGATCTTCCGCGAATGTATCCAAAGGACTAAGATTGCCTTCGTTAGCTCCAGCCATGTAAGCGACCTACTTACACGAAGATCAGGGTGAGACAATCAGGCCGCGAACGAACCTTACGTCTCGATACCAAGCTTGTTGTACCCCTCCTGCCTTTCAAGCATATCTCTGCACGCTTCGGCGTTAAGTGCTAAGGTGCAAGCACAGCAAGCCAAGCGTACCGATGAGAGTCAGGGACAGCGGAAGTCTTCAGAGGCCAGGGGTTACAACGTACGATCCAGAATGCAGAATATCCAGTGAAGGCTATCAGAACCGGAAACACGCTATCATCACTTAGCCGCTCCTTCAATGCTCAGGCTTAGCTCGGGCCAAGTAAAGCGTATCCAGTCTTAGGACATCAATATGCAAGGGCACACGATCGAGGGAGATCGATAGCATATAATATTCGAATAATCATCAAGGCCGTCATCGCTCGTCTTATACTCGCGACGTCGTCCGCGGTACACATCTGCACATTGCGTCGCCAGGACCTCAGACAATCCATGCTGAAACCAAAAGATGCGATCGTCCTCCGTCAGGTTACCGATAGGCGTAATCAGGGCCTCGAAGCGCGACTGGTACGTTGGTACAGTCTCATCGTGGCGTATTCGATACGAGCCAGAGGCCAACGTATTACGGGCCTCAGCACTATGCGGTTGAACCTCAGGAGCAAAGTGTGCAAGCAGAGCGTCAGTCAACTCATCAAACGTGTATGTCCGCCTTGCCATTGTCCACTGATCGTACCATGTCTTCGCCACACCCGTGAGGGTGTTCCCGACGAACAGACATTTCACAGGGTCACAATCGCCACCACGGACCAGCTGCAAGTACATGCAAACATCACGCAGGTATGCATGAGTTGTGTCAGCAATGCTACACTCAGCATTCTTATGTTTCGCGTCATGCGGGATGTCTAATCTCGGGACAGGAATCGACAGTTTCATCACCTCTCCATCGTCGTCGAATCGACCTTGACGAGGCGGTGCAGCAGACGGACCCCTCTGCTCCTCGCGTCCAACGGGGCCTTCTTCGGCTGCCGTGACAGGAACAGTCGGATGGATAGGAGTCCGTGGGTCTAGTAGCGCAGGGGAATCTCGGACACCGTCAATGATATGCGTATATGGGCCCCTTCGAGATGTCTCAGGAACGACGGACGTGTCGGCACGACCGTCCCCCACTACTAGCCCTACATCACTGCTACCAGATGCCATGGTAAATCGGTGACTGACCGGTCACAACCTCGTGCGATAAAGGCACTCTCACACAGGTATCGGTCAAGCGCAAATCAGATGGTTTTTGAGCCTACCGATGGATAGCGCTCCCTGCAGATACAGCAAGTATCCATCCAAGAAGTCTCGCACTTCGCGTGTGTGCGCGACAAGCGCTCACAACTGATCCGGACTCAAGTTCGAATCAGTCGATGCCGCAGCAAGCGAGACTCGATTCAATTCACCTGCAGGCTCAGAAGCACGTACTTCGAACAGGCAAAACGAATGGCAATGCAAGGGCAGCAAGGCAATTACAGACCAGAGGCGGCCGCGGCCATCACAGCTCGACCAAGCTCCTCCGCGAATGTATCCAAAGGACTAGGATTGCCTTCACTGACTCCAGCCATGTAAGTAACCTACTTACGCAAAAGGTCAGGGTGAGACAACAGGCCGTGAACGAACCTTACGTCTCGATACCAAATTTGTTGTATCCCTCCTGCCATTTGCACATTGATTCTGCGAAGAACCAACCTTAGTGAATCATGCTCGAGTATGTCAGAAAGTACCAATCTAGGCAGCGGAAGTCTTTGATGCAAGGAGTTACAACGTACGTATAATCCAAGACAGGCGTAGATGACATGATAGGCTATCAGTGCCTAGCCGAGGCAATCATCATCTAACCGATGCAAATCGGTGCTCGGGCTTATCCAAGAAATACGACCAGAGGTGATATAAAAGAGAGCGAGCTTAACCGGGACACGGTTAGATTAACTCAATGTCGACTGTTGTTATTGCCGAATTATCCTCAATGCTTAGGCCGTCGATGAGCATAGCAAATATACTCGCAGCGGCAGTTCGTGGTACAGGAGATCTGCAAGTAGTAAGTGTACTACCGTGATCCTGCGTGCGGATATTGCTATATAAGCCGCCATAGCAATAATGCAATGTTCTTTACTTGCGTAAAGGTGCCGACTACACTATCGCGCGTAGTGTTGCATTCGGCGCGCTTCATCACTCGAGCCATTGCCTCGCGACCTCAAGGTACGCTTGCATTATCATGCTCGGGTGTGCGCGTATGCATAGTGCACATGTTATCAATAGTGCGCATCTATGTTATGCATTCTAGGTCGCCGTGACCAAGTCGTCGGGACATTCACATTCATCGCGATGCCGATCGTGCAGTGCCCACGTCATCGACGCATGATCGCGATGACAATGCATAATGCGTTAGACGTTATGTCGCCTGCGGGCTGTTTGTGCCCTTAGCCGATGCGCCTAATGCATGAGGTGCGATGTGCTGCGCGGTGCGGCTGCATGCGTGCGGTTGTGCCGCGCCAACTGTCGTACTACTCTAGGGCACACGTACGGCATGAGTGCCATACCACTCCAGGGGTCCACGTACGACACGGCTGTCGTACCACTCCAGGGGTCCACATACGACACGGCTGTCGTACCACTCCAGGGGTCCACGTACGACATGGGTGCCGTATGCTTCCCATCGCCCACGTACGACATGGCTGCCTGTGACGTGTCGATGGTGGGTGCCACATAGCGGGGCTTGGGTGAAGTGAAGCGTGGTACAACAGTGTCAACCGACATACAGGCAGCCGTGAAAGTCAGTTCCATCCACACGGCCGCATGTTTGCCATACCCGATGGGTGTCAATCATGTGGGCACGTCCACACGTGCACATAGCTGTCGCAAAAAAACATAAATTTAATCATAACTTCCTCCTCTCAGCCGTTGGGGCCGCAGGAGGGAGCGGAATAGCCGCAAAATAGCTCTTATGTCACATACGTATTCATACGCGCGAGGGAGTTAGCATTTGGTCGTACGGGTATTTGGGTATGGTCTTAAAGGTCCCATGACGCAGTTTTGTAAGTGAAACCCTTTCCGAGAGTGGACTCTTTCGCTCGGGCCATCAAAATTTCACCCCACTGACCTTGAGCCCACCACCCACATGAGATCAGTTATTAGATCATCGTGATGATCTAATAAATACACCTTCCAGCTGAGCTATGGGGGGGATGTCCGCCCACAATAATATTAACCATATTCGTCGTTCAGGGAGCATTGCCCAACCCCCGCAATGTACGGAATCATAAGGCGCTTAACCCACTCGCCAAACTGATTGCAATAATGCCTCCTCTGCCCTCTCCATTGTCACAATTTCGCACCGGCGACAGATACAGTACGACACACAATGCCGTTTATTAAGATATTAGATTAAGATACGCCGTACAGAACATGCATATGCTGATGCACCAATGATAGGATAATTAATAAGATGTATACGAAGATGTCCACGTGTTAGCATTTTGCACTATTCAGCATCACGGATGGAGGAGGGCACACACGTGCGTGGGTCACGAAACCTCGGGCCTCCTCCCTCAGGGCTGCAGCAGTGGCGGCAGCAATGCAAGCAGCCGCCCTTCTTCCCGCTATCGGCTCTGGTAGCTGAAGCGAGTGATGCCCAGGTAGGTTGCAGCCCGGAACACCGCCATGAAGCCAATGAGGATCAGCACTATCCAGCCGCGCATGGAGTACCTGCAGCAACAGGGGAGAGCGCCTTGTGGGATTGGTCTGTGGGTTACGTTAGGGGGACTGGTTACCCTATGGTCCGCACTGCCGGGTATCGTACGACACTTTTATTCATGAACTAGCAATGTCGTGTAACGAGATGGCAAGCAAGCTAGCAGCAATGCATAGATCCCTTAACAGGTGCTTGCATGCGCGTACGGCTGAGTGAGGGCAGCTTCCGGAGACCTGGACTCCTAGGTGGTATGCACACATCCTCACAAACTGTTGTGACTTTGGACGGCATCGCTCTGCTCTCCGTCACCCTGTCCTTGTGAGACGCCGCCTGTCAGCACATGCACCGTGTTGACTTCCCCCTTCATTTCATTACCTACCTTCACAGCTAAGGTGGGGTGATCTGCAGCTTCCGGTGAAAGCTCTCGCCCGTTTGGGGTTGTGGGGTGTTCCTGAGGCCGGGTCTGTTGTTTACCTCCCCCCTCCCCCAAACCCCCCTCCCCCTCCCGCTCTCCCAAACCCCTCTCTCCCAAACCCCCTCCCCCAAAACCCCCAAAACCCCTCTCTCCCAAATGATGGCGGCCGGCATGTTTGGAGTCATGCTCATGAAGCCCATGCCCATGAAGGTACAGATCATCAGCGCAAACCAAATGTACAGCCTGCGAGATGACGTCACAAAGCAGCAGAGCTCTTGCTCGATCAGGCTAACTGGCGAGTTATCTTGTTAGGGTTCATGCCGTACATCAAGATGTCCGTACTCACGTGAAGAGGTGCGCATGTTATCGTCCACTACATTCATCATGTAGCACAATGATTTAGGATTTTACCACTCACCAGAACCACAGCGCTTTCTCTGATGTGAACTCGAAATGTATGGTGCAGTACATGATAACGACGTACTGCAGTACACAAAAGGCCAGGACAGGCAGGGATGCGGACTCAGACAACCGGACCTGACAGAGAGCGCCGCGAAGCACCGGTTCCCGCCCTCCCTCTCACCCACCTACCGCCACCGCCACCGCCACCACTACAACCACCATCATCATCATCATCATCATCATCATCACCGCCACCACCACCACCACCACTACAACCACCATCATCATCATCATCATCATCATCACCGCCACCACCACCACCACCACCACCACCACCGCCACCGCCACCGCCACCACCACCACCACCACCACCACCGCCACCGCCACCACCACCACCACCACCACCACCGCCACCGCCACCGCCACCACCACCACCACCACCACCACCACCATCACCACCACTACCACC
Organism: Volvox reticuliferus; assembly: GCA_019650235.1. Taxonomy (NCBI): domain Eukaryota; kingdom Viridiplantae; phylum Chlorophyta; class Chlorophyceae; order Chlamydomonadales; family Volvocaceae; genus Volvox; species Volvox reticuliferus. The sequence continues at coordinate 338,031 of BNCP01000076.1, read as the reverse complement.
ACCACCACCACCACCACTACGACCACTACGACCACCACCACTACGACCACCACCACTACGACCACTACAACCGCCATCATCATCATCACCATCACCACCACCACCACCACCACCACCACCATCACCACGTCCACCACCACCACCACCACCATCACCACGTCCACCACCACCACCACCACCACCAGGAGGTACAAACTGCAGATTGAGACAAAGTCACAGACGTCGCCTTTTTCGCCATCATCGCCAATCCTTACCACTTTCGTACGAATGAATAGAAACAGCTGCGTTAACCAACATTCGCGTTTGTATGTCTTCTGCAATCTCCTCTCACCCCCTTCCGCCACTCACCTGTGCCTGTGAGCTGATTTAGGACAAGGCCTACCCCCACTTGGGGGAGTACTTCCCCCAACCCACAGCCCCCCTCACCCGTCCACCACACCCACCAAGATGGACTCCAGGAACACGAAGGGCATCTCGGCCAGGCCCTGCGCCGCCGCGAACACAGCGGGCCGGTACATCCCCGAGGCCTTCTCCCGGTAGAACACAGCTCGCTCGGCCATCACCTGCGGCATCACCTACAGGGAAGACGGAGCGGATGGGGAGAGGAGGGAGAGCCATCATGGGGCGGAGAGGAGGGGGAAAAGGGAGGAGTGAGGAAGGAGGGCAGCAGAGGGGTGTGCAGAAAGGGACGAGGGGCTGTCTAGGGGTTTTTTTCTTCTCTCTCCTGTTCTCGCTCGCCGCCATTTACCGCCTTCCCCACGTTGTTGCAATCCGCTTGCAGCCCCCCCCTTTTGGCCTCAGGTTTGAAAACCTCGGGCAAACTGGAAACTACCCCCCCCCTTGGCTTTTCCGCCGACATATTCGCAACCCACATAACGCAACCCACCATCATAAGGTTGGTCATGGGCAGGAAGAGGACTCCGCTGAAGATGGCGCCCATGATGTCCATAAGGCCCACAATTGAGTTCCTGCGTGAGCATGTTTTTTCCGTCGTGCCAGCTGCAAGATCTCCGTGCTCCGTGCACAAAGAAATGGCACATACATGGTGGGTGTGGACCGCCAGCAGATTTCAACGATGTGGAGCACTTCCGACTGCCGAATCCGGAAAGGTCCGAATCAATAACTTCAAAGCAGCGTCTACATATTTGTCGTTGTCAGCTGAGATGCATCCTCCCCCCACCTGTCCCCAGCCTCACCCACCTACCGCTTCATCCCCCGGCCCCAATACAAGGAGCCCAGGATCCAGGCCAATGCGAAAGCTATGGTGAAGCGCATCCCGTTGTAGGTCGTGTTGCGGCAGTGCGACACAAGCGCGCGGTGAAGAACCAACCACAACTGCACGTGGGTCGGCTGCGCGTAGCGGCGGGTCTCATTCGCCGCTTCATTTCCTCCCACCTTGTCCACCTCAAAGTCTCGATTGCCTTTGAGCGCACCGCCGCCGCCACCACCGGCCTCGACGTCGCCGTCGGCGGCGGCCACCTTACCACCGTTGCCTGTTGCTGCTGCTGCTGCTGCTGCTGCAGGCCGTTTGGATGCTGCTGCGTTACCACCACCATCGCAACCACCCCGATTGGCGGCTGTAGCAGACGAGTAGCCGCCGCAGTGCTCCTCCATGAGCTGGTTAGCCGCCCTGCGAGGAAGGGACGTACACAAAATATGTCGTACGACGACTTTTGATTTTTTTAAATGTCGCCCCGAAGAGGCGGCCACATCATCGTCCACCAAGGCAAAGCTTAAACGCCACATAACAAACCAAACACGACACGACACTCAGCCGCCAAAGGCTATATAATATATATATATGTGTGTGTGTGTGTGTGTGTACATCCTCACCTCGCTTGCTGGCTTGCTTCCCACACTTGCGCAAAGTCCAGGCCCAGACCCGCTTCCGCGGCCGGTGAGGTCACCTCCAGCATCCACTCCGCGGGGTTCATGTGCGGCTCGTACCTGCAGTACAGCGCATCCAAATTAGTATAAAATCGTACCTTGCAGCGGTGAGAAGTTCGGAGAAGGTGGGCAGGCGCTCGTTTGTGCGCCATACCGCTCATACGGTGGTGGAACAGACGGAGAGCCAACGGAGCGGCATTCACGTGCGCGCACACACACACACACACACACTGCCCCCACCCACCAGGCCCCCCTCACCTGCCCCCACCCACCAGGCCCCCCTCACCTGCCCCCACCCACCAGGCCCCCCTCACCTGCCCACTCCGGATATAGAGCTAAGGTACGACACCAACGAGGTCTGTTTCTCCCCCAGAGCCCCGAAGAAGATTGTCCGGCCGCCAGGTTTGAGCAGCAGCAGCCTGCAGCGGTGGAAGCACGGGGCGGGGTCCGGAAAAGGGAACATCAGATGCTGGTGGCTTCTGAACCCGGCGGCTGCATTCAGAGGGTCCCGTTATCGATCGAGGGGGATCACTCACTCATCCAAGTTGTCCATGATGTCCCTGTTGGGTTGGTGGATGGTGCACACCACCGTACGGCCTGTTGCCACTGTGTTTCGGACGGCCCGCATCACCAGACCGGCTGCGCGCGCGTCCAGGCCTGCCGGGAGGGTCACCGGGGAAAGGGATGTCATCTGTACGATTGCACATGCATGCGGAGCATACGTCCCCCAAGGGGGGGGACGTTTGTGGATCCAGCAGGGGAACACGTCAATGTTGTCATCATCAATATGCAAGGGGTGTCACTGCAGAGCAGCGGCCGGCATTCCATGTATGTACGGCAGTGCTCCTCGGGCATTTCCACGCGAGGGCTTTCCACCCCTTCGCGGGGACCCACGCGCGCCAGCAAGATTATTAAGTAAACGCCCTCCCTGTCCCCTCCTGCCCCGAGCCACTCACCCGTGGTGGGCTCATCCATGAACACGATGGATGGATTCGCCACCAGCTCCACCTGAAAGGTTGTGACAATGTTAGATGTAGGGGTGAAAGGGGCCGGAAAGGCGAGGGCCGGGGACGCCAAGGCAATATCATTTGTTGTGGGTTATAGGGCCCATGGGGGTAGAACACTAGGGGATTATCCATAGAACTCTCGATAAGGCCCATTTTCGTACCTGACGAACTAATTAACCACCCGGACACATCTCACACATTGGTCCCACCACGCCCCTCCTGTTCCTACCCCCGCTCCTAGCCCTCCCCCTTTTGCTCCTCGGCGCCTCCCGCCCTCCTCCCTGTCCTGCATCCGACAGCCTCACCGCAATCGTGAGGCGCTTCCTCGCCTCCGTCGATAGGCCACCACTGGGACCCCCCCACCCGATCAGTCGGTGCGCCAGAGGACCTAGCTCCACCACCTGGGGGCCGCCAAAGTGGGGGAGGCGGGAGGGAGAGTGGGGAAGGCGGGAGGGAGAGTGGGGGAGGCGGGAGGGAGAGTGGGGGAGGCGGGAGGGAGAGTGGGGAAGGCGGGAGGGAGAGTGGGGAAGGCGGGAGGGAGAGTGGGGGAGGCGGGAGGGAGAGTGGGGGAGGCGGGAGGGAGAGTGGGGAAGGCGGGAGGGAGAGTGGGGGAGGCGGGAGGGAGAGTGGGGAAGGCGGGAGGGAGAGTGGGGGAGGCGGGAGGGAGAGTGGGGGAGGCGGGAGGGAGAGTGGGGGAGGCGGGAGGGAGAGTGGGGGAGGCGGGAGGGAGAGTGGGGGAGGCGGGAGGGAGAGTGGGGGAGGCGGGAGGGAGAGTGGGGAAGGCGGGAGGGAGAGTGGGGGAGGCGGGAGGGAGAGTGGGGGAGGCGGGAGGGAGAGTGGGGAAGGCGGGAGGGAGGGAAGGTCCAAATGTCGAGACGGGAGAGGGGGCCCTGAGGACGAATACCTAAATGTCCGAATAATCACGAAGATGTGAAACACCGTGACACTCAGGAGCTGTGTGGGGGGGTGGGGTGGGAGTGGGGGTGGGGTCAGACTTTGCAGCTGAGTGGGACCCAAGGGCACCGGGGCCACCGTACCCTCTCGCATCTAGATTGCTGGTGTACGATGTCCATGCACGAATTACCTCCATCATGTGGCGCACGAAGGCTTTTGCGTTGGCTGCCGGCAGTAGCTCAGAGCTCACTCGCAGGCGGGCGGAGAACAGCAGCGCCTCCTCCACCGTCGCCTGCAGTGTCACGGGTGTGTGTGTGTGTGTGAGGGGGGGTAGAGCAACGGTGTCGGCAAGACGGGATGGGGACTTTTAATGGCATAAGAGTTTAGGATTTTAAGGTTTTTTATAAACCGGTGGTCTTACGGCTCGAGGTCGGATCGTGCGCACAGCCCCCTCCCTCCCCCTCCCTTTCCTCAGGGCTCTGGGACCCAGTGGGGCAGCTAATGAGCGTTGTTCCATTCGGTCCACGTGTGTGTATTGGCGCATCCATCAGGCCATCGCCCGTCCGTTCAGTTTGGGCCGTGCGGGGTGTTTGGGCCCCTTGACCTCACCGGGGGGTGAAGCCACCCTTTAGCCCCCGACCAGTCCTCTCCCCTTTCTACAGCCTTCTACATCCCCTCCTCCTCGGGAGGCCCACCTGGTGAGCACGCCAGGGCGGAAGACCCCGCTGACCTTGTCCAGCAGCTGCAGCTCTTTCTTGTCTGTGAGGGAAGAAATCCGTACCACAGTTTATGATTCGATGTTGGTTGGCGGTTATGGGATCGGGGGGCAATGCGGGGGAGCGAGAACGCGAAAGAAAGAAACGATGTAATGCCGCCACCCGCCTTTTCATGTTCCCCCCCTTCCATGTTCCCCCCTTCCATGTTCCCCCTTCCATGTTCCCCCTTCCATGTTCCCCCTTCCATGTTCCCCCCTTCCATGTTCCCCCCTTCCATGTTCCCCCTTCCATGTTCCCCCCTTCCATGTTCCCCCCTTCCATGTTCCCCCCTTCCATGTTCCCCCCCTTCCATGTTCCCCCCTTCCATGTTCCCCCCTTCCATGTTCCCCCCTTCCATGTTCCCCCCCTTCCATGTTCCCCCCTTCCATGTTCCCCCCTTCCATGTTCCCCCCCTCCATGTTCCCCCCCTTCCATGTTCCCCCCTTCCATGTTCCCCCCTTCCATGTTCCCCCCTTCCATGTTCCCCCCTTCCATGTTCCCCCCTTCCATGTTCCCCCCTTCCATGTTCCCCCCCTTCCATGTTCCCCCCTTCCATGTTCCCCCCTTCCATGTTCCCCCCTTCCATGTTCCCCCTTCATGTTCCCCCCTTCCATGTTCCCCCCTTCCATGTTCCCCCCCTTCCATGTTCCCCCCCTTCCATGTTCCCCCCTTCCATGTTCCCCCCTTCCATGTTCCCCCCTTCCATGTTCCCCCCTTCCATGTTCCCCCCCCCTTCCATGTTCCCCCCTTCCATGTTCCCCCCTTCCATGTTCCCCCCTTCATGTTCCCCCCTCCATGTTCCCCCCTTCCATGTTCCTCCCCTTCCATGTTCCCCCCTTCCATGTTCCCCCCTTCCATGTTCCCCCCTTCCATGTTCCCCCCCTTCCATGTTCCCCCCTTCCATGTTCCCCCCTTCCATGTTCCCCCCTCCATGTTCCCCCCTTCCATGTTCCCCCCCTTCCATGTTCCCCCCTTCCATGTTCCCCCCTTCCATGTTCCCCCCTTCCATGTTCCCCCCTTCCATGTTCCCCCTTTCCATGTTCCCCCCTTCCATGTTCCCCCCTTCCATGTTCCCCCCCTTCCATGTTCCCCCCCTTCCATGTTCCCCCCCTTCCATGTTCCCCCCCTTCCATGTTCCCCCCTTCCATGTTCCCCCCCTCCATGTTCCCCCCTTCCATGTTCCCCCCTTCCATGTTCCCCCCTTCCATGTTCCCCCCCTTCCATGTTCCCCCCCTCCATGTTCCCCCCTTCCATGTTCCCCCCCTTCCATGTTCCCCCCCTCCGAAACAGGGGTTCCATCTGGTTCCGGTTCCTCGCCACTTCTGGGCCTTCGCGATATCCACCTCATCGCGGTGTGTGACTGTCTAAGCAGGGAGGCCAAATAAACCAGCCCCAGGCAGTCCCTCCCGCGCTCCAAAACCAACAGGCAACAGATGGCCACACCGTACATAGTACGGCGATGCAAGAGTTGCGAATCGACCGAAGTACCTACCGCCACTGGGCCTTACGAAGTACGACACGTCTCGGAATGCCATCACCACTGGCCGGAAGGCAAGGACCTGGCCTCCGTTTGCATCACCACCTCGTGACGGCGGCGGCGGTGGCGCTATTGCGGCGCCCGCTGAGCCCCACAATGCCGGCGTTACACCACTGCCGCCGATGCCAATGTTGAACGCCACAGCTCCATGGCCAGCAGCGGTTGTTTGCTGCACTCCTGCCGCCGCTGGTGGCGACGCGGGCCGAGCCCAGAGTGAACCATAGATTCCCCCGCTGGCGGCGCCTGCCTCCCCGCTAAGTGCGAAGGTTGCGGGGGCGGGAGAAGGTGGTGGTGCGGACCAGGCCTGCGGTGCAAGCGGATGAACGGATGGTGGTGGCGGGGTCACCAGCTGCGTAGCGGTGGAGGCGGCGGTGGAGGTGCTGGTGGCGGCGGGGACACCTCTGCTCCTCAGTTCTGCCAACAGGTCCGTGGCGGCGGCAGTGCCGGTACCTTTCCGAAATATGGCGGCGCCCACCTTGTCGTTTCCGGTGCTGCGCCGGCCGACCAGTACGGGCGTGGTGACGGTAGCTGCGGCGGCGCCTGATGTGGACGTGGAGAGTTGAACGGCGCCGAAACCATTAACATTGTCGTTATCGTTACCGTTGGCGGTGGTCGGTGCTTCCAGGTGGCGGCTGGTGCGACCCACCGCGTGCTCATCCGTGTCGTCCTCGTGCTCGTACTCTGGACCAGCACTCGAGGAGCGAAGGGCTGAAGGGGGAGGTACCAACGAAGGGGTGAAAGGGAGGGGGAAGGGGAGGGGGGACATGACAGATGAATAGAAATTGCCCCCCATTAAATGTTTGATTTCGGCGTCATGTCGTACATCAAGCTTCCAAGCTTCCAATATTCGCAATCGTCCTCAAATTCATGTAAGTATCCAAATCCCCCTCCCCCCTCCCCCCTTCCTCCTCCCCACTTACGTCCCAGATAGGTCAGCGCCAGCACCTGCAGCCCGACCTGCAGCAGCGACATGCCCGCCACCATGCCGTACCCCGCCCAAACCCACTTGAAGTCGGAGGGAATGGCACGCAGCTTGAGCGTCGCCTGTCGCACAGGGTACGTGGAAAGAAAGGGAGGGTTCAACTTCTGTGGGGTCGGGGAAATGTCGTACAAGATACGTGAACAGCAACGGGTCGCAGGCCCGGCGGGATGGTCTAGTGGACGGGAAGAAGTGGTCTCTCTTCACAGCCGCGACGACTGCACAACTTCCAACTCGCGACACGTACCCACCAATCCCACGGTGATTCCGTCTGGATGTTTGGGGTCCAGGGGGGCCCAGGCGTTGGAGGTCAGCTCCGAAACCACCAGCGACCGGAAGCCCCAGCCTATGGGCATCAGCCAGTACATCCAGATCCACCAACCAGGGATGGAACCTGGATCCAGAAAATGTACAGCGGATTGGAATCCATCTGAGATCCATGCGCAAATTGTGACGTGGCAATGAGGGGGTAACGAACACCCCACCCAGGGTAAGGTGCGGGACCCGTACGCCCTCACGCCCTCAAGCCCAGCCAGCCAGCCGAGCAAACTTAGTTTCGTTATAGGCTGAAGTGATGACTACGTTACCTCCGCCATCACCACCACCGAGCCAACCACCGCCATCCCACCTGGAGCAATGGGGAATCCGCACACCAGCGTACTGACCATGAGGAATACGGCGCCGATACCCTGAAGGCGGTGACGGGGGAAAGAGACAGAGAGTGTGTGTGTGTGTGCGCGCGTGTGTGTTAGGGGCCTGAAGAGCAATGAGGGCATCAGCCAGTGAGGCCGGACACCCCTCCTCAGCCCAGCACCTCACGGAGCTCATCCGCCAATACACCGTCGTGTCGTCAGCGCCGCAAACCTAAAAGCGCAGAGCCCCCGGGGGACTTCTCGTTGTCTTAAACCACCGGCCTGAGCCGGCAATCTCCCTCTTACACACAAGCACACATGGATGGCCCGAGAAATGACCCCGTGCGGTGGGGTCGCCCAGCCTATGGCTCATTCTTTAGCAACCAGCAACTGACAACTGTCAACTGACAACTGTCCAACCAACCGCAGATCATCGTACTTGTGTGGCTGACTCATTCCTCATAACGGAGGACAGCAGCGTGAAGGTGGTGACGCTGTTGAGTCCGGCGAGCAGCATGTTGAGAAGGAAGAGCAAGAACCTGAAGAGCAGGGGCGGGGGAGCCCAAGCAGTGTCAGGGGGGGGGCGGGGGCGGGAAACGGCCGTGGTGGTATTCGGACTGAACCCAAACACCGCCGCATGTCTTTCCTATTTGAGCCGGTACCGGGTACCGGGTACCGGGTACCGGGAGTACATCTGATGTACATACACACACATACCACAGCGCGCGGTCATCCTCCAACCTGTGATACCCTCCAACTCCTCCACCCGCACGCCGTACCTGCCCCCCTCCATTGTGAAGCCCACGGAGAAGTACACCATGACACTGTACGACACAGACTGTACGACAACCTCCGGCAGCCGCATGACGACCGACGCCACAGCGTACGCGGCAGGCGAATAGAACCTATGATCGCGTTGCTTGTAGTACACGGGCAGGCGGTTGCAGTAGATGGGTCCGAAGTTGAAGCCCGTCTGCGTTACGAGCGAAGAAGGTGGAAGTAGGTAGGGGAAGGGTCGGGGGTGGGGGTGGGGAAAGTTGGGCTCCAGGGGGGAAACCCTGCGTGGCGCCACTCATACAGGCCTCGAGGAGAGGGAGAGGGGACAGCGTGAAGCCGCCCCACCCCACCACCGCTCTTAGCCCTAAGGGTCAGCCCAACCCACACACCCACCATGAACAGCGTCATGAAGCTGAAGAACATGACCGACATGAACAGATTGGCGTCATTGGTGGAGTTGTGCTTCAGCCGCACGAAGGCGGTGGACAGCAGAAAGCCGGTCAGCAGCACCTGCCGGGCGGGTTGGAGGGCGGGTTGGAGGGCGGATTGGAGGGCGGGTGGAGGGCGAGGTGGAGGGCGGGGTGGAGGGCGGGGTGGAGGGCGGGTGGAGGGGGGTGGAGGGGGGGTGGAGGGCGGGGTGGAGGGCGAGGTGGAGGGCGGGGTGGAGGGGGGGGTGGAAGGGGGAGATGTACTGCTGCTACTGCTGCTGTGCTGCTGAGGGGCAATGGAGGGGTGTTTGTGGCCCTTTGTGGCCCTTTGGGGGTATTGAAGGGGTATTGAAGGGGTGCTCTGACGGGGACGTGGATAGGCCCCACATCGCACGACCTCACTCCGAATAAATCACAACATAGCACTCGAGTCTGGCTGGTAACAGATGGATATCGGTGGGTGGAGAGGGAGAGGAAGGGGGGAGGGGAGAGGGAGAGGGGAGGGAGAGAGGGAGAGAGGGGAGGGAGAGGGAGCGGGAGGGGAGAGGGAGGGGAGAGGGAGGAGAGGGAGAGGGGAGAGGGAGAGGGAGGGGAGAGGAGAGGGAGAGGGAGAGGGAGCGGGAGAGGGAGAGGGAGAGGGAGAGGGAGAGGGAGAGGGAGAGGGAGAGGGGGAGAGAGGGAGAGGGAGGGAGAGGGAGAGGGAGAGGGAGAGGGAGAGGGAGAGGGAGAGGGAGAGGGAGAGGGAGAGGGAGAGGGAGAGGGAGAGGGAGGGAGAGGGAGAGGGAGAGGGAGGGAGAGGGAGGGGCGAGGAGAGGGAGAGGGAGAGGGAGAGGGAGAGGGAGAGGGAGAGGGAGGGAGAGGGCGAGGGAGAGGGAGAGGGAGGAGAGGGAGAGGGAGAGGGAGAGGGAGAGGGAGAGGGAGAGGGAGAGGGAGCGGGAGAGGGAGAGGGAGAGGGAGCGGGAGAGAGGGAGAGGGGAGGAGGGAGAGGGAGAGGGAGAGGGAGAGGGAGAGGAGAGGGAGAGGGAGAGAGGGAGAGGGAGAGGGAGAGGGAGAGGGGGAGGGAGAGAGGGAGAGGGAGAGGGGAGAGGGAGAGGGAGAGGGAGAGGGAGGGGAGAGGGAGAGGGAGAGGGAGAGGAGAGGGAGAGGGAGAGGGAGGGGAGATGGAGAGGGAGAGGGAGAGGAGAGAGGGAGAGGGAGAGGGAGAGGGAGAGGGAGAGGGAGAGGGAGAGGGAGAGGGAGGAGAGGGAGAGGGAGGAAGGAGAGGGAGAGGGGAGAGGGGAGAGGGAGAGGGAGAGGGAGAGGGAGAGGGAGAGGGAGAGGGCGGGGAGAGGGAGAGGGAGAGGGAGAGGGAGAGGGAGAGGGAGAGGGAGAGGGAGAGGGAGAGGGAGAGGGAGAGGGAGAGGGAGAGGGAGAGGAGAGGGAGAGGGAGAGGGAGAGGGAGGGAGAGGGAGAGGGAAGAGGAGAGGGAGAGGGAGAGGGAGAGGGAGAGGGAGAGGGAGAGGGAGAGGGAGAGGGAGAGGGAGAGGGAGAGGGAGAGGGAGAGGGAGAGGGAGAGGGAGAGGGAGAGGGAGAGGGAGAGGGAGAGGGAGAGGGGAGAGGGAGAGGAGAGGGAGAGGGGAGAGGGAGAGGGAGAGGGAGAGGGAGAGAGGGAGGGAGAGGGAGAGGGAGAGGGAGAGGGAGAGAGAAACCAGTATGAGGTTAAGGGCAGGTGGGTGGTTGACCTGTCCCTCCCATTCCAACTGGTTCCGGAAGAGTCCCACAGCGAAGAAAGGCATCTGCACGTCCTCCCCGCCCACCCCATCACCACCCAACCCTGCATTCTGAACGCACCTGGAAGAGACCCGCCGCAAAGAAGGCCTTATTCCGAGATGCCAGGACGGCCTCGCGCCGCAGCACCGTCAGCCACATGTTCACCGTTCGCGCGCCGTTCTGCTCCTTGCGCAGCGATAGGCCCTGAAGCGGGTGTGTGTACGGCGGTTCGGCCAGCTTGGCCGCCATCTCCTGGCCGATCTCACTCTCGTCAAAGACCTGCGCCACACACCGTTCGTGATACAAATGTTTAGAAAGTTCGGGACAGCTTGAGACGGCCCTAAGTGCCGGGCGTCCCGGTTATCTGCTTATAAAGCCACCGCTCGACTGAAGAACCTGAACCGCCAGCGAGCTGTGGCCAAACAGCTCACGCCCACATAGCCTGTCACAACTGCCAATATATCCCCACTCGCGAAAAGGAGGGAAAGATCGGTCCTCAGCACTGCCGCCATTAACCAAATGGTGATGGCGCCGCTGGGGGTGGCACACGAGAAAGACACGAAGGACACCTCCCGCCATCAAACAGCTTTCGCAGATGAAGCGGGGGCAGCGTCCAGGGAGTTCTGAACCCCGCACCGTCCCCATCCCACCAACATCCCCATCCCACCGTCCCTGCCCCGGACCCCCACCCCTTACCCGGCGCATGCGCTTGGATGAGATTTCGTCCCGACCACAGTGGCGGCGGCGGTGGCGGTGGCAATGACGGCGACAACGCCGGCGGCGGCACCCGGTACCTGGCCTGGTCCTGCGGGCTGGCCAGGACCTCCTGCGAGGGAGGGGGGAAAGGAAACGGAATAGATGGGGCTGGGCATATCACTGATGAAGCCGATGTGACAATGCCGTGGTATTGCACAGCCAAGAACCCGGACCAAGACATTGGTGGGGCCCAAACCTAAACCCAATTGGTAGGAAAGGCGCGAGTGCATAAGTACCCTTCCCATGAACGGATAGGTCCAGCCCTTCGAATACTGATCTCCGCTCTCTCACCCGCCCTCATGGATCCCACAGTCCCTCTCCCCACAGCATCCCATACCCCAGCGGTCCCAGCCGACCCATTTAAAGCACACGCATGCTCATAGACACGCACATAGACACGCTCATAGACACCTTACCGACCTGTACGAAATCCGCAAGCGACTGCCCCGGCATGGGAGCCAGTCCCATGGATCCGAAGAAAGGCAGCAGCGCCTCCCGTGGTCCATGGAATATGAGTCGGCCCCCGGTCACCAGCATGACGTCATGGAAGCACTCCACGACATCCGGAGAGGGCTGCAGCAGCGTCGCGAGCAGCGTCACCTGCAGGCAGGGGAGGGCAGGGAAGGGCAGGGGAGACGGAGGAAGATTGTCACATGGGGAAGGGGAGGCGAGCGGAGGTGATGCCCTGGCTTGCAGACAGACACACAAACGGACGGACAACGAGTGAAGAGCGAGCTGGGAGGGGGGCAGATATGACCACAAGGTGGTAAAAGTCAACAAGAGCCGGTGCCCCCTCCGAACAGGTGTGTGTGGGAAGCTGCAAGGGCGCGCCCGCTACCCAGTAGACCACCGCCGTCTTGCGGTTTGGGAGAGGGCGTCATGGTGAATTTCAAATAGCGACCCTCCACTCACATTCGCATCCACTCACATTGGCATGCTCACACATGCTCTACAGCGACCGCACAATGGCCAGGGCGGACGCCGCATCCAGGCCATTAGTAACCTCATCCTGCACATTAGTAACCGCCCCAGCGCCTTAGTAAGGCAATACATTGTACAGCAACCGGAAAGAGAGAGTTGGGACAGCGAGAGAGCAGCTGTGCGGAGTATTTCGAATAGTGAGGGAGGTCGACTTGAGCACAAATCGACATCCTTCAGCCCTCTCCAGCAACCCAGCTCAAAAATAAACACCCACAACGATGCAGCATAAAATAATAATACGCAAAACCCCACATCCCACTAACTCACAAGCAGCATAACCTGGCACAGCCCGACGGCCATCTCGCCTGTGGTTGGGGCAGGAGGATTGTTTGGTGTTGCGGTAGTCGTGGTGGTGGTGTTTCAACGCTTGGGGGGAAGGTTGGGCAGTTGATCAGATCTTCCCTTGCATGGCGATACCTCGCCGCCCACCCGCCAGCACTTACCACATGTCACTCGGCGCTTCTGGCCCCCACTGATCCCTTTCAGCATCTCATTGCCCACCAGGGTGTCCATTACGTGGTCAATACTCAGCATACGAGCAAACACCTGCACGGGATGGGCAGCGGAACGGGCTGGGCGGGACATCGCTAACGGGGTGGGGGGAGTCCAACAGAGCGCGCAGTCGGGATCCGGAATCGGGGACTTCGTGAGTTTGACCAGCTGCGTCAGTACCATGGAGCCGTACACGTCGAGCCGTACACAGCACAGCATAGCGACGGAGATGCAGCGTGGGGCGGTGCCCCACGCTGGAATGACAAAAGAGAAGCCTCAACTCTTAATCGTTTGTTGCATTCCAGCAGGAGCATCCTCCCGCCTCCCTCTTCAGGATCTACTGAGTCGCGCTTTTGTCCGTCTGTTCGCGTTTGGCGATGATTTCTGCGTCCGAGTCCGATGGGCGGCCGTGTTACATCCGCCGTCAGAAACTGCTTTGTGGGCCCCACTGGGGTGCCGAGTTCCTGCCTAAGGTCAGCTCCTCGCATCCACGCGACCGCCCGACAGCACCTCTTCAGGAAAACTGCTCATCGATAGCTTCTGAAGCTCCATGGGCATCAGGGTTGTGTAATCCCCGCAATAAGGCCCTCACCTCCACCACAGCGTGCGACGCCAGCGGCCCCTTGGTTAATGCGAGGAGCAGTTCCAGATCGGAATCATCAGGCGAGATGCCCGCCGCCCGTTCACGCTCCAAAATCAGCTCGCGGAGGCCTTTTCGTGTGTGTTTGTGTAAGAGGGGGGGTGTTGTGAGAATCTCCCCCTCTGCAACAGAGATGAAGGGCCCCAGAGGCCCCCGGGGCGCATACCAACCCAACCAGGACGGGCTTAAGCGAGTAAGGTTGTATGGTATCACCGAAATGCGTGTAGGGGGAGGGGCAGGGGAGTGTGCAACCGCTTGCTCGAGCAACCGGAAGTCTTTAAATAGTTACATTTATGTCGTTATTAGTAGACTTGGTCTCACCATCAATTCCATACGGACTGACAAACGAATTTGGCCCTTACACTAACATCGTTGCTATCTAACGACGGTTGCTATCTCTTGTAATACGTTCTCCTACACTAATATATACTAATACGTTCTCCTACACGAGCCAATCCTTTTCACCTTGTATACTTTGCAGCGTGATAGCTCATTGAACGACTGACGCTTACTCGAGGAAGCGATCTTGTGCCATTTGGAGCTAGGCCGAAGCGCTGTTATTCGGAGGATTCTAGTACACTTTCCTGCATCTACTAATCCTTGCTAGAGTGCTGCTGCTCCCGCTGCCTGCAGCGCTTTTCTGTGAAATAAGATGCCGCCAACTGACAAGGCAGCAGCTGCACAGCGTATCCAAGAGCTTTACAAGGATGACATCGATATGATGGTCATTCTTTTGGCAAGCTTGACCACACTTGGTAATGCTGAGTTCTTGGTAGGTACCTTAACCACGGGAGCGACCTTTTAGGCAAGTTCCTGCAAAAAGCTGTCTCACCAATTACTGAGTTGCAAAGATTATCCGCGAGAGGATCAACGGTAAGGAAAAGGACCGGCGCGTTGAAAAATTCATGCATGCCGGATAGATGTTCGTGCGTCTTGCGTCTCTATGTATATGCCCCTCCCCTGCGCTGTGGCTCGGTCCTGTCAGGACCCCCGGTGCTTGCCGTTGCAGGGCGAGTCGCCCACAGCGTAATACCCCTTGCTTATCTATGTATTTATGTGACACCCCTCCTTCACACCCTTTTTCCCTGTCCAGGACTTATGCAAGGTGTGGGGGACGACCGTGTTTGGCTCACCGGCAGAGAAGCCCTACCTGGAGAGGGTACTTGCTGGTATGTGAGCAGGCGAAGTTGCTGGGCCACATACACTCTAGGAAAGACTTTGTTCCCTGCTTCAGTAAATGCTTTTTTGTCCTTATTATTTGGTTTACGCACCGTCCATTAAATTTAGTAGGTCGAATTATCATATGGAAAACTTGAGGGTAAATCATAGGATTTCATAGGATTTCACAAGTTAGTTTCTACTTCATAAAGAATAGAGAAGATATTAATTCACCAGGCACATTCATTCTGCCCTGGTAAAATAAAAGGAATATGTAGCAGGAGGGGTTATGCATGCAACAACCTAGCTACCAGTGTGCAGCATCTATGGGCCCTTCAGATACATGAGCATGCATACCGATGACTGAGCGTGGCTACGTATAGCGGTAACTTTCGGCTGGCCTAGGAATGGGAGCGCGGCGGCCTCTGGATGAAGGAATGGAAAACTTGGTTGAAACTCAACAGAAACTCCATCAAAATCCAGCTGGATGGAACTCAGCCAGAAGTGAGAAAAGCACCGTCGCATGGTTTGCTAGCTTGACTATTGCAGGCCATGCTGGCACAGGGCCTCTCTATAACAGAATGGCATGTCTGTCCCGTGGAGCAAATACTTACTCGAGATAGTCGGGAATCACCCTGGGAGTGTACCTATGGGCGGGCACCGTTGCACTGTTGTACCCCTCCTGCCTTTCAAGCATATTTCTGCACGCTTCGGCGTTAAGTGCTAGGGTGCAAGCACAGCAAGCCAAGCGTACCGTAATGAGGGTCAGGGACAGCGGAAGTCTTCAGAGGCCAGGGGTTACAACGTACGATCCAGAATGCAGAATATCCAATGAAGGCTATCAGAACCGGAAGCACGCTATCATCACTTAGCCGCTCCTTTAATGCTCAGGCTTCGCTCAGGCCAAGTGAAAGCGTATCCAGACTCAGGACATCAATATGCAAGGGCACACGATCGGGGAGATCGATAGCATATTATATTCGAACAATAATGAAGGCCGTCATCGCTCGTCTTATACTCGCGACGTCATCCGGGGTACACATCGCACCAGATCGCTGATCCGCATGTGTGACATGTTCGTAATCATGTCGCAGACGATATTCTATCGTCCTTTAGCCTTCACAGCATTAAGGCAAGGCAAATGCAATACTTCGCAATGTTCGTTATGTGGCTTAACCGACATGTGACTCGATGCGAATATCACTCACTCAGTCGCAGTCCGCTCGCGCACATGAAGTGGATATTGCATGATAAATCAGTATATGAGAATGCGCGCTCTCAGATGATTATTCCAGTGCGCGTACGCGGACTCGCTCTGGTCGCATGACTAAAGCTTCCGCGCGGCGTCGTGCGATCCGAGCCGCACTCTCACACTTGTGCGTCACATTGGTCGAACCATTTGCATAATAACGAACCGAATATTATTGCTTATAATATTACGCAAATAGATTTGTAAAAGACCCGCTTTCCGTGAGCGCTTGTCCTGTCGTACAATCCACCTGGATAGTACGACAGGTCCAGCGGAGGAATGTTGGTTATTCCAAACCTGTCGCATTGCAAGCGCTACACCGAGAGCATGGTGCGTGTATGACAATGCGCCTAATCACCGGTTGCCGGGCGCCTTACCGGGTCATATGGTCCGGCGCATGGGCGTGGGGCGAACCGTGATACAACATGCACCACACGTTGCACCATGGGCCCTGTGGCTTTTCCCTATTGAGGTGCACAAGTAGCAAGCTGGGGCCTTATGCATGTCGTGTGAAGCCACCCTGCAAGTTTCCACCCAAGCCCACCACTCGCAATCCTGCTTCCGGCGTTTGACCTTGACCTTGACCTGGTTGTAGCACGTTTTTTTTTAGGTCTGCTATAATGTAAATGCCGTGATTGGCGTGCTCGTAACACACCTCCCCGCCGGGCTCCTTGCTGCCAACCCCGCACCCCACCTACGTAAGCATCGAGCACATGCAGCAGCACGTAGCTCCTAATTTGCATGTGTCCCTGACCGCTCCCAGGTCGCTCAGCTTCGGCGGCTGGCCTGGGCGTGGAGATCACGACAGGATCCGGTGAGTTAGTGTTGTGATATCACCCACCTTATGGCACCAGAAGGGGGGTAACCCCCCGTAAATGTTACACAGGCGGGTAAGGGAGAGGGTAGCAGTTACTGACCCCCCTCGTTACAATGGGGGGTCAGTAACCGTACCCGGGGGTAGGGGTAACCTTAACTGGGGTGGGTAAAGGGAGGGGTAATGTAATGGATGCTAGGCTGATCACCTAGACATCTCTAACATAACTATAACTATAACAATAATAACTATATAATTAACATAAACCCATATAACTTAATTAACTAACTTCAGAGCACCACATAACGGTCTCTGAAGGGTCGCCGCCCATATGGGTGCTCCAGGGAGTGAGAGCAGAGGTCTGGAGACTAAAGGCTTTCAAGGGAACTCACAAACAATCTTAACTTTCTAAGTGACGGAAATTCTTTCCGACTTTTTGCATGCTGAATGGCCAAGTCCATGGCTTCTACCGCAGTGGTTCTGGATGAGAATGCCACACGCCTCTTTGGTACACTGCATACCATGCATGGTCATGGTCTTCCGAACCGTTAGTAAGCTGTGTGTTCCTTTAGAATTAGCACACCCCTGCTATTGCGTGACAAATGACCTACCTGCATAGTGCACCCTCTTTTTCCTTGATGTACAGCTGCGGCAACTACTGTCCTGCCACCGGGTCCCAGCTCTGGTGAGTTTGCCTCATTTTTACATTACTTCTTGGAGCTGAATGCGTTGTGTCCTACAGTAGGTAGTGAAATGCTAACAGCTTTGACAATGTTGTGGCTCTGGCTTGCTTATCTACCTGCACTTAAGGATGACTCGGCGCGCCTATCTAGCTATGTATCCTGCCTCTCGTTTGCCCTTCTGGTTGTATGACATTAAAAGGGGGCTGGTTCCTTTCTAATGATTCCCCCGGGAATTAGTTCCTAAACATACTGGTGCGGCCTCTCTTTGGGTGATGCTACATATGATTACTCTGGATCTGGATAGAAGAGGGCGATAATGTGTTACCAGGGGGATAAACCCAGGCAGCTGTACCTGCATGAGGTGGCTGGATAATGTATTAAAATGTCGGATCTAAAACAGTGGTCATTTTTTGAAGTTCAATCCTGTAGAGGGAACTTGCTCTGCAAGTCAATAGATATTTCCCATGCTGAGTCTCATATCTGTGGTAACTCTGTGATAACTCGTGTGTTGACTGTGAGCTTACGTTGAACGACGACCAGAGAGAGGTCGGTGACCCCCAAGTTGGTGGACCCCCAACCGAAAACAGAGTTCCACTAGATATTTTAGAGAATTCTCCATTTTGCCCTACAGAGTAAATTGAGGCACTCCAGAGTGATCCAGCCTCTGCCAACCGCCCTGCAAGCCCCTATCTGACCTTGCCAGCGACCTTGTGACCTGCCCCCTGGGTGATGGTGCAGGTGCACCAGCTCCAAAGCGGCTGGTGGATAGTGTGGCTGAGCTGCACTACAAGAACAACAAGGACATCGTGGAGCTGCATTTTAGCAACTCAAAGGAGTCATATGTGGATGTGGCGGGGATGGTGGTGAAGCGCATCCGCTTTTGGGCTGAAACAGCCATGAAGTATGCGGTGGGCAAACACCGGGGAAGAGCTCCCTCACCCTTGCTGGTTTCGGGGCTCGTGAAGGTATGCTGTTATGTTGCACCTCAAGCACCCATCCTAGGTGTCTTGAGCCACAGTGTGACTCCATGTCGGTGCCACAGCACATGTAGCAGTTGTTTTAATAATGCTACTAGATTTGTGCGGAAGCATAGCTTTACGTCTGTATTTTGGGAGAGAAGCTATAGACGAACTATAATCGATTCAACTATAGTCGATGAATAGACGATGTTTCATACGATTTTTTATCGTCTATAGTTGATTTGACTGTAGTTCGTCTATAGACGATTCAACTACAGACGATTCAACTATAGATGATTCAACTATAGACGATTCAACTATAGACGATTCAACTATAGACGATTCAACTATAGACGGTTCAACTATAGATGATATTTATAGATGATACTGAAATACTTGCTGGATCCAGGAGAATTAGGGTCGTAACCATCAGATCAGTTATATATGTTGGCATCATGCACCACAAGTATATACACCTTCATGCAGTAAGCATATAGATTTGCCTCAAAACCTTGCCTCAGATCACATAGCAAGCAACAAATAATATAATCTCTCATCTCACAACACTAAGATAGGCCTATTTCTCTAAGGTAAATGTACTTTCCTACAGCACAGGTCTGCACACAATGCTTGAGTGCAACCCAATGACTTCTCTTCATTGCACATGAATGTTGCAGACGGGCAAGTCGTTCACCCTGGAGAACGTGGTTCCTGCGGTCGTGGCGGAGGTGCTGCGCCAGCAGGGAGGGGAGGGCCCCTTCATGGGCATGGTGGTCTTGCGCCTGAACGGTGTTGAGCTGTACCGGCAGGCAAGTAGGCGTCAATTATTGGAACACACTCTCGAGGCTGCTGAAGCACTACCATTCCATTCTGCTGCTTCTGTGAGCATGCCATGACCGTGCTGCAGAGGCATTGGTTACCGAAGGCTTGATTTGCGCATGGGAATGGGAGCTGGCTGTGAGGGTGGTGGTGCAAATGGTGTGTCCTGTCAACACCCTGCACGCAGAAGGGTGCCACGGCCATGTTGCGGAGCCTGCTGGAAGTGCTGCTGAGTTGGGTGCGCGAAGAGCATGTTCCCATGCGGGAGGGTGCACTGGAGGCTGCCGAGGATGCAAAGGGTACAACCAGCCTCAGCTTGCTGGGCCACACCATCCGGAGGTTCCTCAAGGCGGTAGAGGTGCCAGTGCTGGTGTTATGCGGTATGGGGTCATGTGATGGAGGCTTTACATTGGGGCTCCTCTAAATGGGTTTCTTGCTTGCTTGCTGTACCACTTTGCATGGTGAATTAGGTCATCCTCATGGCAGCAAGTTGCTTTACACAACCATGGGCATGCAGATGTGCAGGTGCAAGTCGCAAGCCCCATTCCTTGTGATTTTTGAAATACACACCACATATAACTGCACAAACGTATGGATGAAGGGGGACACATGAGCCAATTCTGCTTGCTCCTTTCACTACACCCCTTTGGGCATGAGATAAGTTGTGCATCTGACACTTCTCACCCCTCATCCTGCTTCAATATGCTTCGGGACCTTTTACTAGACCGCCTGCACCTGCACCACAGTACTTGTTCGGTTCCCTTGTCCTGTCGTTTCCAATCTCCAATTATATACTCTTAATCCAGCCCCTTGCTGTGTCACTGCCTGCCTCCTTATCCCTGCCATTCAGACGAGGTGCAGAACCTGTTCCTGCCAACCATCAATGGCAAGCTGGATGTGGATGGGGCTGCATACATCCGTGACTCATTCATGAAGCCATTGCTGTTGTACGGTTCCCGCACCATGCTGTGGTGCATGACCGGCAGCTCCATGGCGCAGACCTGGATTAGCCTGGCCGACATGCCGCCCAATGGCTACCCGCTCATTACTGGTGCCAGTGCTGTGCACATACCCGCGACCTACAGCCCCGAGCACATGAGCCTGGCGTGGGAGCTGCTGAAGGGCTCCAACCCCGAAGTGGAGCTGGACCCCAAGCTGCTGGAACTCTGCCCTCCATCCATAGCACTCTTGACAATCCTGGTGGATGACTGGATCTTTGAGGCATGCCCCGAGGATGTGGCGGCCTTCGTCCGTGAATTCATGAGAACGAAGCTCATTGACGAGGTAACCTGTGGTACACCCATCTCAGGGCCTCCATGTGCTTCAGCTTAGCAGTGCCTGTGTTGTCTTAATGCACTGGGGCCAGTTGCTGTAGAGCTGGCATTTTTTAGGACTGGCTGCACCAATCCTTCATGGCTGGACCCACTACTGCTCACCTCAAATCTTGCCTTTTTATCCGGCGCCCACCTGTTGAATCTCACTATGTACCTCAGTCACTAAAGGAGTGGAAGCTGGGCCTGGAGGCCATGCCATTGTCGCAGCGCCTTGCTGTGCTGGACTTGGCGTTTCCGGACGTGGGGGCACGGATTGACATGGACCTGCACCCCGGCTTACGGCGATTCCTGGCACCACACCTGGACAGGAAGAAGGATGGCCGCTACTACTACTTCCGTGACTCGTACCAGCGTCAGATCGTGAGGGTGAGGGGGGGTCTTTCATTATGTGCCCAAGCCCCTTCTCCCCCACCCTATAGGGCTGACTGAACACAGCAAAAGCTCAGTTCTGGGGCAAGCTCAACTGCGCTTGTGTATCATCCTGCTTCCCTGTTTTGCTGGGGGCCCCCCTTCCCACGAAGTGCATGCCATGCTACCCTCACCATGCTTGCCCACCCTCGCCCTGCATGCCCACAGTTGCTGTTCAACAAGGATGGCACGCTGCGGGAGAGCTGGAGCAGCCTGGAGTTTAGTGCTACCCTGATGCAGTTGGACATGTGTTTGAACCTACTCCGCCTCGGTGAGGCAGCCCACCACCTGCTTGGGCCCCACACAAGCCACCGGTGGGAGCACGAACAGCCGCCAGATGGAATGGATGAGTTTGAGGCCAAGTTGCAGGTAATTCCATAGGCTGCAGGGCTTGGGGTCAGATTTAGGTGGTAAAAGTGCTACATGCAGATGGTGTTTGTGTAGAATGGGGCCTCAAATTTGTCCTTGCACCATAGCACAGTTGTCCATTGGTGAGTCTCCACTGCAGCTCTTATGTTTGTGGGGGTGCAGGTGTTGGCGCCCTTCTATGCTATTGGGAAGTCTTGTGTCACCACTCTGTTGCAGTGTGACGACGGAGTTTACTTTGTTATTAAACGATCTAAAGGTTGCTAAATCTAAATGTAAGATGGAAAGGTTCTTTTAGTCACAAAGGGAGGTACGTTGTGTACAATATGTACTTCGTTACGCTAAATTATGCTTTGCATTCTGCACATATTGGTATGCCTTTTATGGGTTATGTATGCGCTGGCAGGATGCCTGTCAATCGGTGCATCGATTCTCAGACTTGTCCAGATAGTTACCAGTGGCTAACACCTACATACAAGCCTACAAGCACTCTTATACGTACCCCTTGTACCCCATACACTCAACATGCGACATCAAACACTCATGCATGCAGGCCATTGCAGACAAGACCGCGACCAAGTTGGCAAGCGACCAGGGTGGCGTGGTGGGGTTGGGCCCTCAGGAACTGTGGGAGCGGCAGTCTTGGTTCCAGAAGGTGCTGTCATCAAAGTGGAATGACCGTGACCGTGCTAAGTCCAAGGTCTACAAGCAGGCGCGGTGCTCTCACCTGGCCATGCTGGTGTTCTACCTGCGGTAGGCCGGCTGGCTGTCCTGCTTCCCGTCTTGCTACTTGCTGCCTCACCCATGCAGTCTTGTTGGAGTGTGCTGAATACCATGTGCTGGCTGAGCCTGAGACCCATGGCCATCTGACCTGGACCCGTTAACTGCTGCTTGGTGTCCACATGTGCAGGCTGAGCCGGAACGTGCTGGCCCATGCGAAACCTTGGGATCAGGAGTCCGACATCCCGGTGGATGTGGGTGTAATCGAGGCGCTGCCCAGGGTGCTGGGACAGTCCTTGTTTGAATTCAACGAAGTCATCGTGGATGCGCTGCGTGTGCTGTCACGCCCCACCATGGCAGTAGCCACTGTGGAGATTCATGCACAGCTATCAGGCAGTGGTGGCAGCAGCATTGAGGACTTGACCGATGATGAGGGCAGCAGCGACGGCAGCAGTGGCGCCCAGCGTGACGGCAGCAGTGGTGCCCAGCGTGACAGCATCAGTGGCGCCCAGCGTGACAGCAGCAGTGGCGCCCAGCGCGACGGCAGCAGTGGTGCCCAGCGTGACAGCAGCAGTGGTGCCCGGCGTGACAGCAGCAGTGGTGCCCGGCGTGGCGGCAGCAGTGGTGCCCAGCACGAGGGCAGCAGTGGTGCCCGGCGTGGCGGCAGCAGTGGTGCCCGGCGTGGCGGCAGCAGTGGTGCCCGGCGTGACAGCAGCAGTGGTGCCCAGCATGACAGCAGCAGTGGCGCCCAGCGCGACGGCAGCAGTGGTGCCCAGCGTGACAGCAGCAGTGGTGCCCGGCGTGACAGCAGCAGTGGTGCCCGGCGTGGCGGCAGCAGTGGTGTAATGGCAATGCCTGACCAATGCCCACCTGTGTGCCCAGGCCTAGCGGCAGGGTGTGGTCAGCATGGGCCGCTGGTTAACACCACAGGCAGGCACAGGGTGTGGGGCCAGGGAGGGCTGCGGGCAGCCACTCTTGCACCACGTCTGCACGTGCAGCACTCACTCTTTGCACCATCAGCAGCAAAAGGGCTGCGGCTACCCTGGTGAGGGTGCTCCTACCGGCTGCTGCTGACTTCTATGCGCCGTGCACAGCTGATGTGTCTGCTGGCTGCTGGGAGTGGAATCGGCTTCTGGATGGATGCAATGTGGTCTGCGGTGCTGCAGGTCATCATGTAATCATGCGTGCTGGGGAGCAGTATCAAAAGGGGTATTGCAGCATATGTAGCAACATAGCAGCAGACACATATCAGGGGTAGTAGAGTATTGTGTCTGACAAGGATGACCAGCTTTATTCCTGCAGTGTTGCAGCAGGCACATTAGTCCAAAACATGTGTGTTAGTGCTGGTGACTGTAACTTGGATGTGCATGGTCAGCAGAAATGCTGGCAAGTTCTTTTATTATTGCAAGGACAACTAGGTCGGGGCTAAGTTTTGTGAACAGTTGGGCATATCTGTTGGCGGTAGTACATCCTGTGTGCAAGGCTGCCCCATTCCCAGTTGTGAGCCTCCGCTTCTGTTCACCTGTTGCTGTTTCATTATCCTACCCCGTTCGGTACAGCCTCGTTTGGTAATGGCAAATCCATTTCATCTGCGCAGACCTCGTCATTAGTGCAACTTATGTGTCATCAGGATGCTGCTGTCTTTGCGGCTCTGAATTGCTGAGCCTCGTCGATTTCGTAACACAAAGACTACTTGCCTCTGCACCGATTGCCTCTGCACTTATTCCGTTGACTCGCATACTTCACACTTCTGAATTTGAGCAGCTTCAGCGAATGACTGAGTTCGTTATGTGCCCCAAATTCAGTTCGACTCCACACAGCCTTCTGTCTTCCAGCTGTGCTGGGCATCACGGTTTCGTTCATCCGCCTCCTGCTTGCGCTCAGGAGTATCTGCACTGCATTCAACATCAGGTGGTTTTCTCTTGCCGAAGTGGGTTGCTGATAAGTGCCATTCTTCGCTGTCCAGCATGACTCAGCTTCGTACCACACTGGTTATCACCTGTACGATGTTGTTGCTGTGATAGGAAAGCATCGTGGCTCTGCTGGGTTAACTGATGATCGGGTCAAGTTCTGGTACGACCCTCAGTACCTGCTTCCGATGCTAACATCGCTCCCTTGCCCTTTCTCTGTTTCTAAAGGTTTAACTATACAGTTTCAAGGTAAAGTGTGCCAGACCGACACCTCCATCCTCATCGACAGTGGGAGCAGGCCTACCGGACATAAAGACACCGCCCGCCACTACCAGCGAGCCGGCTGCGGAGCAGGTGGGGACAGGAGAGGGCAGGGGAAGTGGCAGTGTGGGAATGGACGGACCCGTGGGTCATACCGCACTCTCTTTCCCGGGGATGCTGATGTGTTAGCTGGTAGTAGTTGGATGGTAGTTTGGCGGTTGGCACACCGAGACCTGCAGTCCAGGGCCCCTGTCATTGCCATGTCCTTGCACCTGGTGTGTTCGGTCTGTCTGTCTGTCTGTCTGTCTGTCAGTTTATCTATCTGTCAGTCTTGTTGCGTGTCATTGTCTCGGCTGTTGACATGTTTTGTCGTGTAGCTATTTCCCAAAGTCACGTCACCTCCCATGAGGCCACATTGGCAAGTTGTCTAACGTGCATTTTTGTTTTAGTTATTTGCGTATGTTTGTATGTTTGTATGTGCTTCTGCATGGAAAGGTAGCACGGCACGATCGTGAGGTGGCGGGCAGCGGTATGTAGAACACCCGGGGGAAACCCGCGGACGATATTCCGGAGCTAGGGCGGGTGGCAGGTGAGAGAGAATGAGCGTGTGTGTGTGTATGGGATGTGGGGCGGGGCGGAGCTAGCTGGGGCCCATTGGGAGGTGAGAGGGGAAAGGGGGACAGTGTAGCAGGCGAGGTGCGGGTGTGGGTGCGGGTGCGGGTATGGGTGCGGGTGCGGGTGCGGGTGCGAGGTGTGTGTGGAAGGGGAGATGAAGGAAACTTGGTAGCTACAGTCGCGAGGTATACGGCATGGGGTGAAGGGCGGGATGATCCGCTACGGTGGCGAACCAGGTGATTTGTACCCCGGGGGAAATTCGCTACGCGATGATGTGAGTGTAGACTACCTGCGCATGTGCGCACATACATTAGGGAGGTTGGGCTGCGTATCATCCCCTGCGTGCATGCAGCATCCTTAACAGCCTGCATATGCTTGTCCCGCTTTATGCCTGTGCACGTGTATGCGTAACGACAACAGAGAGTGTGTGCGTGTATGTAGATATGTGTGTTTATCGTGTCGATGTTGTGTTTTGACGTCTTTCTCTGACACGCAGGCGTCATCGGCCCCCACGGGGAGATGGGTGCCGAGTACGGCCTCCGGACGCCACATCAGACGGGCAGCCGCGGCACCCCTCCAGAGAAGGAAGGGGGTGGCAGTGGCGCCGCCACCTCCACCACGGCCCGCGGCAGCACGGATTCCGAGATGACAGGAACGGCGGAACACGCGGGTGATGAGCAGGGCAGCGGTTGGCAACTTGTTTCATATATGTCGTGCTGGGTGCGTGCAGCTGAGCAACAGCTCCATTAAACATCGTATTTCGATTACCAGTTCCACATCCCGAGCATATAATTCATTTAATAAACATATTTTCGCATTCTTGCAACCACCACTACGAAAAACCCTGCATACCTTTCCGACGTCCTGCACACCTCTGTCACATAACGCCTGCTTCTTGAAACCTACTAAATCATTATTCTTACTCCATAAAATTAAACAATTAATTTATCTTTTATTTATTTTTGTATCTGACGCCTGCTCCAATGCAGGTGGTGCGACTCCAGGTCAAGCCGGGTCGGGAAGGTCAACTGGAATTTCAACGCCATGTCCGTCGTGCGTTCAACCTCGGAGATGACGTCGAGCTTGACTGCGTCTGTGACTGCAGGTATTTTTCTGTAAAAGTTCCTTATTAAGCTATTGCCTTGCGCGGCTGAGTCATAGGACTGGGGCGCTTAGGGGACTGGGACGTCCTGACGACCAGCATCCAAAGTCCACTGCCCAAACCTCTGCCTGGAACGCAGCGGAAGGGCTACGGAGGCGCTCCTTTTGAACGCTATATTTGCCCCCCACCTTTGTGGCGGGCGGGTGGAAAAGGCGGGAACTTTCTCAGAGCGAGCTTTCTCTATTTCGCAGTTGTTACTTCCGCAGCTGCTCAAACTTGATCACGATCACGAACGACTAGGAATGCGAAGATGCAGCCCAAGGAATCATAATCCGAAGAATGCTCAACTTGTTTAACTGATGGTGAATTGAGCCCTTTTGAAAGATGGGCTAACAGTCTCCTGCCTAGTTCACGGACCTTACATCGGCATATCCCCCCTGATCTGATTGCAGCCACTGAGAATCCACTGCCGCTGACTCATCGCCGTCCTTTCCCCCTCCAACACAAACAGGGCGCCTGGAACTGGCGAGAAAATTAAGTTGCGCGGTCTGGAGTCGTACTCAGCCGCCATGCACTGCGCCGCTGTCGCGGCCGGGGAGCTGATGCTGGGATAGGAACCGGCAGTAGCAGCCTTGTTACGGGCAACAGCAGCAGCGGTAGCGGCAGTAGCGGCAGCAGAGTCGCAGCGGGTGGCGGACTAAGCAGCCCATCCAGCGGTGGCGGCAGCAGTAACAGTACCAGTGGTGGCGGTGGCGCCGCTGCCACTACTGCCAGCCGTCACAGGAGTCACGTCGAGCCGCAGCCCTCCCATTCCAACACCGCGACTCCCCGGATCTCCACCCCTGCTGCCGTAACACTGGTGCCGGCTGCGCTGCCATGGGCGACGGGAACTCCCCGAACTGCCCGCACCCCGGCATCTGCCGCCGCCACCATGGCGTCCGCTGCGTCCGTCAACACGTCGCCGGCGACCCCCCGCACCTTGTCCGCGCCGTCGGTCGTAGAATCTTCTGATGCAGCCGCGGCATGCCACGTGCCAGGTGTCATGATGCCTCGGTACGACAGGGGGACTGGTGAGATATGCGGGGCTGACAGCTCCACTCCCCGCTCCAGGGGCCATGAGCCGTCGAGATCCAGCGGGCGGCGGAACCTCCTCATGGGCCTTGTGCGAGGGATCGGTGCGATGCGCCGCGTTTTGTGATTCACACACCCAGGGTCCAGGGCACGCTTCACCGCGGTACGGATGCGAACGGGGAGAGAGGCGGGAGAAAGGGGGGGGGAGGTGGGGGTTGGGTAACACTGTAACTGGCGTACACCATGCGGGTACCGTTGCCCTCTTAGCTGTACGGTGCTGCTCTGCGCTGCGCCCATGACAGAGTTTGTGTGTGTCGTGCGTGTGTGTATGTGTACATCTGTGAACGTGTGCACTTAGGGTTGGTTTAATGCGCAGGTATGAGCTCATTTCGGTCATGGTGATGTTGAGCCCCAAGGCCCGCGGGTTCCTTCGTCATGTCGGTTGCCGTATGATTGAAGAAGTCAATGCAGGAATTTGTGAGTACGACGACATGCACGCGATTGAGGAGGAGGCCCCATTAAACTCTCATGGGCACGTGATGTGCGGCAAGTGTACGGCGTGTTCCAGTGCGTGCATCAGCAGGGTACGGCGTGTCATATTTCACATTGACCAGTAGACCCTCGTCAGGTGCGAAATGGAGAATGGCGGTAACCCTGCATCTTCGTAAACCTGCTCGGAGGGGCAGGTAGGGCGGCAGCGGGGAAAGCGTGTGTGTGTGTGTTTAGGGTTTCGGAGTATCCGAGGAGCTGAAAGGCTCTGTTGGGAGTCGTCAGCATTGCCGTCGGCGTAGACTGACGCGGTTTACCGTTTTATTGCTGCGAAGGGGATGTGTACGACTCACCACTGTCATGACTCACCACTGCCCCTGTGGAGGTATTCGGCTTGGGGGGGGGCATGGGTGTGGTAATGCGCACGTGTGTGTGTGTGTCGGGAGAGGGGACAGTGTTTTGTCCCCATTCATAGTTTAAGAAACATATTAATTTCCGAAACCTCCGGTACGAACATGTAGTCCTTGGAAGCAAGCTCCTCACCCGTACCTGGTACGGACTCATCCGTACGCTGTACAGGAGACCGCGGTGTGCATTGATTTCCTTTACTCTTAGAACCGGATGCCCTCCCATGATCGCCAATCGTCGGTTTAGGTTGGATTCAGATTCGGATTCCAGATTCAAACCATAAAACCCTGGATTCCATGGGATGTTGCTGGCAGGCCTCACTCACTCCCGAAAGGGAGGTGTTGCGTGAGTCGGTACCCGGTCTCGGAGTTCCGACATCCCGATTCATAGTTCTCAACATTAGCACGAGGCGGACCCACTGTAGCGCTATTGATCAGCTGCGTCGGCAGCGGCTGTGGCAGCGATGGGGGGGCGCTGCTGATAACGATAGCGGTGGGCGGTGATGGGACCTGCAGCTGCTCAATAGCTTTTCACAAGTGTCCATCCCGGTGTTGGGGTGGTGGTAATACGTGTGTGTATGTGTGTATGCGGGGACACAGAAACATCGACGCGCTTCTCCCACCACCTTCCCACCTCCCACCCGAGGTAAACATGTGGCGCCGTTCCCATAAGATGATGATGATGATGATGATAGGCCTTATTCCGTCCCGACAATTAGGGGCCGCTTATTGTCGCTAACCAACTGCCTCGACATTCACCGTGTGTAATGTTTTACTTTCGTCAAGCCTATCTTGGCGAAACCATGATACTGCCGGTGTTCGACCCCCACCCGCGCGTGTCATACACACATACCGCACAGTGCATCGTACACACCACTCCTTGTTACGGCGCCTATGGTCTTAGCTTGTTTCATCCGGGGGAGTATTTTAACGAAATGTTCATTTTTGTACTTTGTGGAAACGCTGCGACCGACCGGGCGTTAATTTCATGTTTTGGGGAAGTGACAAGTCTTGATGACGAGAAGGGAGAAGGGTGACCCGGCAGCAGAGGCGTCTTCACCTCCAGACCGGCCAGGAGGCGAAGCTGACGTGACCTGATGTGACATCTTCTCCCGTCGTTCCTGCACTGAGGGGGATAACTGGAGCTGAAATTAGCTTTGGTTGCCTGACTAGGACGCTGAGTAAAATAGTTCCTAAGTAGCTTCGGTATGCTTCATCACGTGAAGGCGGTGTGGGGCACACCCCGGTCTGGGCTTTCTGCCGTCTGCCTCTCCCCCCAACACACATTGCTTGCCGGATTTTGCTGTACGCTCCAGGGGCTCCACACGTGTCTTACATTGTGGTCGTACAATTTTAAAACAATTCCCAGACAGGTTGGTGTGCTCCCTTGCCGATGTGGCTCCTCCCCTCCGGAGAAGTGAATCTTACGGCTTCTTTTGCAGCCAGCATCACTGTTTTGTGCCAGAGTCCTGTAACAACCTTCCGTTTCTCCTCCCCCCCATAATGATGGTACTGGTGGTGGTGGTGATGCTGCTCACGAGGTAACGAACTACCATCCAAATATTTTAGTTTGTATCAACTTGCTGCCACCCGCGCTTATGATGTAGAAGAGAGATGCAACCGAAGGTAAAGATCGCGACAGGAAAGGCATCCGGAATTCTCATGTCACATGTCGCAAGGCTGGACCCTCATGGCAGACAGGCCGGAGCGCCCCGTGTTGACCCGCGAGGACCCCCCGCTGATTCTGCAGCTCCCCACCACGTTTTGCAGCCAATCTATTAGCAGCAGCAGTCGGTGTGTATCTCGTTCATAATGCAGGATGTACGATGTACATCTAGTATGGGGACCACTTCGTCACAGTTCCCCTGCTCGCGGGACATGTGCTTCTTATTAGATTGTCCGCCAGCATTCAACTGGCCCCATCTCTTCCCAACTAGTATCTATTCTTGTTGCTTTCCCGCCTGCCCCCACGTCTCAAGGGTTTTACGTGTCATCCCGTCGGGCTGTTACCACCAGTGCCCAGGTCCGACAAATGGTCGCAACTATCCTGGCTGTGAACTGGCCCAGGTCCGATGGCCCAGGTCAGCTTCTTCCTGGCCTCCGACCGGTTGCCGGGTTTTCCCCGGCACCAGAATGCATGGGCCAGTATGCATTGCCCCAGCAAACTTAAGCCCGTAAAGCCCCGGCGCGGTATTTAAAACCATTGTTGCCTGGTAGACATGGCATTCAGGTACCCCCTGTTCCTTCAATTGTCGCAGACGCAGGAACCTGCAATGGATACGGAATCCGTAACGGCTATTCGGCGATCTTCCGGCTATGCAGCATTGGGTGTGTATGCAGAGAGTACATTGTGCCCCTGTAACTCGGCCTCCACCTTGCTGACCTGCTCCTGCAACTCCGCCACCTCGTGGTGCTGTTTCGCGATGGCTCCCACCGTGAAGGCTGTCACCTGTACCAAGAGCAGGAGGAGGGGACCGCCGTGCTGCCACTCATGGTCCCTGCATGTAACTGTTCCGCAAGGTGCAGACAGGTCCATCCGTGCCTAACGCACGCGGAAGGACCCGTCCTGGGGCATCTAGGGTATCTGTTAAGAGTCAGATTGGTACATACTTAGTTGGGTATTGCCATCGAAAGACAATTAACTAAACCGCCCTTCACTGTCATGGTTTTGGTGAAATCCGCACCAATAATTCATTCGAAGGATTATAGGACGGATAACCGAAGCTGAGTTAGCTCAGCCAACTACGAGGCCAAGGCAAACCATCAGGCAATGAATTCATCAATCATCAGTTGATCACATGAGTGACCTACCCATCTCGGGTGCCACACCTCTCTCTCTCTCTCTCTCTCCCCCTCCCTTCTTTCATTCTTTCTTTCTGTGCTTATGTCCCTCTCCATTCACACATGCATGCGCTGCTTCCTCTACGACAGGGTGAGAAACTTCTGCAGTGCCGCAATCATCCGGGGTGGCCAGTGCTTGTTGGTCTGCACCCACACCAGATCCGAGTACCGCGTGTCAAAGAGACAGGCTAGGTTCCATTCCTGGGCGGCGATGCGGACCGCAGGGACGTACGAGAAAGGACAGACCCATGCAGGGGGGGTAAAGGTTATTGTGCAGGTGATTAGCCTCCCTCCCCCCCCCATTTGGAAAGCTGGGAACTGGAGGAGCACCTCAGACTAAGAATCGCTGCGCAGCAAGGCGGCGAATGCTGTCCTTGCAAACGCAGCGTTGCGGTCAGAATGTATCAACATGATGGATTGCATGTGGCGGGTGGGGGGTGGTGAGTGGCGGGGAAGAGTCACTGGAAGTGCGAGAACTGGCAGCTGGATATGTGACCCGTGTCGCACCTCCTCCGCCCACAGTGCCAAGTTAGGCCGCTCCGCATAGAGCAGAGCAGCCAGGGCCGCATGCACCTCCGCCGCCCCCCGCATAACCACCTCCTCATCCTGATGGGGAGGGGAAATAACGGAACCAACCATAAAAACCACCTCTCGCCGGAGAGAAAAGCCCAGTTCAGTTGGGGATGCATGGAGGAGGATGAAAGGGGGAAGCAGACCGATCGAGCCAGGTGTGAAATTGCATATACACACACACAGACACGTTCTCACACAGTCAGCCGGACACGAGTGGGGGTTATGTGCGCAGACTGAATATCACGAGAAAGACGGGAACAGGCAGGTGTTCTGTTTGTCTGCTGTGATTAACAGCACCGAGCACACAAATCCAAGTTCCCATTCTGTCCACGTCTTCATTTCTCCTAAGGGCGCACCTCCAATGCTAAGATGGAATCCGAAGTGCGGCCAACCTGCATTTGGGGTTAGGGTTTGAGGGTTTTGTGGTTTTGTGTACGGCGGGGAGAAAGGGGAGGAGCGAGAGTGTGACTGGGGGAACGGGGAGGGGGCTCAGGTTGGCAGACACGGGCAATAAACACAATCAAAGCAACGGTTATGCGTCGTACGGGTATAGCACCTGGTACAGCATCATGGCTCGTCCTATTCTTCCGTATTCCGCCAGTGCGAGATCGGGGTGATCTGAAACCAGGCGGCCGTACAGTTCCAGAGCCTGCAGGAGCCACAGTACGATGACGAAGAAGAATTGTTCTTGTTGCGATTTGGATCGAGCCAATTTTATCTGTTAGCAGATCGTACAGCGTACGACTTAAAAAGCTTCGTACAGATTCGCTCCAAAACCCGAACAAGCTGCTCACGAGGACCTCAGAGCTGTATCTCAAAAAAGCTCTCTCTGCCTCTCCGCACAACGCACTTCCCCCGACAACGTGTGCCCGTCCTAACCGCCGACGGGTCTTCGGAGCCATGTTTGTGGAATTCACCCGTCATCAAACCTCCTCTTACCCCAACATACACACACGTGCTCGCACACGCACCTGGTCATGCTGCCCCCGATCCACCGCCTCCCTCGCCGAGGTCAGCAGCTGCAATGCATCCGCCGCCGCATTGGCGGTGCTTCGGAGACCTGTACCCGTGCCCGTGCCGCAACGCAGCAGTGTAAGTGCAGACGTGTACCACTCGGGAGGCAAAGTCGATATCCACCCGTACATGTGTACACCAGCCCCTAGTACAAGAAATTGTACGCTGTCAGAACTGTCAGAGTGCAGCCATTGACATGTACGACAGTACGACCATCACTTTACGACATACGATTATGTCCGCGGTTATACCCCGGCCCCCACTTCTCAAAGTCTTATCGGAACTAAACGAACTTAGATGAGTCGTGAAATCCTACCAGGCCCGGCCGCTGCGGGCCCGCGCGCGTAGTTTGGCGTTCCGACCATGGTTCCGGGAGCGACGCCGACCCGACCCGCGACGTAGTTTGACCCACGGGTCATTCCGCTGGGTCCCGACTCCGCGTCCAGCCGCTCTGCCGGCGCCAGGACCGCTGACGGGTGCGCCGCCAGCTGTAAGAGAGCCGACCGCCCCGACCCTGCAGCGGCGGCGGTGACGGAGCCGCCGCCGTCCGACAGGACGACCTCCGTTGGGATGCGTGCCACTGCTGGTGCGAGCAGCGGCCCCGGAGCAAGTAGTAGCAGTGCCGCAGCAGTGGCTGGCGCACAACTGAAAATACCTCTACGTTTTATGATTTCTATCCTGCCATCGAAACTAGTAGACGCTGATGACGTTGCTGCTGCATCCGCTTTAGCGTCGGACGGACGGGCGCGAAGTGACCCGCGGTGAAGGTGTCGATGAGCCAGGCCAGAACATGGCGACCGGACCCGCTTTTGATGTTTAATGTCTGATCTGCTGCAATTTTGTTTCGGGTCCAGAGATGTGTTAACATGCGGACGTAATTCCTGCGACGGAATTGTCATCCCGCCCGTTGACTTGCATGACAAGCCAGAAGTTGGAGATGTAGGCCCAAAGATTGCTGCATGAATTTGAAAGCTAGCTACACCAAGTTTACTGTTTTGCAGGGGCAAGATGGGCCGAACCCCTACCCGAGCCGACGGAGCACGCATCCTGAAGCCCTCGCGCTAGGCCGCCGGTGGTCAGTTACTAGCAACTGTTTTTGTAATTTTTAATCACGTATTATAATGATATAGATAAAATTTGCCGACGCGACCGTCGACCATACGTCGGAGTCGGAAGGGTCGGCAACGCGGCAACTTTTAAAGCGCGTGCATATCAAATCTTTACTGCCTTTTTGTGCTGGTCCGTTGTGCTTTGCCTTGGTTAGGGTTGATTACTCACAACACAAGACATCGTCGAAAGTGTGTGTGGTGGAAGGTTCGCCTGAGGCTTTATGATTGATAGAGTTATAAAATGAGAGTATGTTAAATGCACTATGCAAAACATTGCAGACAGGTAAGTATACGAGGATGCCACAAAATGCTTGCACTGATGTTCGATGAGCATTGTACGGGTGATGGTGTGGTGCGGGGCTGGGACCGCTGGCTTGGGTTCCTGGGGTGGCGGTGTCGATGATGCGTCCCGCAGCACCGTGTTTGCGGCCGTGGGCTGCTGGGTTGCAGCAGCCAACACCGTCTTGCAAACAAACACTAGCGTTGACTCCACCTCGTACACGCGCTGCCAGTATTGGTTGCACGGGCCAGGGCCATTAGAAGCAGGCGTGTCCAAAATTACCAGGAAGTAGAAACAGCAGCCCCGATGTGAACGCGCTGCGCCTAGCGAATGCACGATTGGTTGATCTCATCAAACCTTTCTTCGTGTCTCCCCTGACTACCAGCACCCCCTGCCTCCCCACGACCCGCATCCATATGCTACAAGTACCCACCGGCCGCTCCACGACACTGTTGCTACTTAGTAGCCCCAAAGCGAGCAGCACTGCGGTGCCGCAGGCTCCCGGATGTCGGGGCGCGGAAGCGTCCCCATCCAGACGGGCAACGGCTGACCTGCGCACTTATGAGCCGTGCACCAAAGTGTGCGGGTGTGCGCATATGGGCGTGATATGTGCGGTAACCACATGAGTTTGGTTTAGTTTGGTTGTGCGCGTAACTGGTCGCAGAGTAATGCACCGCTCGTGAAACCCATGTCGTGCTTCTTGGCTGGGAGCCGGAATTCCTTGGTGGAGCCTTGGTGGCTGTTCCGCACGCGGCATGCATAGTGAGATTTCACACTAGTGCGGATTTCGCGTGAAGCTGCACGCCGCTACGCACGTGTGGTCAGAATCAAGATAACGCCTTGCGCCTACAGAGAATGTACGGCATCTAGCCCTCCTAGGGGGCATCTGCCATCGATGAAGTGATAACACATGGGGGGGGTAATACATCCGTTCACCATCCGTTCATAATCACCTGACTCTGTCCGGGCACATGCGGCAGGTGGGACTCAGTTTCCATGCTCCTCGAAAGCAAGTGAGCGCTCCCAACAGGTCATGCATCTCGCCGCTATGCCCATCACCGCCCACCCGAGATGGTCGCCCATACCCTGCTGCGCATGAATCTCGATGGGTAGCACTCCAGGTGGTGGAGGAAGAGGTGGGGGTGGCGGTGGAGGATGTGGCATGGGAGGCTTGGCTAGCATCGCATCTCCACAGACGCAGCAACACCAGGCTAGAGTGTCCATGAGCGCCTCCCTGGAGTCACCCGCGCCGATACACATCTGCAGCTGCTCATGGTGACGCAGATGCAAATGCCAGCAGTGAGTGTGAAGGGTTGGGAGCTTAGGGTTTAAATACAGCAAACACGCGTTTTGTGTCCCGAGAAACATTTATGTAAGTTCCGGGTAGCTCCGGGGAAACCCGGAACAATCAGTAACACCCTTGAAGAACCCTGACCGCCTGCCTTGCAACACCTGAAATATTATCACCTGGCTTCCGTAGCAACCTTCAGCGTAAAAGCATCGCTTCCAGCAGCATGCAATTCGCCCATCGGCTAACCTGAAGTAACTGTACCCACTAATTGGCTGCAACGTCCAAATCCCTGTCATCACCCTTAAACCAAGGTATGTGCGTGCATGTGCAAACCTGTCCTGGCAGCTGGGCGCTCCGCGTCCCTTTCCCTTCCATTTCCAGTTACATCCGCATGGCTTAGCAACGGCACATGAGACCTTGTCTAACAATTGCGGAGGGGACAGCAACGGGATTTGAATTTCTTGGATCCTACGTAATCTCGCTTCAGCGCACGGGTCCGGCGGGGCAGATGGGGTTATGCATATTGCAAAGGGATTTGAGGGCAGCGCGGCAGCGGTGCTTTTGGAAATTGGCTCAGTTTATTTGGCTGACGAAGATACCAAGGCCACGATAGCCAAAAGTCATGCAGGTGTCGCTTCGTTCTTCACTATTGGTAGAGTAGCTGTCCACCTACGGTCAGCTGGTCCTTGCAGATCAGCTCTGTCAGCTACGTGACCGTACAAGAGGGATGGCGGATAGCAAGGGCCATGCCAGGACCCTGTATGTGTGGATCGGTTCTGACCAGAGTCAGGCGAGGCGCCATCATTCCACATCGTATCTGCACGTGGGCAGATGTCTAAATTTCCCTGTCGGATCCTACGATGTTGTCTCAAAAGGACCGAGCATAACCCGAATTTCAAATCATGTACATGATTTAAATTATGTTGTCATTATCATAAACAGTACGAAGGGTTTTCCAAAGGCAAAAACGCTGGGAAGCGCTTCATTGTGTATGCTTGCGCTTGCTAGCGTGTGATGAAACGCGTGTGATCACTTGCGAAATAAATTCTTATTGGAAACACAATTCAGTAATTATGTTGGGAAGTCAAGCCCATTCGCTTTCTCGCGATCGTGTGTACATCAGCGTGTAGAGTAGTCGTATCTGCCACTTCGCACTCGCACTCCATTCATTATCAAGGGTCATGCAAGTGGCTATACACCGGACATGGACTCGCACCTGCGTCTGGCGCGGTAGTTATCGCGCCAGTCGACTGCGACGTACGTGCCAATTCACCGTCGCCAACTGGCTGCGCCACACAAATATATATTTCAATCCTAAAAAGGCCCGAACGCCGGCTTACCTTCATCAGCTGTGTGAGTCACAATGCAGTGGGGCCTTCAATACTGACTACCGGTACTGCTCCGACAGCACCGTCGAACGAGGGGACCGCAGCGTCTGGGCTGTACGGTGTCCCTGGACTACGCACCCCTGACAACCTCATTGAACTTGCTGCTCAAATTGTGGTGCACTGTCAGGAGCTGCAGGTGTGCCTAGACCTGCTTGAAGGTATGTGACTGGGGGCAATGGAAGGGGATGAGGAAGAATGCACCGGTGATGCCGTTCATTCGAAGCGTTCTTAAGCAGCGTGGTGCCGCAACATGACTGTGGAGGCTATTACCCGCAATACCAATGACTTGGAATGTGCGCCGCGGTGTTTTATCCTTTTGCGCACTGAGTCGATTAAAGGGCTGCTGATTCCAGCGTCCATTTTTGGGGGTCGCACGATAGAAACCCCTTTGACACTTAGACCCCTCATATGTGCTCAGACGGACTTGGCGGCGATTTCGGCTTATTGCACGGTGCCAGCCGATACCGGCGTCTAACAAGAAATGGATCGACGTCAGAAGCACAGAGAGCAGCGGACGCTGAAGCGGTCAGAGGTGCAGAACCGAGTGGCGCAGAGGACGCGGCTTCAGAGCTGATTCGGCGGCAGCATGAGGCCGTCAGCTGGCTCAGGCCTCTGGCCGAGCACTGTGCCGCGCACCACGTGGATAGGGGCTGGCGAGAAGCGGCCGGCGCAGGGCAGCGCAGGCGCTGCAGGTGCGGCCAGGGAAGCTGGGGTGTGTGGGTACGGCGCTCGTCTGTATTTCATCCCCTCTCAATGACATGTATGAGGGCGAGGGGACGTCCATTCCAATTAGGGATATTGGCACAGATGCCGGAAGCATGGTTCTGGAGCTGGTTTCGGAGGGCAGGATGACCCGCGAGACAGATTCCATGGCAGCTGTGTTTAGGTCTCCTGGCCCTCCGCCTCCATGCAGGCGGTGGAGGATCTGCTGGCGTGCCGGTTAGCATCCCACCGAAGATGCAGCCAGCAGTTCCTCCTACGGTGACATCAATATCAGAATAGCATCAATGCACCCGCAGAAGCATTAGGACGGAGCTAAGCATGAGAAAATTCGGCGACACGGAGCGACGGGGCCAAAAGTGGAGGCGGGAGAGCGATGCAAACCAGCAGCCCATATTACAGTATCGCATAGGTAGCCAGACACCATATATACCCGGGATCGGTTTTAGAATTCCCGCAGAAGCAGGAGATTTTGCTCGTGATTCAGGGCTGGTATATCCCGCATGGGGGTCACGACTTCTGGAGACGTGGAGCCGACTGGCTCCCGCGCACACGGGGAGGACGTGAAGGGAATTGCGGCAATATGCGCAACCGGCAACGACACCATTGCCAACAGGACCGAGGCTGTCGAAAAGCAGCTGCACAGCAATGTAGGAGAAGCGGGATCGCATTCCGACCGACTGCGGCTGGTTTCGGAGGCGGTATCGCGCGTGGCGGCGTTGTCGGAGGAGGACCGACAAGAGTATCGCGAGCTGGAACAATTGGAGCAGCAGTTATTGGCAGCGTTCCGGGCTGCACTTTTCGACCCAGGGGTCAACCCTGTGCCGCTGGTGGTTCTGCATGACAGTGAGGTGGAGGGCGATCCCTTGTTGGAGCGGCATGTCACGCCAGCGACGGAGGCGGAGGTGGCGGAGGCGCGGGCTGGTCGAAGCATCAAAATGCCGTTAGTGTTCCCGCCGAGCGTTGATCAGGGGGACGACAGCACCGGCGGCCACGCCACGGGGGACGAGGGAGCTGAGGCGGTACTGGGGAACGGATCGACAGTGGCAGAGGTGGAGCTGGGTCCTGTTGCGGCGGCCACACGCCGAGCTGGCCATACCCGAGGTGCGGAGGCAGGCTGGGCCGGTCGATGCCGTTGCTACACAAATACGGGAAGTAGGGAAGCGATCGTTGGAAGTACGGGCAGGGTGGTGGAGGAGCGGCAGGCGCATACCTTGTGAGCGGGATGTATGTATTGGACCACTGGCTCAAGTCGGCTCAAGTCGGCTTCAGCTGCTCGGAGCAAACTGTTTTGCATTTTGTGCGGGCTATATATACTTTATACGGGGATTTCCATCATTTCCCCAACATGTTCTTTCTTCCCTCTCTACCTCTCCGGGACTCGCCACTAGCGGGTGGGGTTCTCTTTTCTGTCCGCACCACGCAACCTTGTCGCCGCCTGCTCATGGACCCACTTCTCGCGGAACGGCGACCGTTGTGGCAGACGGCCGATTGTGGTCCCTTCGTCTGACGGGTCCACTCACCTCACTGCTACTGACGGAGCACCCCAGCATTGAGGTGCGCCGAGCGGTGCATGCGGTGACCTACGGATCTTTGGGCGATGTGGTTGCGTCTTCCAGGTCGATTGGTGTCCGAGATTGGTGGGTAGCCGAAGATGCGAGGGGGTGAACCGGGGAGCCTGCCTAAATCAGAGGGGGAAGAGGGGGATGGATTGGGAGGGCGGAGAGGGGGAAGCTTCGGCATGCAGGTCTGCCATGTGCTCTTCAGGGTGGCTCGGTGCTCTTCGGGGTTGGGGTTTGAGCCATGGGTCCACAGAGCTCCGACAGAGCGCGGTGTCCCTCCGCAGTGCTAACTCGATGCGCCGGGGTTGAACCATATTGAGCGTCATGCTGATCAGCCTTTCGCTCAAATCCTATGATCCCTTTTCCTGGTTGCGTACTTTTACAGCCGACCCGCGGGTCGCTCTGTCGTTGCTGTTCGATATCCTTTCTGCCGTGCGGCCTCTGGCTGATGAGGAGGTGGCGACCATGCAGCGGCTTCTGATGGAGCAACTTCTAGGCGAGCAGCAATATCATGAGGAAGAGGAGGGGGAGGAGGAAGGGGGCCCGGCGGGTGTTGAAGATCCCCTTGACCTGCGGGGAAGTATCGACTTCTTCAGGTACGTATGTGCACGTGTTCATGTGTAGCATGTTGCTAGCGTTGAGATTTCTATTCTTCTCTTAGTGCTGTCCGTACTTTTACCCAAACTCTTTACCCAAGGCCCGCACTAGCGAACCGCAGTGGTGAATGGATGTGCACTGGAGGCGTTCGAGTGAGGAGGTTACGCGAGTTTCCATTTCTAGGCAGGGACGGCCAGCCGTGTACCCGGCCCCACTCTGGCCGAACACACGCACACACACACACAATGCCCACAACCCCACCTCATGACACCCAACCCACGGGTCTGTGTCCACGTATCACCCTGACAGGGGGAACCGGCAGACTTTCCGCATACCCGCTAGCAAAGCCGAGGCTTTTCACCGGCTATAAGCATAGCAGCTAGGACACATGGGACGTGTCTGGATGTTGACGCCTACATCTCCTATAGAAGGCCAGCTGCGCTTGCAGCTCACGCAGAGATGAGGGGAGGAACAAAACGGTGTGACCCAACAAATCGATAGATGCCAGCGGCTTGCTCGGTGTGAACAAGTTACACAGCGAGTTGAAACCTACACGTCCTGAGCGACCGTCGAGCGACAATCGACGCCCATCGTGCACTCAATTTGTTCAAGGACCGAAGGCAACAATGCCCTCACGGCTTGCCGCACTGACGACAACCGCCCACCCACTAGTTCCAGCTTCCCAGGTGGAGTCCCCTCCGAACCATCCTGGGCAATCCCCTACTTCGGCCGCTGAGCCAAAGGCGGTAACATCGGACAGTCCTTCATAGGGTGTTCCGCAGACGCGCATCTCAGGCAAACCTTCATATCTTTCCGACGCTTAAGTTCGGACTGCGTGCAACCCCATTTGTTCAACCAACTGTCATTGGTGCGTTGTCGCTTCGTCTCGTTCTTAGCTCCGTTCACAGCCGCAGCTGACGGTGAACCTCTCTTCCTCTTGCCCTTGGCCGGATCCGGACGTTGACCTGCGCCGGTCGACCCTTTGTAATTACCCGAGCCGGAAGCGCCACGAACGCCACGACCGCGGTCCGTGCGAACGGTGGTCACTGCTACCGTTGGCGTTCGACGCTCCATTTCGGCCCCCTGGTCCATGGCAACAGTTTCGAACGTCAGATCCTGCAATCGCATGGCATTAACATGAGGAACAGGTTTAGCAACACGTTGACCTGCTAAGAGGCATTTCTCGACCCCGCGCGCAAAGCGCACCAATTCCCCATAGGACTCAAAGTCCTTCCCTGCCAAGTCCGTGGCACATTGCGTCGCCAGGACCTCAGACAATCCACGCTGAAACCAAAAGATGCGATCGTCCTCCGTCAGGTTACCGATAGGCGTAATCAGGGCCTCGAAGCGCGACTGGTACGCTGGTACAGTCTCATCGTGGCGTATTCGATACGAGCCAGAGGCCAACGTATTACGGGCCTCAGCACTAAGCGGTTGAACCTCAGCGTGCAAGCAGAGCGTCAGTCAACTCATCAAACGTGTATGTCCACCTTGCCATTGTCCACTGATCGTACCATGTCTTCACCACACCCGCGAGGGTGTTCCCGACGAACAGACATTTCACAGGGTCACGATCGCCACCACGGACCAGCTGCAAGTACATGTGAACATCACGCAGGTATGCACGAGTTGTGTCAGCAATGCTACGCTCGACATTCTTATGTTTCGTGTCATGCGGGATGTCTAATCTCGGGACAGGAATTGATAGTTTCATCACCTCTCCATCGTCGTCGAATCGACCTTGACGAGGCGGTGCAGCAGACGGACCCCTCTGCTCCTCGCGTCCAATGGGGCCTGCTTCGGCTGCCGTGACAGGAACAGTCGGATGGATAGGAGTCCGTGGGTCTAGTAGCGCAGGGGGATCTCGGACACCGTCAACGATATGCGTATATGGGCCCCTTCGAGATGTCTCAGGAACGACGGACGTGACGGTTTTTAAGCCTACCGATGGATAGCGCTCCCTGCAGATACAGTAAGTATCCGTCCAAGAAGTCTCACACTTCGCGCGTGCGTGCGACAAGCGCTTGCAACTGATCCGGACTCAAGTTCGAGTCAGTCGATGCCGTAGCAAGCGAGACTCGATTCGATTCACCTGCAGGCTCAGAAGCACGTACTTCGAACAGGCAAAACGAATGGCAATGCAAGGGCAGCAAGGCAATTACAGACCAGAGGTGGCCGCGGCCATCACAGCTCGACCAAGCTCCTCTGCGAATATATCCAAAGGACTAGGATTGCCTTCGCTGACTCCAGCCATGTAAGTAACCTACTTACGCAAAAGGTCAGGGTGAGACAACAGGCCGTGAACGAACCTTACGTCTCGATACCAAATTTGTTGTATCCCTCCTGCCATTTGCACATTGATTCTGCGGAGAACCAAGCTTAGTGCATCATGCTCGAGTATGTCAGAACGTACCAATCTAGGCAGCAGAAGTCTTTGATGCAAGGAGTTACAATGTATAATCCAAGACAGGTGTAGATGACGTGATAGGCTATCAGTGCCTAGCCGAGGCAATCATCATCTAACCGATGCGAATCAGTGCTCGGGCTTATCCAAGAAATACGACCAGAGGCGATATAAAAGAGAGCGAGCTTAACCGGGATGCGGTTAGATTAACTCAATGTCGACTGTTGTTATTGCCGAATTATCCTCAATGCTTAGGCCGTCAATGAGCATAGCAAATATACTCGCAGCGGCAGTTCGCGGTACAGGAGATCTGCAAGTAGTAAGTGTACTACCGTGATCCTGCGTGCGGATATTGCTATATAAGCCGTCATAGAAATAATGCAATGTTCTTTACTTGCATAAAGGTGCCGACTACACCATCGCGCGTAGTGTTGCATTCGGCGCGCTTCATCACTCGAGCCATTGCCTCGCGACCTCAAGATACGCTTGCATT
The DNA here is from genome assembly GCA_019650235.1 of Volvox reticuliferus. Lineage (NCBI taxonomy): Eukaryota > Viridiplantae > Chlorophyta > Chlorophyceae > Chlamydomonadales > Volvocaceae > Volvox > Volvox reticuliferus. Next base: position 295,880 of record BNCP01000076.1, on the reverse strand, counting down.
ATCGTGCTCGGGTGTGCGCGTATGCATAGTGCACATGTTATCAATAGTGCGCATCTATGTTATGCATTCTAGGTTGCCGTGACCAAGTCGTCGGGACATTCACATTCATCACGATGCTGATCGTGCAGTGCCCACGTCATCGACGCATGATCGCGATGACAATGCATAATGCGTTAGACGTTATGTCACCTGCGGGCTGTTTGTGCCCTTAGCCGATGCGCCTAATGCATGAGGTGCGATGTGCTGCACGGCGCCGCTGCATGCGTGCGGTCGTGCTGCGCCGACTGTCGTACTACTCTAGGGCACACGTACGGCATGAGTGTCGTACCACTCCAGGGGTCCACGTACGACACGGCTGTCGTACCACTCCAGGGGTTCACGTACGACAGGGCTGACGTGGTGCCGTACCGCTCCAGGCAGCCACGTACGACATGGCTGACGTGGTGCGGTACAGCTCCAGGCATCCACGTATGACATGGCTGACCTTGTGCCGTACCGCTCCAGGAAGCCACGTACGACATGGCTGACGTGGTGCCGTACCGCTCCAATCACCCACGTACGACACGACTGTCGTACTGCTCCAGGGGTCCATGTACGACACGGCTGTCGTACCACTCCAGGGGCCCACGTACGACATGGGTGTCGAACTACTCCAGGGGCCCACGTACGACATGGCTGCCGTATGCTTCCCATCGCCCACGTACGACATGGCTGCCCGTGACGTGTCGATGGTGGGTGCCACATAGCGGGGCTTGGGCAAAGTGAAGCGTGGTACAACAGTGTCAACCGACATACAGGCAGCCGTGAAAGTCAGTTCCATCCACACGGCCGCATGTTTGCCGTACCTGATGGGTGTCAATCATGTGGGCACATCCACACGTGCACATAGCTGTCGCAAAAAAACACAAATTTAATCATAACTTCCTCCTCTCAGCCGTTGGGGCCGCAGGAGGGAGCGGCCGCAAAATAGCTCTTATGTCACATACGTATTCATACGCGCGAGGGAGTTAGCATTTGGTCATACGGGTATTCGGGTATGGTCTTAAAGGTCCCATGACGCAGTTTTGTAAGTGAAACCCTTTCCGAGAGTGGACTCTTTTGCTCGGGCCATCAAAATTTCACCCCACTGACCTTGAGCCCACCACCCACATGAGATCAGTTATTAGATCATCGTGATGATCTAATAAATACACCTTCCACCTGAGCTATGGGGGGGATGTCCGCCCACAATAATATTTTAACCATATTCGTCGTTCAGGGAGCATTGCCCAACCCCCGCAATGTACGGAATCATAAGGCGCTGAACCCACTCGCCAAACTGATTGCAATAATGCCTCCTCTGCCCTCTCCATTGTCACAATTTCGCACCGGCAACAGATACAGTACGACACACAATGCCGTATATTAAGATATTAGATTAAGATACGCAGTACAGAACATGCATATGCTGATGCACCAATAATAGGATAATTAATAAGATGTATACGAAGATGTCCACGTGTTAGCATTTTGCATTATTCAGCATCACGGATGGAGGAGGGCACACACGTGCGTGAGTCACGAAACCTCGGGCCTCCTCCCTCAGGGCTGCAGCCCTGGCGGCAGCAATGCAAGCAGCCGCCCTTCTTCCCGCTATCGGCTCTGGTAGCTGAAGCGAGTGATGCCCAGGTAGGTTGCAGCCCGGAACACCGCCATGAAGCCAATGAGGATCAGCACTATCCAGCCGCGCATGGAGTACCTGCAGCAACAGGGGAGAGCGCCTTGTGGGATTGGTCTGTGGGTTACATTAGGGGGACCGGTTACCCTACGGTCCGCACTGCCGGGTATCATACGACACTTTTATTTATGAACTAGCAATGTCGTGTAACGAGATGGCAAGCAAGCTAGCAGCAATGCATAGATCCCTTAACAGGTGCTTGCATGCGCGTACGGCTGAGTGAGGGCAGCTTCCGGAGACCTGGACTCCTAGGTGGTATGCACACATCCTCACAAACTGTTGTGACTTTGGACGGCATCGCTCTGCTCTCCGTCACCCTGTCCTTGTGAGACGCCGCCTGTCAGCACATGCACCGTGTTGACTTCCCCCTTCATTTCATTACCTACCTTCACAGCTAAGGTGGGGTGATCTGCAGCTTCCGGTGAAAGGTCTCGCCCGTTTGGGGTTGTGGGGTGTTCCTGGGGCCGGGTCTGTTGTTTACCTCCCCCCTCCCCCAAACCCCCCTCCCCCTCCCGCTCTCCCAAACCCCTCTCTCCCAAACCCCCTCCCCCAAACCCCCCAAAACCCCTCTCTCCCAAACCCCCCTCCCCCAAAACCCCTCCCCCAAAACCCCCCTCCCCCAAAACCCCCCTCCCCCCAAACCCCCCTCCCCCAAAACCCCTTCTTCGTTGAGGGCTTCTCCGCCCCACACTCACTCGTAGTTGAAGGTATCTCGCACGTATGCCGCCACGGGCATTGCCGCCCCATTCCCAAGATCCACATGCTCGTCCCACACGTCTCCCATCTGCGTGGTGACACAGCCGTAGATGATGTAGGTGATGGGATTGCCGTAATAGGCCCACAGATACCAGGGCTTGATGTCCTGCGCGATGGAGGAAAGGGGATGAGGGGATGAGGGGATGAGGCCAAACCCCAAGCAGGTGGGCGTGGGGAAGAGACATTCAATAGTACATACAAATAATGTATGAACATTTTTAAAGTATTTATATGTTTATATAGTTCTAAATACGTGAAGGGATTAACATTCCCGGCGTTGGTCGTGTTGAGGCGGGTCAGGGCCCACGTGTTCCAAGGACACGGTGCGTCCGGCAGGCGTGTTGGATCCCGGGTCACGCCGTGTTGGATCCAGGGTCACGCCGTGTTGGATCCAGGGTCACGCCGTGTTGGATCCAGGGTCACGCCGTCTTGGATCCCGGGTCACGCCGTGTTGGATCCCGGGTCACGCCGTGTTGGATCCCGGGTCACGCCGTGTTGGATCCAGGGTCACGCCGTGTTGGATCCAGGGTCACGCCCGGGTCGCACCTTTCTGTAGATGAGGAAGCCGCAGAAGAGGTTCCAGAGCAGCACCAGCGCCGAGCCGCTGGCGATGGCGGCCGGCATGTTTGGAGTCATGCTCATGAAGCCCATGCCCATGAAGGTACAGATCATCAGCGCAAACCAAATGTACAGCCTGCGAGATGACGTCACAAAGCAGCAGAGCTCTTGCTCGATCAGGCTAACTGGCGAGTTATCTTGTTAGGGTTCATGCCGTACGTCAAGATGTCCGTACTTCGTGAAGAGGTGCGCATGTTATCGTCCACTACATTGATCATGTAGCACAATGATTTAGGATTTTACCACTCACCAGAACCACAGCGCTTTCTCTGATGTGAACTCGAAATGTATGGTGCAGTACATGATAACGACGTACTGCAGTACACAAAAGGCCAGGACAGGCAGGGATGCGGACTCAGACAATCGGACCTGACAGAGAGCGCCGCGAAGCACCGGTTCCCCCCTCCCTCTCACCCACCTACCGCCACCGCCACCGCCACCACTACAACCACCACCACCACCATCATCATCATCATCATCATCATCATCATCATCATCATCATCATCATCATCATCATCATCATCATCATCATCATCATCATCATCATCATCATCATCATCATCATCATCACCGCCACCACCACCACCATCACCACCACCACCACCACCACCACCATCACCACCACCACCACCATCACCACCACCACCACCACCACTACGGTACGACCACTACGACCACCACCACAACGACCACTACAACCACCATCATCATCATCACCACCACCACCACCACCACCACCAGGAGGTACAAACTGCAGATTGAGTCAAAGTCACAGACGTCACCTTTTTCGCCATCATCGCCAATCCTTACCACTATAGTGCGAATGAATAGAAACAGCTGCGTTAACCAACATTCGCGTTTGTACGTGTCCTGCAATCTCCTCTCACCCCCTTCCGCCACTCACCTGTGCCTGTGAGCTGATCTAGGACAAGGCCTACCCCAACTTGGGGAGTACTTCCCCAACCCACAGCCCCCCTCACCGCAGTCCACCACACCCACCAAGATGGACTCCAGGAACACGAAGGGCATCTCGGCCAGGCCCTGCGCCGCCGCGAACACAGCGGGCCGGTACATCCCCGAGGCCTTCTCCCGGTAGAACACAGCTCGCTCGGCCATCACCTGCGGCATCACCTACAGGGAAGACGGAGCGGATGGGGAGAGGAGGGAGAGCCATCATGGGGCGGAGAGGAGGGGGAAAAGGGAGGAGTGAGGAAGGAGGGCAGCAGAGGGGTGTGCAGAAAGGGACGAGGGTTTTTTTTTCCTTCTCTCTCCTGTTCTCGCTCGCCGCCATTTACCGCCTTCCCCACGTTGTTGCAATCCGCTTCCAGCCCCCCCCCCTTTGGCCTCAGGTTTGAAAACCTCGGGCAAACTACCCCCGCTTTTCCGCCGACATATTCGCAACCCACATAACGCATCCCACCATCATGAGGTTGGTCATGGGCAGGAAGAGGACTCCGCTGAAGATGGCGCCCATGATGTCCATAAGGCCCACAATTGAGTTCCTGCGTGAGCATGTTTTTTCCGTCGTGTCAGCTGCAAGATCTCCGTGCCCCGTGCACAAAGAAATGGCACATACATGGTGGGGGTGGACCGCGAGCAGATTTCAACGATGTGGAGCACTTCCGACTGCTAGCAAAGGGCCGAATCAATAACTTCAAAGCAGCGTCTACATATTTGTCGTTGTCAGCTGAGATGCATCCTCCCCCCACCTGTCCCCACCTGTAGCAAGCTACATTTACCTTAGAGAAATAGGCCTAGATAAAGCGGTAGGCAATCATGCAATAAGCATGATGCCTAACCGACAAACTAACTACGAGAAAAGCTCGCGATTGGCAAGTAGATTGCCGTACATCTTGGCTAGGTGAGCCAATATTAAAATCACCCTGGTGAAGAGCTTCGGCCTGACAACTTAGTATAATAATACTAATTGTTCGGAGTTCAAGACTCCGCTGTCACCCTTTCTCGCTAGATGTACAATTTCGCGACGTTAACATACCTACGAACCATTTCCAAACCTTCTAAGGCTTCGCTTCCGCATAAATCTAGTAGCATCGTGAAGACGACTGCTACAATTGGTAGCGAGGGTCTGAGCAACGATCCTCCTCAGGTGAGCTGAACATTGCGCAATGCCACGCGACCCGCACACCAAAACAACAAATCCTCCGCAGCAAAAAGCGCGGAAGGAAATCTTACGTTTTAAACGTACAAAGGTCAATGAAAATTTGCGACCAAAGCGTTTCGCCGCCAAAGCCGCCACTCGACGACCACGTCGTGCGAATGTTGACCCTACGGAAACGGTGCCTTTGGCTCCAGTAATTCCTACAATTAATAACAATAACAGTAATAATAATATTCCTATTATCCGCGGTCCTCAGGAACCTATGGCGGATGAGGGCGACGTCGTGTTGCCTTCCAATGGCTTGCCGCAGCGCACGCCTGAGCAAACGCGCGCGGCCCAACATGTTGCTGACACAATGCGTAACGCAACGCATAACCGCGTTGTGGCATTAGAAGGCGAGTTCACGCGCCTTAAGGAGTCGCTCGACGACCAGATGGGTGCCATCCGTGCGGATTCAGACCGCACGCGCGCCCTATTGGAGCAAATCTTCGAACGCCTTTCGGAGCGCCCTCAAGCGTCCGAAGTGGCTGACTCCCGCAAAAAGGCTATCGTGGACATTATTTCCACAATCGCGGGGTCGAGCGTCGCAACCCTGTTACCGAAGGATGCCCTTCAGCACACAACGCTGCAAGCCATCCTGGAAAAGCACCTAGTTCCGGTGCCAACGCTCGAGGAGGTTCAATCCCTCTGGGCGGAGGCAACCGCACACCTCGCTGGGGGTAGCGGGTCTCAGACAACCGCCCCAAAGTCCAGCCGACCAAGTGAGGTAAGCCCTAATAGACGGGTTCCGCATCCCCCCAAATTTTCTGGGAAGAAGGATCACACCATCACTTGCACCCGGTCTTGGTTCAATGTGCTCATGCAATATTTCGACCTGATGAACATGGACCCGTTTGAGCACATAGTGTACTTCTTAACGGGCAAAGCACAGGTCTGGGCGGCAGATGTCCTCGAGATGCACAAGTCGGGCAAGAAACCCCTCACACGCGAAACCTTAAGGGCGGCGTTTCTCTTGCAATATGGGGACACGCAACGCAACACTGCCATGGCAGCACGGGATCGCTTACACTCTCACGAATACGACATGAAAACCGCCGAAACCATTGCTGAGTATACCCAGCGCTTCCATGATGTCCTACGTGAAGCTAAGGACATGGACAAAGCCGACCAGATTAGCTGGTACATCAAAGGCTTAGTCCCAGCACTTCGGGGTCGGTGTGCAACCGACGATGAGGGCAAGGACTGGCAGGATTTAGATAAATGCATTCTATATGCAGTCGGCCAAGAGGTCCGGTGGAAGGCAGGAAAAGATAAGACGGCCACCGTTGAGCTGAAAGCTGCTACGGTAACCACCCCTAAATCCAGACATCCCTACCAAAAACGCCCCTTTTCCCGATCACAACAGGGCTGGCAATCCGCGAGCAAGAAGCCCCGGACCGACCAAACTTCTGACAAGCCTTCTGGCAACCGGTGCCGCTATTGCCACGGCTTCAAGAAGCCAGGCCAGTCTTGGCCGGACCACGCGGTGGATTACTCCAAGGCGATCAAGGCCGAGGCGGAAAAGAAGTTGGCGCTCGCTGCCCGACTCGAATCTAAAATGCAGGAGTAGGACCCTGGCAAGCGTGTGGAGGAGTGTGAACCAGTTAAACTGGTTGCACCAGATGGAGAGTTTGTGTTGCCCATGACCGACAGCCCTCGTGCTGATCGGATGTTCCGGCCTGACGAATTCCGTCAGGTTGAGGTTCAACTCGGCCGTCAATTTACCTTTGACGCCGCATGTAACGATTCGGGCAATAATAGTCTCTGTCCACGTTTTGCCTCTCCATCAAACCCATTCGTCAATCATAACCTTGCGGGTGAGTTTGCCTGGATTCATCCTCCTTACAATCAAATTGCTCAGTGGCAAAAACACTACATCTCCTGCAAACACAAAGATCCAGAAAATACCTCTGCAGTCTTTGTAGTCCCAAAGTGGAGCTCAGTAGAGCACAGTATGCGAGCAGCAGGCTTTCGCCTGATAAAACATACACACCAGGAAAAAGATTATTCCTGCAGAAAAGTAGCACAGGAGTACGGGAACTCATACCAGGTGTTTCATGGCCTATTCAGCTATGGTACGACCGACCGTCCACTACCGTGCACTTAAACTCCATAGTTGGTTCTACACCGTCTATGATCTTTGATGCTCGCCTGTGCCAAACGGCCTGCAAAGCCTTGGCCGATTCCGGTGCTGATTGTAAAGGTACCGCAGATGGGTTTATATCCCTAACAGCCGTTAAAAAGATGGCCCTTGCTCTCAAACCAACACTTACCAGCTCAGTTAAAGTGGCTAATGGCAACACCGAACTGATTGAGGGCTCAGTTGTTGCCAACCTTCAAATTGACAAGTTCCATGACACAGTCAAACTCCTTGTTCTCAAACAAGATGTCCCAGGTGTTGACATTATCCTGGCTAATGACTGGTTAGGAAAACGAAAAGCCACAATGTGCTGGACAACCAATACCCTGACAGTGTATAAGAAGCCAAATGCGGCGTACACGTTTACGCCATCTCTTTGGGCTTCCCCGGGTATCGACGATAATCTTGATGCGATTACCCTCATGAACTATGTCACTGCAACACTCTATGCAGCGACCACTGTCGAAACGGTATCTGCTAAAGCAGCAGGCAAACGAATTGCTAAAGGAGCACGAAGTTATCTCCTGCTCGTACAAGCAGAGGAACAAATTACTGCTCCTCAACCCAATTCCGGTGGGAAAAATCTCCTGACTGATTCGAAATTATCTGAATTACTGGAGGAATACAAGGATGTATTCGAAGACCTTCAAGGCCTTCCCCCCGACCGGAATATTGGTCACACTATTCCATTAGTGGATGGTGCCGTACCACCAGCTAAACGAGCCTATAGGCTCACCCAACTGGAGCAACAAGAGGTTAAAAAGCAAGTTACTGAATTGCTTAGTAAGGGGTACATTGAACCCTCAACCTCACCCTATGGGGCTCCAGTCCTCTTTGTCGAAAAGGCAAATGGGCAAGGACTACGCATGGTGTTAGACTACCGTGCACTTAATAAACTGACCATAAAACGGCGGTATCCCATGCCCAATATCACAGACCTTTTCGACCAACTCCAAGGAGCAACCATTTTCAGCTCCCTGGATTTACAACAGGGGTATCATCAAATCTTAATCTCTCCCGAGGATGTGGAGAAAACGGCCTTCATAGCCCCAGGCATGGGCCAGTTCCAGTTCAAAGTCCTTTGCTTTGGACTCACCAATGCCCCTGCAACGTTCCAAGCAGTGATGAATCGTGTCTTCACTGACTACATTGGCAAATTTGTGCTAGTGTACTTGGACGATATCCTGGTCTTTAGTAAGACCCCGGCTGAGCATGAACAGCACCTCCGTTTGGTACTGTCCTTGCTCCGAAAGCACCAATTCAAGGCAAAATTGTCGAAGTGTCAGTTCAACCAGTTCGAACTGCATTTCCTGGGCCACAAAGTAAGCCAAGAAGGCTTGAAAGTAGACGACCGCAAAGTAACAGTCATTAAAGACTGGCCTGTCCCCACGGATATTAAGAAACTGCGGGCGTTCCTTGGCTTAGCCAACTATTTCCGGAGGTTTATTCAGGGTTACTCCTCCCTTGTGGCCCCCCTCACAACCCTTACCAGCGTGAAAGTGCCCTTCCGCTGGACCGAAGCCTGCGAGGCAGCCTTCCAGGGTGTGAAGCATGCCTTGACCAATGCACCAGTTCTTAAACTCCCTGAGCTTGATAAACCTTTCACGGTTTGGTCTGATGCCTCTATCCATGGCACAGGAGCCGTCCTCTTGCAGGATGACCACCCTGTAGCTTATACCAGCTCTAAATTCAATAGGGCAGAATATAACTACACAACAACAGACCAAGAGTGCCTAGGCACTGTTTTAGCCCTGGAAGAGTGGCGTTGCTACCTTGAAGGAGCCAGTGATGTCACGTTGATCACTGATCACCAACCACTGGTATACCTACAGGATCAACAAAGCGCGGATAAACTGTCCCGCCGCCAAGCTCGTTGGATGGAACGATTATCACGTTTCACATTCAAATGGGAGTATCGCCCTGGTCGGGTGAATGTGGCTGACCCCATCAGTCGGGTCCACGATGTGGTGCTCAACTTGCTTTCTGCCGCGCTGATCGACAGCGACTTAGGACATCGAATCATCCGCGGGTATGACGGTGATCCCAATCTCACGAAAACAAGGGTAGCAAAACTGCGGCTAAAAAAGAAGGGTAACTTCTGGTACCATGGATCCCAGATTTACATCCCTAATCAAGCTGACTTACGACAGGTTATCATGAAAGAGTATCATGATACCCCATGTGCCGGCCACCGCGGCATTGACCGCACCAAGCAAGCGATCGCACAAACTTATTGGTGGCCTGGACTAGACACTGACGTGAAGGCCTACGTCAAGTCTTGTCCCCAATGTCAGCATAACAAACCAAACAACACCAAACCGGGCGGTTTGCTGCAGCCGCTCCCCATACCTTCTTCCGTGTGGGAGAGCATATCAATGGATTTGATAACCCAGCTACCAACAACTCGCAATGGGCATGATGCGATCGTAGTGTTTGTGGACCGCCTGAGCAAAATGACGCGCTTTGCTCCCACACTCACGACCGCAGGAGCGGAAGAGTTGGCTCGCCTTTTTGTAGCCACTGTATTCCGGCAGCACGGCCTTCCAAAGAATATTATCTCTGACCGGGACCCACGCTTTACAAGCAATTTCTGGAAGGAAGTATTTCGCCTATTGGGCACCAACCTCCATATGAGCACAGCCTTCCATCCCCAAACCGATGGACAAACAGAGCGGATGAACCGCTTACTGGAAGAGACATTACGGCACTATATATCCCCTAATCAGGATGATTGGGATGATCACTTACCGTTGATTGAGTTTGCAATCAATAACTCAAAACAACGCTCGACGGGTATGACACCATTTTCTCTTAATGGTGTCCACCAACCGCGAGTGCCGGTTGACCTACATGTACCCTCTAAAGTGCCGGCTGCTGATGAGTACTCCACCATCATGCGCAAGCGATTACAACTCGCTAAAACTTGTCTCCAGGCTGCGCAATCTAGACAAAAACAGGATGCTGACTCGTCTCGGCGCCCAGTGCGTTATGAGGTTGGACAAAAAGTGCTGTTAAGTACCAAGAATATAAATCTCAAAAAACCTGGAACGAAGAAGCTGATGCCAAAATTCATTGGCCCATATACAGTTGTCGCTAACATTGGTGAAACAGCAGTAAAACTTGAATTACCGGCTGAATCTCGCCTACACCCGGTCTTTCATGTGTCTCTCCTGAAACCATTCAAGGAGGGTGCACAGCGACAACCACCTTCACCACTTGTTATTGAGGGTGAACCATTCTACATGGTTGAAGCCATTGTAGATCATCGTGACGTCTCAATCCGTGGGGGCAGAGGTAAAACTCGTCGTGAGTACCTTATCAAGTGGGAAGGATATGATTCCACTCACAATACATACGAAACCGAGGCGGCACTAAAAGACTCCGATCCTCTGGTGGAAGCCATTGAGGAATATGAGCGAAAACTCAAAGCCAAAGCACGGCCGAAACCCACTGACAAAGCAACCTCATCCAAGAAGAGACGGTAACGCTCCCGGGACGGTTCGCTTCAGAGGGGGAGGAATGTAGCAAGCTACATTTACCTTCAAGAAATAGGCCTAGATAAAGCGGTAGGCAATCATGCAATAAGCATGATGCCTAACCGACAAACTAACTACGAGAAAAGCTCGCGATTGGCAAGTAGATTGCCGTACATCTTGGCTAGGTGAGCCAATATTAAAATCACCCTGGTGAAGAGCTTCGGCCTGACAACTTAGTATAATAATACTAATTGTTCGGAGTTCAAGACTCCGCTGTCACCCTTTCTCGCTAGATGTACAATTTCGCGACGTTAACATACCTACGAACCATTTCCAAACCTTCTAAGGCTTCGCTTCCGCATAAATCTAGTAGCATCGTGAAGACGACTGCTACACCACCTCACCCACCTGCCCCAGCCTCACCCACCTCACCTGGCCCCACCTCACCCACCTACCGCTTCATCCCCCGGCCCCAATACAAGGAGCCCAGGATCCAGGCCAATGCGAAAGCTATGGTGAAGCGCATCCCGTTGTAGGTCGTGTTGCGGCAGTGCGACACAAGCGCGCGGTGAAGAACCAACCACAACTGCACGTGGGTCAGCTGCGCGTAGCGGCGGGTCTCATTCGCCGCTTCATTTCCTCCCACCTTGTCCACCTCAAAGTCTTGATTGCCTTTGAGTGCACCGCCGCCGCCACCACCGGCCTCGACGTCGCCGTCGGCGGCGGCCACCTTACCACCGTTGCCTGCTGCTGCTGCTGCTGCTGCTGCTGCAGGCCGTTTGGATGCTGCTGCGTTACCACCACCATCGCAACCACCCCGATTGGCGGCTGTAGCAGACGAGTAGCCGCCGCAGTGCTCCTCTATGAGCTGGTTTGCCGCCCTGCGAAGAAGGGACGTACACAAAATAGGTCGTACGACGACTTTTGATTTTTTTAAATCTCTTGTTCTTGTTGGTCTTGTTCTCCTATAACGCCATATCTTTGGCGTCACTCCGGCCACATCAGCTCCCGCCACACCTGGAGGAGCTACATCGAGTCAGGGGTCAGGGCCCCGAGGACATCAGCCTGGCAGCCAACTGAAGCCTTAAAAACGCCGGCCCACTCAATGGAAGAGGCGGCCGCAGGTCGCCACAGGTCGCCCCGAAGAGGCGGCCACATCATCGTCCGCCAAGGCAAACGCCACATAACAACCCAAAACGCGACACGACACGACACTCAGCCGCCAAAGGCTATGTATATGTGTACATCCTCACCTCGCTTGCTGGCTTGCTTCCCACACTTGCGCAAAGTCCAAGCCCAGACCCGCTTCCGCAGCCGGTGAGGTCACCTCCAGCATCCACTCCGCGGGGTTCATGTGCGGCTCGTACCTGCAGTACAGCGCATCCAAATTAGTATAAAATCATACCTTGCAGCGGTGAGAAGTTCGGAGAAGGTGGGCACGCGCTCGTTTGTGCGCCATACCGCTCATACAGCGGTGGAACAGAGGGAGAGCCAACGGTAAGGCGTTCACGTGCGCGCGCGCACACACACACACACACACACACACACACACATCCGGGTGCTGTCATAACACGAATAACTGGATCGATTGAAAACCCACACCCTACTACCCCCCCGTACCCGGGGGAGGGGAATCCTCTGCAGTCTATCCTCGGCGCTCCCCGGGCTGCACTACTCCCCTGCCCTCCCCTGCCCCCACCCACCAGGCCCCCCTCCCCTGCCCCCACCCACCAGGCCCCCCTCACCTGCCCCCACCCACCAGGCCCCCCTCCCCTGCCCCCACCCACCAGGCCCCCCTCCCCTGCCCCCACCCACTAGGCCCCCCTCCCCTGCCCCCACCCACCAGGCCCCCCTCCCCTGCCCCCACCCACCAGGCCCCCCTCCCCTGCCCCCACCCACCAGGCCCCCCTCACCTGCCCACTCCGGATATAGAGCTAAGGTACGACACCAACGAGGTCTGTTTCTCCCCCAGAGCCCCGAAGAAGATTGTCCGGCCGCCGGGTTTGAGCAGCAGCAGCCTGCAGCGGTGGAAGCACGGGGCGGGGTCCGGAAAAGGGAACATCAGATGCTGGTGGCTCCTGAACCCGGCGGCTGCATTCAGAGGGTCCCGTTATCGATCACTCACTCATCGAAGTTGTCCATGATGTCCCTGTTGGGTTGGTGGATGGTGCACACCACCGTACGGCCAGTTGCCACTGTGTTTCGGACGGCCCGCATCACCAGACCGGCTGCGCGCGCGTCCAGGCCTGCCGGGAGGGTCACCGGGGAAAGGAATGTCATCTGTACGATTGCACATGCATGCGGAGCATACGTCCCCCAAGGGGGGGGACGTTTGTGGATCCAGCAGGGGAACACGTCAATGTTGTCATCATCAATATGCAAAGGGTGTCACTGCAGAGCAGCGGCCGGCATTCCATGTATGTACGGCAGTGCTCCTCGGGCATTTCCACGCGAGGGCTTTCCACCCCTTCGCGGGGACCCACGCGCGCCAGCAAGTAAACGCCCTCCCTGTCCCCTCCTGCCCCGAGCCACTCACCCGTGGTGGGCTCATCCATGAACACGATGGATGGATTCGCCACCAGCTCCACCTGAAAGGTTGTGACAATGTTAGATGTAGGGGTGAAAGGGGCCGGAAAGGCGAGGGCCGGGGACGCCAAGGCAATATCATTTGTTGTGGGTATAGGGCCCATGGGGGTAGAACACAAGGGGATTATCCATAGAACTCTCGATAAGGCCCATTTTCGTACCTGACGAACTAACTAACCACCCGGACACATCTCACACATTGGTCCCACCACGCCCCTCCTGCTCCTACCCCCGCTAGCCCTCCCCCCGTTGCTCCTCCCCTCCCCCTTTGCTCCTCGGCGCCTCCCGCGCTCCCCCTGTCCTGCATCCGACAGCCTCACCGCAATCGTGAGGCGCTTCCTCGCCTCCGTCGATAGGCCACCACTGGGACCCCCCCACCCGATCAGTCGGTGCGCCAGAGGACCTAGCTCCACCACCTGGGGGCCGCCAAAGTGGGGAAGGCGGGAGGGAGAGTGGGGAAGGCGGGAGGGAGAGTGGGGAGGCGGGAGGGAGATGGGGAGGCGGGAGGGAGAGTGGGGGAGGCGGGAGGGAGAGTGGGGGAGGCGGGAGGGAGAGTGGGGGAGGCGGGAGGAGAGTGGGGGGAGGGAGGGAGAGTGGGGGAGGCGGGAGGGAGAGTGGGGAGGCGGGGGGGAGAGTGGGGGAGGCGGGAGGGAGAGTGGGGGAGGCGGGAGGAGAGTGGGGGAGGCGGAGGGAGGGAGTGGGGGAGGCGGGAGGGAGAGTGGGGGAGGCGGGAGGGGAGAGGGGGAGGCGGGGGAGAGTGGGGAAGGCGGAGGGAGAGTGGGGAAGGCGGGAGGGAGAGTGGGGAAGGCGGGAGGGAGAGTGGGGGAGCGGGAGGGAGAGTGGGAAGGCGGGAGGGAGAGTGGGGGAGGCGGGGGGCGAGTGGGGGGGAAGGCGGGAGGGAGAGTGGGGGAGGCGGGAGGGAGAGTGGGGGAGGCGGGAGGGAGAGTGGGGGGAGTGGGGGAGGGAGAGTGGGGAAGGCGGGAGGGAGAGTGGGGAAGGCGGGAGGGAGAGTGGGGAAGGCGGGAGGGAGAGTGGGGGAGGGGGAGGGAGAGTGGGGGAGGCGGGAGGGAGAGTGGGGGAGGCGGGAGGGAGAGTGGGGAAGGCGGGAGGGAGAGTGGGGAAGGCGGGAGGGAGAGTGGGGAAGGCGGGAGGGAGAGGGCGTAGGGGGAGGGAGCGGGAGGGAGGGAGAGTGGGGAGGCGGGAGGGAGAGTGGGGAAGGCGGGAGGGGCGAGTGGGGAGGCGGGAGGGAGAGGGGAAGGCGGGAGGGAGAGTAGGGGAGGCGGGAGGAGAGTGGGGGAGGCGGGAGGGAGAGTGGGGAAGGCGGGAAGGGAGAGTGGGGAAGGCGGGGAGGGAGGAGAGTGGGAAGGCGGAGGAGGGAGAGTGGGAAGGCGGGAGGGAGAGTGGGGGAGGCGGGAGGGAGAGTGGGGGAGGCGGGAGGGAGAGTGGTGGAAGGCGGGAGGGAGAGTGGGGGAGGAGGGAGGGAGAGTGGGGGAGGCGGGAGGAGAGTGGGGAAGCGGGAGGGAGAGTGGGGGAGGCGGGAGGAAGGGAAGGTCCAAATGTCGAGACGGGAGAGGGGGCCCTGAGGACGAATACCTGAATGTACGAATAATCACGAAGATGTGAAACACCGTGACACCCAGGAGCTGTGTGAGGGGGTGGGGTGGGGGTGGGGGGGGTCAGACTTTGCAGCTGAGTGGGACCCAAGGGCACCGGGGCCACCGTCCCCCTCCGCATCTAGATTGCTGGTGTACGATGTCCATGCACGAATTACCTCCATCATGTGGCGCACGAAGGCTTTTGCGTTGGCTGCCGGCAGTAGCTCAGAGCTCACTCGCAGGCGGGCGGAGAACAGCAGCGCCTCCTCCACCGTCGCCTGCAGTGTCACGTGTGTGTGTGTGTGTGTGTGTGTGTGTGTGTGTGTGTGTGTGTGTGTGTGTGTGTGTGTGTGTGTGTGTGTGTGTGTGTGTGTGTGTGTGTAGGGGTAGAGCAACGGTGTCGGCAAGACGGGATGGGGACTTTTAATGGCATAAGAGCCCCCAGCTCGCCACATGTGGCTCCTCCACTCCATCCGCACGTGCAACATCCAACCTCACCGCCATGTCGCTTGCCCAGCATACGCCGCTACAGCCAAAGGGGAGGCAAGACACTAAACGCTAAACGCTGAAGCGGAGGAGAAGACGATGAAATTATAATTCAGGCTGATAGATGTTTAGCTTCCTTTTATTTTCTAAAGGTACATTTCCGTACACTCCCCCCACCTGCGGGTTGTGCACATCCAGCTCCTCCACGTAGCCCATCAGCCGCGTGAAGGCCGCCTGGCGCTTAGGGGCGCCGTCCACCAGCTGCAGCCCCTCGACCCGCCCGCCGGTCTTACGACCCGCCAACACATCCATCAGAGTCGTCTTGCCCGCACCAGAGGCCCCCATCAAACTGTCCAGACGGTCCGAAAGTCGGTTTAAAATGTTCGTTGGGTTAGTAAGGGTTACGGACAGATTGCATAATTAGCATTAGGAACCCGTTTGTGGTTGATTGACAGAGGTTGGGCGGTTGGCAAAAGCAAATACGACATTAGTCTCCGATCAGATGGGGGGGATGGAGTACACGGGGGTTTAGGGTTGTAGGGGTGTTTAGGATTTTAAGGTTTTTTATAAACCGGTGGTCTTACGGCTCGAGGTCGGATCGTGCGCACAGCCCCCTCCCTCCCCCTCCCTTTCCTCGGGGCTCTGGGACCCAGTGGGGCAGCTGATGAGCGTTGTTCCATTCGGTCCACGTGTGTGTATTGGCGCATCCATCAGGCCATCGCCCGTCCGTTCAGTTTGGGCCGTGCGGGGTGTTTGAGCCCCTTGACCTCACCGGGGGGTGAAGCCACCCTTTCACCCTGACCAGGCCCCTCCCCTTTCTTCAGCCTTCTACATCCCCTCCTCCTCGGGAGGCCCACCTGGTGAGCACGCCAGGGCGGAAGACCCCGCTGACCTTGTCCAGCAGCTGCAGCTCTTTCTTGTCTGTGAGGGAAGAAATCCGTACCACGGTTTATGATTCGATGTTGGTTGGCGGTTATGGGATCGGGGAGCGAGAACGCGAAAGAAAGAAACGATTGTAATGCCGCCACCCACCTTTTCATGTTTCCCCCTTCCATGTTCCCCCCCTCCGAAACAGGGGTTCCATTTGGTTCCGGTTCCTCGCCACTTCTGGGCCTTCGCGATATCCACCTCATCGCGGTGTTTGGCTGTCTAAGCGGGGAGGCCAAACCAGTCCCAGCCAGTCCCTCCCGCGCTCCAAAACCAACAGGCAACAGATGGCCACACCGTACATAGTACGGCGATGCAAGAGTTGCGAATCGACCGAAGTACCTACCGCCACTGGGCCTTACGAAGTACGACACGTCTCGGAATGCCATCACCACTGGCCGGAAGGCAAGGACCTGGCCTCCGTTTGCATCACCACCTCGTGACGGCGGTGGCGGTGGCGCTATTGCGGCGCCCGCTGAGCCCCACAATGCCGGCGTTACACCACTGCCGCCGATGCCAATGTTGACCGCCACAGCTCCATTGCCAGCTGCGGTTGTTTGCTGCACTCCTGCCGCCGCTGGTGGCGACGCGGGCCGAGCCCAGAGTGAACCATAGATTCCCCCGCTGGCGGCGCCTGCCTCCCCGCTAAGTGCGAAGGTTGCGGGGGCGGGAGAAGGTGGTGGTGCGGACCAGGCCTGCGGTGTGCAAGCGGATGAACGGATGGTGGTGGCGGTGTCACCAGCTGCGTAGCGGTGGAGGCGGCGGTGGAGGTGCTGGTGGCGGCGGGGACACCTCTGCTCCTCAGTTCTGCCAACAGGTCCGTGGCGGCGGCAGTGCCGGTATCTTTCCGAAATATGGCGGCGCCCACCTTGTCGTTTCCGGTGCTGCGCCGGCCGACCAGTACGGGCGTGGTGACGGTAGCTGCGGCGGCGCCTGATGTGGACGTGGAGAGTTGAACGGCGCCGAAACCATTAACATTGTCGTTATCGTTACCGTTGGCGGTGGTCGGTGCTTCCAGGTGGCGGCTGGTGCGACCCACCGCGTGCTCATCCGTGTCGTCCTCGTGCTCGTACTCTGGACCAGCACTCGAGGAGCGAAGGGCTGAAGGGGGAGGTACCAACGAAGGGGTGAAAGGGAGGGGGAAGGGGAGGGGGGGCATGACAGATGTATAGAAATTGCCGTATTAAATGTTTGATTTCGGCGTCATGTCGTACAACAAGCTTCCAACCTTCCAATATTCGCAATCGTCCTCAAATTCATGTAAGTATCCAAAGCCCCCTCCCCCCTCCCCCCTTCCTCCTTCCCACTTACGTCCCAGATAAGTCAGCGCCAGCACCTGCAGCCCGACCTGCAGCAGCGACATGCCCGCCACCATGCCGTACCCCGCCCAAACCCACTTGAAGTCGGAGGGAATGGCACGCAGCTTGAGCGTTGCCTGTCGCACAGGGTACGTGGAAAGGAAGGGAGGATTCAACTTCTGTGGGGTTGAGGAAATGTCGTACAAGATACGTGAACAGCAACGGGTCGCAGGCCCGGCGGGATGGTCTAGTGGACGGGAAGAAGTGGTCTCTCTTCACAGCCGCGACGACTGCACAACTTCCAACACGCGACACGTACCCACCAATCCCACGGTGATTCCGTCTGGATGTTTGGGGTCCAGGGGGGCCCAGGCGTTGGAGGTCAGCTCCGAAACCACCAGCGACCGGAAGCCCCAGCCCATGGGCATCAGCCAGTACATCCAGATCCACCAACCAGGGATGGAACCTGGATCCAGAAAATGTACAGCGGATTGGAATCCATCTGAGATCCATGCGCAAATTGTGACGTGGCAATGAGGGGGTAACGAACACCCCACCCAGGGTAAGGTGCGGGACCCGTATGCCCTCACGCCCTCAAGCCCAGCCAGCCAGCCGAGCAAACTTAGTTTCGTTATAGGCTGAAGTGATGACTACGTTACCTCCGCCCTCACGTACCACCGAGCCAACCACCGACATCCCACCTGGAGCAATGGGGAATCCGCACACCAGCGTACTGACCATGAGGAATACGGCGCCGATACCCTGAAGGCGGTGACGGGGTAAAGAGACAGAGAGAGAGAGAGTGTGTGTGTGTGTGCGTGTGTGTTAGGGGCCTGAAGAGCAATGAGGGCATCAGCCAGTGAGGCCGGACACCCCTCCTCAGCCCAGCACCTCACGGAGCTCCTCCGCCAATACACGTCGTGTCGTCAGCGCCGCAAACCTAAAAGCGCAGAGCCCCGGGGGACTTCTCATTGTCTTAAACCACCGGCCTTAGCCGGCAATCTCCCTCTTACACACAAGCACACATGGATGGCCCAAGTATCGACCCCGTGCGGTAGGGTCGCCCAGCTTATGACTCATTCTTTAGCAACCAGCAACTGACAACTGTCCAACCAATCGCAGATCATCGTACTTGTGTGGCTGACTCATTCCTCATAATGGAGGACAGCAGCGTGAAGGTGGTGACGCTGTTGAGTCCGGCGAGCAGCATGTTGAGAAGGAAGAGCAAGAACCTGAAGAGCAGGGGCGGGGGAGCCCAAGCAGTGTCAGGGGGGGGGCGGGGGCGGGAAACGGCCGTGGTGGTATTCGGACTGATCCCAAACACCGCCGCATGTCTTTCCTGTTTGAGCCGGTACCGGGTACCGGGTACCGGGAGTACATCTGATGTACATACACACACATACCACAGCGCGCGGTCATCCTCCAACCTGTGATACCCTCCAACTCCTCCACCCGCACGCCGTACCTGCCCCCCTCCATTGTGAAGCCCACGGAGAAGTACACCATGACACTGTACGACACAGACTGTACGACAACCTCCGGCAGCCGCATGACGACCGACGCCACAGCGTATGCGGCAGGCGAATAGAACCTATGATCGCGTTGCTTGTAGTACACGGGCAGGCGGTTGCAGTAGATGGGTCCGAAGTTGAAGCCCGTCTGCATAGCGAGCGAAGGTGGAAGTAGGTAGGGGAAGGGTCGGGGGTGGGGGTGGGGAAAGTTGGGCTCCAGGGGGGAAACTCTGCGTGACGCCACTCATACAGGCCTCGAGGAGAGGGAGAGGGGACAGCGTGAAGCCGCCCCACCCCACCACCGCTCTTAGCCCTAAGGGTCAGCCCAACCCACCCACCCACCATGAACAGCGTCATGAGGCTGAAGAACATGACCGACATGAACAGATTGGCGTCATTTGTGGAGTTGTGCTTCAGCCGCACGAAGGCGGTGGACAGCAGAAAGCCGGTCAGCAACACCTGCCGGGCGGGGTGGAGGGCGGGGTGGAGGGCGGGGTGGAAGGGGGAGATGTAATGCTGCTACTGCTGCTGCTGCTGCTGAGGGGCAATGGAGGGGTTGTTTGTGGCCCTTTGTGGCCCTTTGGGGGTATTGAAGGGGTATTGAAGGGGTGCTGTGACGGGGACGTGGATAGGCCCCACATCGCACGACCTCACTCCGAATAAATCACTACATAGCACTCGAGTCTGGCATCTTCTGGCTGGTAACAGATGGAATCGGTGGGTCCCACAGCGGTCCTGAGGCATCTGCCCTGAGGTCCTCCCCGCCCACCCCATCACCACCCAACCCTGCATTCTGAACGCACCTGGAAGAGACCCGCCGCAAAGAAGGCCTTATTCCGAGATGCCAGGACGGCCTCGCGCCGCAGCACCGTCAGCCACATGTTCACCGTTCGCGCGCCGTTCTGCTCCTTGCGCAGCGATAGGCCCTGAAGCGGGTGTGTGTACGGCGGTTCGGCCAGCTTGGCCGCCATCTCCTGGCCGATCTCACTCTCGTCAAAGACCTGCGCCACACACCGTTCGTGATACAAATGTTTAGAAAGTTCGGGACAGCTTGAGACGGCCCTAAGTGCCGGGCGTCCCGGTTATCTGCTTATAAAGCCACCGCTCGACTGAAGAACCTGAACCGCCAGCGAGCTGTGGCCAAACAGCTCACGCCCACATAGCCTGTCACAACTGCCAATATATCCCCACTCGCGAAAAGGAGGGAAAGATCGGTCCTCAGCACTGCCGCCATTAACCAAATGGTGATGGCGCCGCTGGGGGTGGCACACGAGAAAGACACGAAGGACACCTCCCGCCATCAAACAGCTTTCGCAGATGAAGCGGGGGCAGCGTCCAGGGAGTTCTGAACCCCGCACCGTCCCCATCCCACCAACATCCCCATCCCACCGTCCCTGCCCCGGACCCCCACCCCTTACCCGGCGCATGCGCTTGGATGAGATTTCGTCCCGACCACAGTGGCGGCGGCGGTGGCGGTGGCAATGACGGCGACAACGCCGGCGGCGGCACCCGGTACCTGGCCTGGTCCTGCGGGCTGGCCAGGACCTCCTGCGAGGGAGGGGGGAAAGGAAACGGAATAGATGGGGCTGGGCATATCACTGATGAAGCCGATGTGACAATGCCGTGGTATCGCACAGCCAAGAACCCGGACCAAGACATTGGTGGGGCCCAAACCTAAACCCAACGGGTAGGAAAGGCGCGAGTGCATAAGTACCCTTCCCATGAACGGATAGGTCCAGCCCTTCGAATACTGATCTCCGCTCTCTCACCCGCCCTCATGGATCCCACAGTCCCTCTCCCCACAGCATCCCATACCCCAGCGGTCCCAGCCGACCCATTTAAAGCACACGCATGCTCATAGACACGCACATAGACACGCTCATAGACACCTTACCGACCTGTACGAAATCCGCAAGCGACTGCCCCGGCATGGGAGCCAGTCCCATGGATCCGAAGAAAGGCAGCAGCGCCTCCCGCGGTCCATGGAATATGAGTCGGCCCCCGGTCACCAGCATGACGTCATGGAAGCACTCCACGACATCTGGAGAGGGCTGCAGCAGCGTCGCGAGCAGCGTCACCTGCAGGCATGGGAGGGCAGGGAAGGGCAGGGGAGACGGAGGAAGATTGTCACATGGGGAAGGGGAAGCGAGCGGAGGTGATGCCCTGGCTTGCAGACAGACACACAAACGGACGGACAACGAGTGAAGAGCGAGCTGGGAGGGGGGCAGATATGACCACAAGGTGGTAAAAGTCAACAAGAGCCGGTGCCCCCTCCGAACAGGTGTGTGTGGGAAGCTGCAAGGGCGCGCCCGCTAACCAGTAGACCACCGCCCTCTTGCGGTTTGGGAGAGGGCGTCATGGTGAATTTCAAATGATGACCCCTCCACTCACATTGGCATGCTCGCACATGCTCTGCAGCGACCGCACAATGGCCAGGGCGGACGCCGCATCCAGGCCATTAGTAACCTCATCCTGCACATTAGTAACCGCCCCAGCGCCTTAGTAAGGCAATACATTGTGCAGCAACCGGAAAGAGAGAGTTGGGACAGCGAGAGAGCAGCTGTGCGCAGTATTACGAATAGGGAGGGAGGTCGACTTGAGCATAAATCGACACCCTCCAGCGCTCTCCAGCAACCCAGCTCATCAATAAACACCCACAACGATGCAGCATATAATAATAATACGCAAAACCCCACATCCCACTGACTCACAAGCAGCATAACCTGGCACAGCCCGACGGCCATCTCGCCTGTGGTTGGGGCAGGAGGATTGTTTGGTGTTGCGGTAGTCGTGGTGGTGGTGTTTCAACGCTTGGGGGGAAGGTTGGGCAGTTGATCAGATCTTCCCTTGCATGGCGATACCTCGCCGCCCACCCGCCAGCACTTACCACATGTCACTCGGCGCTTCTGGCCCCCACTGATCCCTTTCAGCATCTCATTGCCCACCAGGGTGTCCATTACGTGGTCAATACTCAGCATACGAGCAAATACCTGCACGGATGGGCAGCGGAACGGGCTGGGCGGGACAGCGCTAACGGGGTGGGGGGGAGTCCAACAGAGCGCACAGTCGAGATCCGGAATTGAGGACTTCGTGAGTTTGACCAGCTGCGTCAGTACCATGAAGCCGTACACGTCGAGCCGTACACAGAACAACACGGCGAGACGCAGCGTGGGGCGGTGCCCACGCTGGAATGACAAAAGAGAAACCTCAACTCTTAATCGTTTGTTGCATTCCAGCAGGAGCATCCTCTAGCCTCCCTCTTCAGGACCTACTGAGTCGCGCTTTTGTCCGTCTGTTCGCGTTTGGTGATGATTTCTGCGTCCGAGTCCGATGGGCGGCCGCGTTACATCCGCCGTCAGAAACTGCTTTGTGGGCCCCACTGGGGTGCCGAGTTCCTGCCTAAGGTTGGCTCCTCACATCCACGCGACCGCCTGACAGCACCTCTTCAGGAAAACTGCTCATCGATAGCTTCTGAAGCTCCATAGGCATCAGGGTTGTGTAATCCCCGCAATAAGGCCCTCACCTCCACCACAGCGTGCGACGCCAGCGGCCCCTTGGTTAATGCGAGGAGCAGTTCCAGGTCGGAATCTTCAGGCGAGATGCCCGCCGCCCGCTCACGCTCCAAAATCAGCTCGCGGAGGCCTTTTCGTGTGTGTATGTGTATGTGTTTGTGTGCGAGGGGTGGGGTATTGTGAGAATCTCCCCCTCGGCAACAGAGATGAAGGGCCCCAGAGGCCCCCGGGGCGCATACCAACCCAACCAGGACGGGCTAAAGCGAGTAAGGTTGTATGGTATCAGCGAAATGCGTGTAGGGGGAGGGGCAGGGGAGTGTGCAACCGCTTGCTCGAGCAGCCGCTTGTAGCTGGCGTCCCGAGCTATTATCCCCCGGGGGGAGACAACCGTCGGTCCAGTTCAACGTGGCACCAAAAGTACGTACCGAAGCGTGATCTACACGTGCATACGGATCTACTGATGGCATGAAGGCGGAAGGCCTTATGCGTGAGGTGTGAAGGGGTTGTATCCCATACTACTGGCGTAGAGCTCCCCGACAGGGCCCCGCAACGACATGTTTGCGTAGATCTGTTCATACGGATCGCTAACCGCTGCCAACCGCTGCTGCCAACCTGAGTAGTATCAATGAGCTCATGACCAACACCCTCGCCACACCATTCCCACCCGCCCCCTCACAAACCCGGCCTGACACCGGTGCAGAACCCAAGCAAATCCAGTGTCACCAGGATGGGGCCTTATGGCCTTACAACCAAACTGCCTTCCTCCCTCGTCCGACCCATCATGGGAAAAACCCTTCGAGGGCCCTCATACACACGTGTTGTCGCACGTATGAGCCACTATCCCAGCCCCACTCCTGCTCACTCTCAATGCCTCGCTGTCCCTGGCAGTCCGCAGAGAAGTTGAGCGTCTCTGCCACAGTCAGCTCGGGAAAGTGCAGCTCCGTCTGACCCACGTAGCTTGCGGCGCGAGACACTTCAAACGCCGACCCATCGGCCGGAAGACCATTGTACGACACAATGCCGTGCTGCACAATCCGACTTGCTCGCATGGGCCGTGGCGCCGTGGTGACGTCATGGCCTCCCCCACCTCTTCCCTCTCCTCCTCGGCAGCACATGGCATGGAGGAGCATGGGCCTGTGTGCGCTACGGCGATGCGCTGGCGGTATGAGCTGGCCCGCCAGCGCTTTGAGCAGCGTGGTGCGGCCAGCTCCAGGGGGCCCCAGCAGGAGGCACATGCGGCCGGGTTTCAGGCAGCCGCTCCCACCGTCCAGGATGACCGGGCGGCGGGGCTTGGAGGGCAAGCAGTTTCCACCGTGTGCGGTGGCACGGGCGGCGGTGGATGTAGGCGAGGATGGCGAGGCGGATGGAGGGGACCCTCGCTTGGCAGAGGCTCCGGCAGAGGAGAGCACAGCGGCGGCGCTGCGTATAGCCTGAGTAATGGGCTGCGGGTTTGAGCACGATAGAGGAAGGAGGGGGCAGGGGGTTGGGAAAACGGTAAGGGAGGAGAGACGTACGTGGGTAAAGTGCACTGATTATCACGAGGGTATTTCCCACGAGAGAGGGAGTTTGGGTAAATTCATTGGTATGTGCACCAACAGTGTGTTCTAAGGATCCACTAAGGATCCAAGGGTGAGTACTCAGGGGGCGCAAAAAGGTGCATCGTGCGATTTCAAACCTCCCCCCCCCCCGACGGGTTAAAGGGTTGGTCTGCGAGTTTTTGACCTTCTTATTGTGATAAGGATAAGTAGCTAATAAATGTCCAAAAAGGTCCATGTGGACCTTTTCTATAACGTGCTGTGGACCTTTTTTATAACGTGCTTTAAGCTACGTATGTCTCCTACCCATGCTTTAATCCTGTGCTCAGATATATGCTCTTATGACATAAGGAACTGCAGAAAGGAAGTGCGACCACAGCTCAAGGGGATTAAGCTCGAAAGCATCAGTTGAGTGTGAATGGGGCAAACGCACGACGTACTGTAAAGAACAACTGTAAGGACTGATAAAGCGCAGCGGGAAGTTGGCCGTTGGCCGTTGTGAAACACGTTTGAAACATCATCATGGTGAAGCCTATTTATCTCCATGGGTGCGGACAAGGAATTTACTTACTCGGCGAGGTACCTCAAGCTCGACCATTAGGTTGGTCCATCGAACCTCGACGCCTGGCATATTGAGCCCTACCCTGAAGTTGTAGGGACGCGGAACAAGTAGGATATGATTTAGGTGAAAATCTCAATTCTCAAGTATTTGTAAGTCATATATACTGTTTAATAAAGGGATCAAGTTACCATTGCTTAGGTGACAGATGGACCTTACTTTCGCATGCGGTCGTTGACCTTGCCTATTACAAGCTTCAGGTTGTCCCGCTCGCCGTTGGTGACTGCATCTAATTTCTGATTGAGATCCGCCAATGAGGTTATCCGCTGCATGTTCTTGGCGGTGGCGTCAGCTGCCGTGATGTTTTGGCCTGACGAGATGCAAGCGATCTTCGTCGAGGCATCAGAGGTTTCCGGGCTACTCATCTTCAAAGGATAGTAATTATAATAAAGCCATGGGTGCTTAGGGCCAAGTGCCTAAGCCCGCCGTTCATTTAGGTAATGCCACCGCTCTGACGGAATTAGTAGAATCGTCTTTATGTAATAACAGGGAAGAATACAAAAGCGATACCATTCTTACCGGAAACGAATAACAGATTTTTTCATTTATAGATATTCGCAATAAGGTATGGAACATATTGTAATAAGGTCGTATGAGAGTCATCAAAACATAACAGCGTCAACCGTTATGCTCCATTAGCAGCTTCGCAAACCTCGCCTGCTCACGCATTATTTACGTAATATGAACTTGATAAATCATTTGCTCATCTTGGCCTTGACATTCGTTGCAAGGCCAACGCTACACCGTACACCTGACCAGCCCGAGGCCTAAGGTCATCTTTAATGTAAGCAGGAATCGTTTTTAATCAAATATTTTACATAAAATAATTTGTTTAGAATTGGCACGCACAATGAGGAGCCATACCACCTTCCCGTTCCCTTACACTATCAATTTTATTGATACACAAGATTTCTGATTTGTCCTTAAGAAGAGGAGAGTATGAATTTGCGGACGCATTTGCACAATTGACGTAACGAGAAACCGTCTTGAGTCCACCTTGCGAAGTGCAGATGAATGTTTCTAATGGTTCATCAGGACAGCAGGAGCTGAAAACGTATGGACAAGCTCACAGCTTCAGTCCTTCCTGTGTTTGCGGTGCATGATATTGGGGAAGATGGGAACCATGGTTGCATAATGGATGCATAGAGATGAACATCATGCGATTTTGCATCTCAAAGTATGCCTAACTCTAAATTGATGCAATTGGACTGAAATGAGTTCATCTACTTGCTTCTTACCAGCACCGAGGACGATGCTTATGCACAGCAGGAGGGAGTGTAACATATTCGAAGTAGTTGTCTTGCCGTTTTGCGACGTAAGCAGGTGCCGTGCGAAATACGTCTTGGGGGTATATACGACGTCAGTTTCAACTTCATGAATCTTCCTCTAGGAAGTCTTTAAATAGTTACATTTATGTCATTATTAGTAGACTTGGTCTCACCATCAATTTCATACGGACTGACAAACGAATTGGGCCCTTAAACCAACATCGCGACGACGGTTGCTATCTCTTGTAACTAATACCTTCTCCTATACTAGCCATTCCTTTTCACCTTGTATACGTTGCAGCGTGATAGCTTATCGAACGACTGACGCTTACTCAAGGAAGCGATCTTGTGCCATTTGGTGCTAGGCCGAAGCGCTGTTATTCGGAGGATTCTATTACACTTTCCTGCATCTACTAATCCTTTCTAGAGTGCTGCTGCTCCCGCTGCCTGCAGCGCTTTTCTGTGAATTAAGATGCCGCCAACTGATGACAAGGCAGCAGCTGCACAGCGTATCCAAGAGCTTTACAAGGATGACATGGATATGATGGTCATTCTTTTGGCAAGCTTGACCACACTTGGTAATGCTGAGTTCTTGGTAAGTCCCTTAACCAGGGGAGCGACCTTTTAGGCAAGTTCCTGCAAAAAGCTGTCTCACCAATTACTGAGTTGCCAAGATTAGCCGCTAG
Source organism: Volvox reticuliferus (assembly GCA_019650235.1). NCBI lineage: Eukaryota > Viridiplantae > Chlorophyta > Chlorophyceae > Chlamydomonadales > Volvocaceae > Volvox > Volvox reticuliferus. Next base: position 268,991 of record BNCP01000076.1, on the reverse strand, counting down.
AGGATCAACGGTAAAGAAAAGGACCGGTGCGTTGAAAATTCATGCATGCCGGATAGATGTTCGTGCGTCTTGTGTCTCTATGTACATGTCCCTCCCCTGCGCTGTGGCTCGGTCCTGTCAGGACCCCCGGTGCTTGCCTTTGCAGGGCGAGTCGCCCACATCGTAACACCCCTTGCTTATGTATGTATTTGTGTGACACCCTTCCTTCACACCCTTTTTCCCTGTCCAGGACTTATGCAAGGTGTGGGGGACCTTATTTGGCTCACCGGCAGAGAAGCCCTACCTGGATAGGGTACTTTCTGGTATGTGAGCGAGCGAAGTTGCTGGGCCACATACACTCTGTGAAAGGCTTTGTTCCCTGCTTCAGTAAATGCTTGTTTGTCCTAAATATTTCGTTTACTGTCCATTAAATTTAGTAGGTCGAATTATCATATGGAAAACTTGAGGGCAAATCATAGGATTTCACTTATTAGTTTCTACTTCATAAAGAGTAGAGAAGACATTAATTCACCAGGCACATTCATTCTGCCCTGGCTGGTCAAAGGAATATGCTGCAGGAGGGGGTATGCATGCAACAACTACCAGTGTGCAGCATCTATGGGCCCTACAGTTTCATGAGCATGCATACCGATAACTGAGCGTGGCTAGGTATAGCTGTAACTTTCGGCTGGCCTAGGAATGGGAGGGCGGCGGCCTCTGGACGAAAGAATGGAATACTTGGTTGAAACTCAACAGAAACTCGATCAAAATCCAGCTGGAACTCAGCCAGAACTGAGAAAAGCACCATCGCATGGTTTGCTAGCTTGACTATTGCAGGCCATGCTACACCTCAGTGGTGAGGAAGCTCCTGCAGCAAGATGAGCAACTTGATCTTTTTAACCATGAACCGGGTGCGGGCGCTGTGTTATTTATGGGAATTGGCGGTCGCCTTTCTTTGTGCACACCCACACGTCGCACCATGGGCCCTGTGGCTTTTCCCTATTGAGGTGCACAAGCAAGTAGCAAGCTGAGGCCTTATGCATGCCGTGTGAAGCCACCCTGCGAGTTTCCACCCAAGCCCACCACTCGCGATCCTGCTTCCGGCTTTTGACCTTGGCCTTGACCTGGTGGTAGCACGCTTTCTTCTAGATCTGCGTTGATGTAAATGCCCTGATTTGCGTGCTCGGAACACACCTCCCCGCCGGGCTCCTTGCTGCCAACCCCGCACCCCACCTACGTAAGCATCAAGCACCTGCAGCGGCACGTAGCTCCTAATTTGCATGTCCCCCCGACCGCTCCCAGGTCGCTCAGCTTCGGCGGCTGGCCTGTGCGTGGAGAGCACGACAGGATCCGGTGAGTTTGTGTTGCGACATCTCCCAGGGATTTGCAGAGGGATCTGCTCACCGGTGGCTTGGCCTGAGCACAAACACCAGCTCTAGCACCCCGCGGCCCTGCCTTCTTCAGTACGGGATAAGCTACCGCAAAGAGCGTGGTTGTGTTAGCTCTACAGCTGTGGGCACGGGTGCACGTGTCCTGATGGCCCGACCGACCAATGGAGATTGTAAAGACGAAGAGATAGTTGTTCTTTCCTCCGCCTGCAGCCTTGCTGCCTGCTGCTGCCGCTGAGCAAGTTGAAAACTGTTGAGTGGGGATCTGTGCGCGGTTGGTTGGTGATGGGCAGAGGACGGGCACATGAAGGCCAGTTAGCACGCGTTCTCCACTCACTGCCGCATGCTTCGTATTCCTTAGCTTACTCGTTAAAGCTGTTGCAACAGGTGTGATCGCGGCCTCAGGACAGCTGATGGAGGTGGCGACGAAGATGGTGGCGGTGGTGAAGGAGGCGATGATGGAGGAGGTGACAAAGATGACGAAGGTGGCGGATTCAGCGAAAGACGCGATGATGGAGGCGGCGACAAAGATGACGGAGGTCAGTGCGCACAAAGCAGGTGAGGCTCCAGGCGACGACGGTGAAGGCACTGGGGAGTGCGGCATTGAAGCGCTCGGCCACGGTGGCAACACGCGAGCCAGCAGCAACAGCAGCCGCAGCAGTTGTGGGGCCACCGGCGGCAGCAGCAAGCAAGCCGGCAGCAGCATGCAAGCCGGCAGCAGCAATGGCAACGGTGAGAAGGCAGGAGGTGACAGAAGCAAGCAAGCCGGCAGCAGCATGCAAGCCGGCAGCAGCAATGGCAATGGTGAGAAGGCAGGAGGTGACAGTAGCAAGAGGGCCGGCAGCAGCTGCGACAGCAGGACGAGCAGCTCTGATAGTGGTTCCAGTGGCGGGGAGAGCTTCGACGACGACGAGGGGCTGCTGGAGGCGGCGCAGGATAATTACTTTGCACAGGCGTGTATGTCGATCCTGCGCCTGCCTGCCGTGTACAAGGGGTTGCTGAAGCAGGACGCGCCACCGATCTCCTTCCAGCCCCCGACCAGGGAGGAGCTCAGGGAGAATTTTGCAGCAATGCTGGTGAAGGCGAAGCTTGATGCGGATCAGGGGCAGTAGTGCATTCGGATGACAGCTTTTGCCTCGGATTGTTGCTCAGCTGGTCCGGGTAGTTTTAGGTTCGTGGGTGCCTCGGTTCAGTGATCTCGAGGTTTTGTAGGGCTAGGCAGACGCTTGCTTCTGTGGGTGTGGGGGGGCCGGCCCGCATTTGTTGCAGCAGGCTGTTTCCCTTCGTAGGCCGGTTAGGGTGTTTCTGCTTTGGTGGTTTGTGTGGGGGTCTGAGTGTGGGGGGCTGGCCCGCGTTTAATTTGCGGCCAGCTGTTTCCCTTGGTCGCCCGGTCAGGGCGTTTTTTTGCTGGGTGATTTTTTGTGGGTGGACGGTCGCCGTTTTCTTTCTTTGGTTTTCTTTCCTTATTCTTTTGCTGTCTTTATTGTGTCGGTCGTGTGCCAGTGAGTGTGTTTGGTGTTGGGTGTGGTGTATGCTTGGTTTGTAATCAAGTTGTGGCCGAGTTTCTGTTGAGTTTCCAGTTTTCTATTCCCCCACCCACGGCCTGCCTCGCGCCCAATTGAAGGTTTAAGCCAGCCAACAAGGACAGCTGCTGCCGCGTGCAACTAGCAGCTCCCAGTCGTGATGCATGCCAAGCGCCGGCAACCAGTCGCCCCTCACAATCATGATGCATCATTTGCTCCCAGCCGCACCATACCGTATGGCAACAGCCAGCCACACGTGCTTGACTGCAGCCCCCAGCGCAGCTTCCCATCCGTCCACCCGTGCACCTACCCGCTCCCAATCGTGCAGCCACCCAGCTCGCGTCATCTACCATCCTGTCGATGCACGTCCAGCCCTGGCAGGCAGTTCGCAGTAGTCTGCTGCTGTCTCTGTGCATGCCGGAATGCCGCCGAGATTCCTGCGAGCCACCCCTTTACCCCGTACACACATTCCCCCAGCAACCATCCAGTGCGTCCCGCCGCGCACAGCAAGCTTCTAAGTGCTGTCCAAGAGGTGCAGTGCGGGCTAGCGATGCGTGGACGTGTAGTGACATTGCTGTGCGCTTGCACACTTACGTAGTGCCCTCTTCCACCCCAGATCGTTACAGCATGTACTCTGTTCTGTGTAGGAGGCTAGAGGTTGCGACCTCATAGTGCGTTGGCAATCTCAATATCAACTACAAGGGTCCGGCAGTCTGCTCCACTTCCGCACCACCATCTGGCTGGCGATGGGCCAATCGTCAAACCATGTTTTGCGTTTTGCGTTCTGAACAACGAGCGGCAGCCGACCAGTGGGCAATGACCACCATGTCCAGTTCACGGTCTCAATGCCCGCGGGAGAAAGCAAAATACCGCTCCTCATTTGTCCTCACCATCAAGCCCAACGTACCCATTCCCCCGACCCACACGGATTTAAAAGGCAGACCTGCCCTCCTCCACCTCCGGTTTGCGTGTGCCCACCGAACCCCATGTCACGTACTTCCAATATCCGCCGCCCACCTATCCGCGACCTCACCTGCCGCCTTTGTACCCATCTGCAAGAGATGGCGGCCCTCGTGCACGGACACAGGTGCAACCCAACCAGTGGAATCGGCCGTGACGCAACATAGCCCATGCGGCATGAAGCTGGGAGCTGCACTTTGACCACGCCACATTACAGGCAACGGCATGGTGTCAAGTCCGCTGCAGCATGGCCCTTACGTCCGTCCTTGCGCCCATCATTCCCACCATCCGTGACTTCCGCCCTATCATTTGCAGCACGCAGGCTTGGGCCAGCCCACTCGCATGCTGTTCTTTCACTCTGCTACTCATGCACGCGTCCTCATAAGCTGGTCGCCGGCTGAGTGGCACACATGCACACGTGGGACCTTCTCGCCGGGCCCATCGTGGACGAGCTCAGCGCTGTCAAGCCGCATCTTCGGACGAGGCCCCACAGTGGGATGACTGGCACTGGGAGTTCATTCAGAAAGGCTGTACGTACACTTGGGGGCTTTGCGTGGTCAGTGTGTAGTTGTGCCGTGGCGCCAGCAGCCGCACGCCTGGAAGCTGCTGGTCCCATTGTCCCGCCCTTCCTTCCCCGGGCTGCTGCACTCGTGATGACGTCCTCGTCCTTGACGGAGTAACAGCAGGGAGCACTTGGGGACAGGTCCCGAATATGTATGTCGAACAAGACGCCCCGAATTTTCCTACCCAGCAGGACCCAGCGGGTTCTGGCAGAGGAGGGGCCGCCTGAACGGGCACTGAAAACGGAACCCCAAAAGATGGGTAGATAGAAAGATGGGTAGGCGTTACACGGGCGGACGGAAGGCGGTCCATCTGGGTTACTTCAAGCTTCGCGCCCGGACGCTATCTATCCGATGCCACAGTGGATGGACTAAAGGGCACAGTTGCAGTTGCATAAAGACAGGTACAGGAGAAGGAAACCTGCTGCTGGTCTGGTGCTGGCCCACATGGAAGCAACGATGTACTCCGTCGGTACTCCAATGCAGCAGTCACCTCGTGCGAATAGATCAACGAAGCCACAAGCTGAAGAAACGATATTCATGTACCCCATGCAGGCAAGCAAATGATCTATTTGAACACTAAACTTGTTATCACGCCCAGCAGTACGTACAGCACCGACAGTACACATGCGTGCGGGAAGTATATATCTGAACTAGCCGGCCTTGCTTCCTGGTTTGGAGCATTCCTAAAGGCCCGTCATTATATATTGTGGATCTGTGTTGCATTAGAGTTCAGAGAACCAGCAGATAAAATCACTAAGGGTAAGAAAGCTAGACGTTGGTGACCGCTGTACGTATGGTATGATGTAAGGTATGATCGCTCGGGACCTGCTGCCGGTAACCCGTCGGGCTCCATCGTTATCATGGTTAGTTATCTTGGAGCTCACAGTAATAATAATGCAGCTGGTGGGCGGGCTTTCTTACTAATAATTATTGAACTACTAATAAGGTCAACAGTTCAGATAAACCTATATATAAATATTTTTCTTATTTTAATAAGTACATGAGCAAGCAATAAGATCATATATACGTGTATGGAGACTGGATGGTAGTTAGGAAGGGAGATCCGAGGCAGGGCGAGAGGTAGGCACACAGAGGCACGGGAGGCCCTCAGTTTCTAAGCTCGTACCGAATGGCTTTGTCAGGCGCCTTCCCTACGCCTTCCTAGAAGTTTGCGCACACCCGTACATTTCACCCTTGCAAACATTTGTCTGTCCCAACTGCCGGTAAGAATGTTTTATGTACCTGCCTCTATAAAGCTGATAAATAATAGACCTGACGCTCGAAATCGCAAAACACAAAGAGTACGGTTTCCAAATATTATCGTAACTGAGGTCAGCATATTCAGACCAGGCCACCAGAATGGTTCTCTTTAGATGCAAAGGAGCGCGTTTTTCCGTTGTGACGCGGCTGCTGGCGGTGGCGGTGCTGACGGCTGGTGCGTTCCTACAGCGAAAAAGTGAACTTCACGCTTCCTCCTTTCGACAAATACATTAAATGAATGATAATCTTTATTAGTAGTATTAATTTGTCTGATGATTTCATCTATCAGGATGGTGTTACCAAGGCTCTGGCGCAGCTCAGACCTGTCCGCGAGGTGGGTAGGATATAGAAGGATGAATGGTGGGTGGTGCCATTTTGCCCCACGTCGCGTCAGACAACGGTTAAGGGATATAATAAATATACATATAGATAGACAGACAAAGCCACGTGCCCCTCCCCTGCGCTGTGGTTCGGTCCGGTCAGGGCCCCCGGTGCTCGTCTTTGTAGGGCGAGTCGCCCACAGTCGTGTAACACCCCAGATAATATTGTGTGTGTATGGATTATGTTCTTGTCATCGAACACTGACGGGCCTACATCCCCCGCCCCCGGCACTAACACGCACCCTCACTCCCACTCCGCAGAGCCCCCCGGCATGGGAGTACTCATACCCTGGTACATAGGGCCCTGGGACACTGCAGCGTACAACAAGCTGGTGAGGAGAGGGGGAAAAACAGCTACTACACCTGGTTTTCATGATTATATATTACATATATCAAATATGCATTACGTTAAATTATAATTTTTGCTACTCAGTCGTTTGGCCAAATGTGGCCAAATGTGGCCAAAAATTAGAATTTAACGTAATTGATTGAACATCATGCATTGGTAAAGTGGATAGCCGCCTTACCATTCGGGTGCACTCACCCCTACGTGACCGGGGGCCCTGTTGTGGTCTCATTCAACGTTGTATGTACGGCAGGCATCCTACGGGCCCCGCTGCGGTATCTACGCAATCGTTGTGGGTGACAGCAGCGGGCCCCCAACACACGATTTCCCCCTCTATACCACGGGTTTCAGTACGCTTTACAACTCAGGTACGGTGTCGTACATGTCTTATAGGTTTTTAGGCTAGGGTAAAGATCTTTCCGTCTATCTGTGTCGTCCACACGGGGAATCAGCAAACGAACTTCCCCCTCATTAGTTAACAGCAATCACATCATATAAAAAGCTTCAGGCTACAGTTTCGCAAATGCGAAGTATGGTGCCGTACAGTACGGCACGTCATCTCATCAAGTAACGAAACTCCTAACCTAGGAACACATTTTTATCACGGGTAGCGGAAGCACTTGCGCTGCCACCACTTCGGCCACCACTTTGATCCATCCGTCAGGTGGGGGTGCAAATGCTGACGTGAGCTGAGCGGCCGCGTACGTGTATCATGATCCATCAGGTATTCAGCTGTACGGCTACGTGCACACAATGAGCAACGTGGCGGCGCATCAAGCCCGCCCTCAAGCTGACGTCATCGCGGAAATCAACTCCTGGTTCGACAACTTCGGGTCTCTGCTCCTCGGAATCTTCTTCGATGAGGTCGACGGCGCCACCGTGAATGTACGTAGTGGTAGCTAATGCTGCTGCGTCATAACATGTACGGCATTGTAGAGAGTCGTATTCGTTAGGTTGTTTTGCAGCTGACGAACAGAAGTACGGTACTTTGGCGGTTGCCGTACTTAGTAACACACATAATAACTCTTAGCCAACAGTACAACACTCACTCACTCGCCACTCCCGTAGGTTGACCCGTCCACCTATTACGGCGCGCTCGCCATGGCGGTGCACAACCGCAGCGCGCAGGCATTCGTAGTCTTCAACCCCGGCAGCAAGATATCATGTTCTCTCGCACAGCTGTCGGTGAGTCAGTACGGTATTGCTGTACGTAAATGCGGTACGGTATAAACGGATTGCTTTACGGGAATGGGGCATGGCGCCACAACGCGGTTGGAGTAAAGTGTACGACATGTGCCTTTTTATTCAATAAGGTAACAAACTTCAAGACAATCCTGTCGCTACCTCTCACCCTAACCACCCTCCCGACACCTCACCTCTTGGCCTCTTGTAAATATCTGTGCTGTGCTGTGCTACGCCGTGACTATTCCTGTTATACACCACAACCAACAAACTAATTAGTCAACCAAAAGCCAACTACCAACTACCAACCCAATACCGAACCACAGGACATTTATGTGCGTTTTGAGAGCTACGCCTCCGTGTGGGCGACGGAATATGCCGCTGGCGCCACTTGCGATTGCCCCCGAGTGTCCTCTTGCGCTCTTCTGATTCACGGCCAATCCGCAGTCGTCAGCCCCCCTGGAGACATCCGTACCAATCTGACTCAGTTGGTCAACCAAGCTGCGGGACGAAAATTCTCGTACATGTACGTCACGAATGACGTCATGCCAAACCCATGGGACACCTTGGCCAGCTACTTTGGGACCTTCATGGATATCGTGGCACCGGTAAGATACACCGTACAGTACAAGATGCAGTACGGCAATATAATGCATGGGAGGAAGCTTGGTGCGGCTAACGGGCCACATACAGAGGATCCTAATTAGGCAGCTGTTTACCACCTCCCTCTTTCATTCTGGAAGTACACCAAGAGGGGGACGAGGATGAGGAAGTATGCAAGAAATCAACTACTCGTTGAATCAACCAAATGCTAACAATGCGATTTCCGTATGGCCGTCTCTATCCCCACCCCCCGCTATCCTGCCATCCGTAAATGCGTTTGTTTGCAAAAGGGGGTACTCTCACCGGGCGCTCGGGACACACACGTGCGCTTGTTCGTACGGCCACCATGACGCCATGACACAAAGACTACCCCGTCTAAATCCTGAAGGGACCTGCACCTGCATTGGCCCTTCCAAATGCAGCCTAAGCCTCCGCCGCCGGCCCCCAAACCGCCACCGTCGCCGCCGCCGTCGCCGCCGCCGCCAAGACCATCGCCTGCCCCGCCGCCCCGGTCGCCGTCTCCCAAGCCACCTGCCCTGAAGCCGTCGCCACCACCGTCTCCGAAACCATCATTGCCTAAACCGCCGCCGTTCCAGCCACCGTCTACCAAGACATCTCCTCCGAAATCCGCTTCCCCGTCACCGCCGCCATCGCCGCCGCCGTCGTCGTCGGGAGTTTGGCGGCCGTCTGGTGCTCTCCGTTGGCAGTGGCAACTGAGTGGCGGTGACTTCAGAGCGATGTTGCAAACTAAGCCACAGGTCTGTGTGTGTATGTGTGGGGGGGGTTGTTGGGATGGAGACATGGTGGGAAGAGGAGGGTGGGGGAGACGCCCCACCCCGTGTGTGTATCTGAAGATGCACACTTTCGTACTTCCAAAATTGGGGACTTGGGGACTTCGCATGTCTCTCATTCATGTGCTCCACGCAACCGCCAGATCTCAACCGCCAGATCTCAACCGCCAGATCTCAACCTCCAACCGGCTAGTAGGTATATAGAACATCCGCCTTCCCCCCTTCCTCCTCCTCCTTCTCCTCCTCCTCCTCCTCCCAGGTGATCGATGTGGATGTGGACATGGCTTCAACCCTCCTCGCCCAGGCGGCCGAGATCGGAATAAACCGATCCACCTTCAAGGTGTGTGGGTGCGGAAAACCCATGAAACCCCAAATTCACTGAAAAGGTCGGCGCATGGTGTGTTTGACCGTGTCTAGTTGTCTGCAGAGCTGAGCGGGCGACCTAAGACTCTGCGTTAGGTTCCGAAACCAAACCCAACGAATCCGCCCCGAAAAGGGCGCGAGCTTTGTCGTAACCTTTTTATTCTCACACGTCTTTCCATACGTACGACCCGTGTGTGTATGTACGACGACCCGTGATATGGTCCATGTAGTTGATTTGTTACTTCAGCGTCGGCACGTTTGAACCCTTCCGAGTCGAGGCGGACAAGAAGCGGGGGATATCCTGGGCGGCTCTCGAGCAACAGCTGGGCGGATCTGCCGTACCAGGCCCACTGTACTTGTCGTACATGGAACCTCCCTTCAGCGAGGAGCTCTGGTTTGCCATCGACCGGGCGGACACTCGGTCGTTACTCGTTAGCCAGGTAACGGACAAACTAACCACCTTGCCGTGCTCTAGGGGCGGCACTAGGGCGGTGTGCCGCCGGCTTGCAAAGTCGTCCTCCTCCTCCTCCTCCTCCTCCTCCTCATCATCATCATCATCATCATCATCATCATCATCGTCATCATCATCATCATCGTCATCAGGGTCCTTGCTCACTGGCACATGTGCTGTCGTCAGCCGTTGACTCGCTGCTACTGCTGTCGTTGCTACTGCGTGCTGGCGCCACTGCTAATTTGTCGCTCTCTGTGTTGTGAGCAGGTGATGATTACGCGGATGCGGTCCGCAGTGGCGGCTGGTTGTGACGGCATCGAAATGGTGGGTTGTTGCGTACGGCATTTCCCTTCTCGCACCCACCCCCCTTCTATAGCTGTTCGTTGCATCGTAACCCCCCTTTTCTCCCCTTCCTCGTGCGTGTGCCCGTGTGTGTGTGTGTGTTCATGAAAACTATCAACCAGGACAACGTCGACACGTACGACAACGTGCCGGTGACGGCAGGTACACGTGGCGTGACGCAGGCGCAGCAGCTGTCGTACAACGCGGCGTTGCTTGACGCGGCGCATGGCCTCCGTCTGTCAGCCGGTTTGAAGAACGCTCTTGATCTGTTGGGGAAGAACTTCGCTGACGGGCGGGCCGTCGCGACCGAGTACGATTGGTTCCTGAACGAGCGATGCTGGGAGTTTGATGAGTGCAGCATGTACGGCACCAACATCAAGTGGTAAGCTGAATGGGCGCACAGGCGTCAGGAACTGTGTGGGATGTACGGCATCACCCCGAAAATCTCACGCTTCGGTTTCTTCTTGATCGCAATCGGGGTCCAGAAAGTTGAAAACATATACACACGCACATACACTCGTACACGCACATACACTCGTACACTCATGTACACACGTATGCAGACACTGAGGAGAAGGTAAACTTAGTTCCGCAGCACTAAAACACAAGGGCCTTATCATTTTATATCTTGTTATCAATCTTCCCGCGCGTAGGGATGCTGCGGTGTTCGGGGTCGAGTACTGCGATGCGCGACAGGCCTTCGGAGCCGGCGCGCGTAACCTCCGACCCGAGTGCGTGTGTCCACTGACCTATGGACCAACGCCGGGTGGCGGCGCCGCCGGATCTCGTCCCACACTGAATTGGCTCATTAAGAATGTCGCATTGAATGCCGTGGGCCTAGATTGCCGCGAGTATTGCACCCGGCCCGGCGTCAACTGTACGGCACCCGCTGGCGGCAACGTAAACCTATGTGTGAGGAACACGCCCAACAATCTGTGTCCGTTGTACAACGTGACGGCGGCGTGAAGATAACGAAGGTGCTTTTATGCCATGTAATGGGTACGAACGTGCTTTTGGACGCACACGTACGGCAATAGGGCCCTATGGCCGTGTTGCAATAATTAGACGATGGCTGGCTCCGGCTGCTTCGTTGAGGTGGGCCGGGGGGTTGAGGAGTAGGACAGTGGGGCGCGGGGGAAGGGGCTGTGAAGCGAGTCGGGGACCCCACGCCGGTGTACGTGCATTGTGCGCGAAAATGGCTCAGCGTGCGGAGAAAGCTGGCGTAGGTTTATCGGCTTCAAGGAACACAAATAAATAAATATTTCTAAGATAAAATGAAAATATAAATGCGAACGGAGGCGGCATAGGAAGAGGGAGGCGAGTATGTGTGAGACTGTATGCGTGCGCACGCATGCGTGTGTATGTGTGTGTTTAAGGGGGGTTTTAGACTGCCTCGTATGTTGTGGGTAGGGGTCGCCGGATGGGGGGGAGGTCCACGCAGCATTGTTTGAAGCTCTGCTGCTGTGGTGCCGCCGCCACCTCCGCCCCCAATTCCACCAGGAGCATGTCCGTACACACACACATACGCTGTAGACAGCTGGCTCCTGCCGCCGCCGCCATTCAGTAACAAACACTTGCTTCTTTTGTTCGTCTCCGCTGCGCTTTGTAATAGCTGTTTGTGGATGGGCTTAGTGTCGAACTTGATGACGCAATGCTCTGAAGAAGTGAAAATTGCGCCGCAGTGAAGGCAAACCTAATCTGACCGCCAAATGGCATTCGTTGGGGCGGGGGGGTGAGCGGCCTCCTCTCAATGTGCTACGTGCTTGTTTCACATGTACGGCAGAACGTACTGAATCGGCACTGTTTGTTAGCCGTGAACATTTCCCGTTGGCTGTTGGCTCTATTGGTCGTTATTGTTACCGTTGGCCGTTGAGTGCCTACATGCGGAGTCGCCTGCGTGTGGCTCTGTTGGATACGTGCGGCCGCGACCTCCCTCCGCCCCCGCCCTGCACACGCGTCTGCAACTACAACGAGGTGGACTTCTCCGAATGCCTCTTCTCGCCTGTTAGCAGCGGGCAGCATGTGGATGGCAAAGCCATGCTTTTATGCCCCTCACTTCCCCCTGCACTATACACACCTGAGCACACACACATACACATGCCCATAAACACGCACACACACACACACACAAACACCGGCGAGCTCCAAGACAACCCCTTCGCCTCTTTCACTTCCCACATGCATCACTCTCCACATATGCCGTACCGACGACATTATTTTTCCTCGCCAACTGAACCCCCCAAAGTGAGAAAGAGAAAGACACACAGATCCCGTACATGATGCGACCTATTAACAACTCCCCAGCGTACTCTCCGTACAGTCCGTACAACTGTAGACGACACTGAAGGGGTGAGGATTGCTACAGCAGCGAATGGTGTGTCCGTCCCGCACGGGTGCAGCTGACCCCTACAACCCGGGCGCCCCCTCGCCCTCGTCGTCCGCGAACCCAGTCCCCCCCTCGGCTCCCCCATCCCCCTCATCGCCCCCCAGGGCGTCCAGCTCGCCTTCGCCCTCGTCGTACACCAGCTCCTCCTCCCCCTCCCCCTCGTCCGCCGCCTGTACCAACACGCCCTCGAGGTCCTCCGCTTCCACCAGGGCCCCCTCGTCAACGACATCTGGACGGGAAAGAGGGGAGATGTGCGGATGATCGGCACTCCGTTCTCAAGTAATGTGAAAAGCAATCAGATAACCATGAGAGGCCGATAGGAGTGAGGTGAGCCCGGACATAAAGGAGAGGAATAAAAAGTGGTACCATTCCATTGAGACGGCGCATAACTTTAAGCTGACATTCCTGTGTTACGGAACAAGCCACCGGAGGAGGGGAGGGGGGGAATCACACTAGATTCCAGTCCCAGGGTGACCGCATGTTACTGTCGTACCTTCGTACTCTCGTTGACCCTGCGCCAACGAATAGTAGTACTTGACCGGGTTGGGCCAAACCTCCTCTTTGATGATCTCCGAGATCTGGTCGTACAGGCGGGCGGAGGCCGGCACGCATGACGTGAAGACAGGGGCAACTCGAGTCGAGGTCACGAGTCCGTCCGTACGTCCGTCTGCACCCACACAGGTCTACATCCACACAGGTACCCAAATCGATCCGCACGAGACGCAGTCTGGGGAGCAAGACAGCAGGGGGGGCTTACACCCGTCCGAGCTGAAGAGAAACTGCCGCAAGCGCTTCTTCCCGCTAAGTCCACCGCATCCACGACCAGCAGCCAAAACCCGTCCCCTCCCACCCCTCCCCCCGGGCAACCCTGTGCAATAATAAGGCCCTCGCGGATGGATCGCGGCGTATTTGGAAAGACCCGTACCATGAACAATGTGCCATACTGCCGTACCTCGTCAGGAGTGCCGTGCCCCAGGGGCTCGTTCGCCGCCATCCAATCAAAGAACTGTGTGTCCGTACAGCCGTACAAGGTTGTGAGGGTGCGAGGGGAACGGGGAAGGGAAAAGCAGTAAGAAAGGCGAAGGAGGGTCACATGAGGAAGATAGATCCAAAAAGGGCGGGTGCATTCGGGGGCGCAGCAGGGACGCCCCCAACCCGCTGCCGCCGCTCTCGAGGCGGGACGCGGCGGCACCGGATACCCCCCTCCGGGCCCCGGCTGCGCTGCAGTGATGGCGGACGCTAAGTACGTCTGTCTGTGTGTGATACCGCAAGCAATGATGGTGCGGTAGACAGCTCACGCAGGTGCGGGGCTGGTGGAGTTGAGAGCACACCGTGCCCCGTACACATACAGCTATCGGCACCTCGCCATCTGCTCATTCCCCCCCACACACACCCACCCACCAGGTACGACGGCCTCAGGGTTCCCTCCAAACTCTCCGGCACAGGGGCCTGCGCACGCAGGAGCGGATGAAGGGGGGAGGGAAGGGAGGAAAGACACATCTGACCAAAGGTAAGGAGATAAGTTAAAGACATGTAGCCCAGTGAGGAAGCAAAATGCTAGTGTGTTCGTACTTGCTTTCATCAGCAGAGCCCGCTATACCTAACCTTACACGTATACATGCACGCGGTTACGTTACGTTCACTTTCTTCATAATGAACACAAACCCGTCAATGATCGACGTGCGCGCATGTGCGTGTATTTGCCGGGCCCCGGACACCCTTTTTCCCACCCCTTCTCCCCCCTCCGTGCGTATGCCTGTATCCCACGCCGCCCCTCATCCCCCTCATCCCCCTCCCCCCTCCCCCGCACGCACTCCCAAACATCCGCAAACGAGTCCCACACAAACCACCCCCCCAGTGCTGCTGCTGCTGCCGCCACCACGCGAGTGATAACCGGAAGCCACTCACGTGCCCCTCGTTCCAGTGGATGTCGGCCGCCGCGATGGTGATCTTTCCGTCATCGCTGTAGTGGAAGGACTTCGTCAGCGAGGGGTTTGTGAAGAAGGGGTTTTCCGCCGCGAACGTCATCACCACCCGATAGCCCGACTTGATGTCGTCACTGTCCACCACATCCAGCTGGGGGGCATTTAAGCGGGGGGAAAGGGAATGTCGGGGGCCCCTTAAAAAAGGCAGGGGGGGTTTTCCATGGGGGAGGGGGGGAACCCATGGCTTAGGGATAGTGAGCCGCGGGAGCCGAACCGGGGCGGTGGGTGTGAGAAGGGGTGGGAGCAGCGGGGAGGGCGCGGAGGAGGTCCTGTGGGTGATTAGGGGAGGTTTGGCTTGTTCGTACGTATGCGGGGGGCCCGGCTCAGGATGAGCGAGAGGAGCTCGCCGTAGCCTAGCCCTCTCAAGAGGAGCTAAGCAGACCGATGGACCGATAGACCGACACACGGATGCACCCAGTCCTTGCGACACAGTTCATCAATACCCCCCCTAAGCGGCGCATCTGAGAGACGGACGAACAGACAGACAGACAGACAGACAGCTGTTCGACCGCCCTGAGTGGCATTTCGGAGGGTACTGGCTGTGCGCGCGACGTGGATAACGGATAAACAGTTCGCAGTTGGGGCAGCAAATGTGGTGGGAAAGCAAACAAGCTCACTCGGGGGTTCCCCCTCCTAAATTACACACACGGGGGATGGCGGTGCCGAGAGAAAGATACCAAAAGAGCGCAGCTTCGTAACATGGAGGGAGTATGAGCCCATTGCGGGTTCCGGAGGGAAGAGAGACCGGCGGATTGCGCGTGCTGGTAAATTTTGCGCCATTGTTGATTCTTCAGCGGTAAGACGTTGAGACCTTCCCCGTCACCCGCCCGGGACACTACGCGCGGGGTCCATGCCGTTCTCGGCTCCAAAAATACACATCTCCAACGAAAGGCTGCGTGCGCGCACTTGTCCGTGATGTGCGCGTGATGCACGCCCCCAGTGGGTTATTTGGCTCCAGGGAGGGGGCCCAGGCTGCTTACCTCGGTAACGTACT
Source organism: Volvox reticuliferus (assembly GCA_019650235.1). NCBI lineage: Eukaryota > Viridiplantae > Chlorophyta > Chlorophyceae > Chlamydomonadales > Volvocaceae > Volvox > Volvox reticuliferus. Next base: position 253,495 of record BNCP01000076.1, on the reverse strand, counting down.
CCAGGATCGCGAGGTCGTCATCCGTAAGGAGATCGGCCAGGGTTGGGTGGGAGGACAGAACCCGCTGCCAGAACTGCGGTACTTTTCTGATAATCTCAGCTCGCTCGGCGTATATTGGCCTGCGTTTCTTGTTGTACTCTTGCTCCACCGCCAAGACTCGGTCGCTGGCCTCGTCGTTAACCTGCGTGCGACAGGAGTGCAAATCTGGTTTGCCGCACGCCAAGCCCGAAGGGCCTGTTAAGGGCCTATGGATATCAGCTCGCTTACCTTGTCGAGAGCTTTCTGACATTCCTCAAGTTCAGCAGCTAAGACGTCTACAACGTACTCTGGGGCTCCCTCCAAATCGCCGTTCGCATCCGCCGGCCCCTCGCCCAGGCCCAACTCAATGATCTGCGGATTAGCAGCTATTGTTTCGTTGTCATCTAATTTGTGACGTTTCGGTAGGGGCTCAGACATTTCAAATATCGCGCAGTAAAAAAGCGGCTTTGCCCGGGGTCACGGAATAAAGTCGGCGAAGCTTCACATGCGCCTATCTGCCGTTGAAGGAATTAGAAAATATATTCCAAACCTCCACCGGATGATGGATTTGTTCCGACAAGGTTGCAGGCACCGTATAGGACGGTGGCATGCAGTTCTGACGTACTTTAGGCACGAAACGACGACATACGCGAGGTTTGTAGGCGAAACAAAATGAAACTTTAATTTGATATATGAATTTTAAATCAGAGCTTTGAAACAATGTTTCCTGCAAGTAGCTCCTTGTGCGGCTTGCAGAACCACCGCATGTCCGCAACGCAAACAACAAGAATATGTATAAAATCTTCAATGACAATGCATGGTATAAACCATCACCGGCTACCAACAGCAGGTGTGTCATATGTCGCTGCTCGCCAGTCCAGTCACCGTCTTCGAATCATATCCTGCCTAATTCTAATAACGTCAGGTGACGTCACGACCAGTGGGCGGCAAATCGCGGCGGAGCGTCTCGTAGCGTTCGCCGGGGGGGAAGGCCTTGACGATGGCGCAAGCCAATTCTCGCAGTTTCGAGGGTTCCAGCAGCAAGCTGCTGCAGCCGCCAGGCAGCAGCTTGCCGATGGCCCAGGGGAGCGAGGGCAACCAGGAGGGGGCTACAGGCAAGCGAATAGCTCAGCTCTCCGCCGCTTTCTATCCCTTTGGCCCCCGCCCGTTCGTTGAGAGTCAAGAGACACGCCGTACGAAGGCCGCAACTGCTCCTGCTATCCTCCCCTCCCTCCGGCATTGGGGTGCTCCCTCAATCCTGCGATAAGTAGATCCATTCCTTTGTACACACACACATATATATACACACACAAATACACACATACACACGGGGCTGTGCGCGCTGGGTCGTATTTTGTGGATGGACAGCTTCCTGTAGTCGTTGAAATCGGTTATGGAGTTCTGCTGTGTCGAAACGAACGGCCCCGAGCCTTTCCCCCCTCGCTTGCTATTATCCGTTCCTGCTATGATGGGCTAAGATTAGTCCCCCGCAAAGACCCTAGGCATCAGCGTCGATTTAAGTGGGCGTCAAATCACTGGGGCAAGAAAGGAAATGAACCATGGGTCGTTGCGTCCCCATGCATTGCTGGCACACGCTTGGGTATGTGATGACGTCTTGCAGATGATGATGCGGCGGCGATGAATTGACACCGGTCCATAACACTGTTATCGCTGGTGTCTGTGCCACCGCACGCCACCTTCACCTCCTGATCAACACACAGAGCTGACCCATGGTTCACTTCGCTTTCTTTTCCCCCGATTGCGCCACGCCCGGACAGATCACAGCCGTACAGAAAGTCGTACTGGGGCCAACTGCCGCAGGGTAAGGCCCCTGGCATGTGAGCCATGTACACGCATGCCCTCATCCAGAGGGGGCCGTGAGACTGGTGCCTCCGTAGCTCTAGCAGGTCAATACGTACGGCTGACAGTACGGCACGTAACGATAACGACCGAGCACAGCACGACACACAGTGACCTTTTTTCGTTCCCCCCGTTCTCCCATCAGGCTGGTTTGCTAAGCCTGAGTACACAGCGGCCAGCTTGTACGAGGAGATTGTACGGAAATGTGAAACGAACACGTGCGGTGAGTAATGAGAGACTCACAACGCAACTACTAACGACAACTCCCGAGCGCAACTGCCAACCACAACAAGAGCCTGTTTCGTCATCCCCATCTTCATATGAATATGATTTCTAACCTCGAATTCCAAAGTCTTCACAACTGTAATAACTGCCATAACTGTCACAACCGCAGGCCAGGACGCGCTCTTCATGATCTGCAGGCTGGCCACCAACACCCAAGAGGCGCGCATCGTACTCAACGCCTTCGCGGCAGTACGCGCAAGCCTTGTACGGCAAGGCAGCTTTAAGCCGTATAGCGAGCCATTGGCTGCAGCTTTCGTACATGTAGGTGCGGTTTGACGTTCATTCGACCCGCCACTCCCCTCCCTTCAGCTCCTTCTCCCCCCCCCCGGACCATCAGCATGTAGGACCCCGCCCCGTCCGACCCATGGTTCGCAGATGATTCGCAGCGCTGATGCCCCCGACGTGTTGGTGGAGGCGCTACAGCGGGCTTCGGAGCTGGGTCTGCTCCTCAGCCGCACCCGGCTGCACGAGATTCTGCGGCACTGGGGGGAGATGGGGGACCTGGCCAAGATCGAGGAGGTGCGGGGTTGGGAGGGAGAGGGGGAGGGGGAGGGAGAGGGGGAGGGGGAGGGGGAGGGAGAGGGAGAGGGGGAGGGAGAGGGAGAGGGGGAGGGGGAGGGAGAGGGGGAGGGGGAGGGGGAGGGGGAGGGAGAGGGGGAGGGAGAGGGGGAGGGGGAGGGAGAGGGGGAGGGGGAGGGGGAGGGGGAGGGGGAGGGAGAGGGGGAGGGAGAGGGGAGGGGGAGGGGGAGGGGAGGGGGAGGGGGAGGGGGAGGGGGAGGGGGAGGGGGAGGGGGAGGGGGTGGAGCTCGGAGGAAACCGGAGATGGCCCTCCCATCAGGTGTACGTCAGGAAAGGAGGGGGACGCGGGAAAGGGAAGGGAGAACAACGGACCCATGGGTGACAGGAAACTTCATGGTGAGGCGCTGCGCGCATTTATCCGGCAGTCTGTAAATGATGTTGTCTGTACGTCTCCTGCCCTTCCGAGTGTTCGTGACGGAGACGGCGGCTGCAACGGATCAAACCGGGCTCTCGGGCTGATAGGGGGGACGGCTGCTGACCCTCGTCACCGTCTTCACCAAACATCACAACCTTCACACACACACACACACACACACACACACACACACACACACACACACACACACACTCCACATACCCCACATTCTTCCGTCAGGTTCTCGGCTCCATGCCTCTAGGGGGGGTGGCGTACGACCACGTGACGGCGTACATTGTCATCCGTACGGCAGTAAATCTCGGTGCACAGGACAAGGCGGAGTATTACGCAGCCGCCATGCAACAGCGCCAGGTGGGGTCCCTTTCCCCGGGGGGTTTATGTGTACGTGTATATGTGTATGTGTATTTACGGCTTATCCGTACCGGGGCTTGAGAGTGAAGAAGCCGTCGCAAGATCAAGTGAAGCTGTGCGAACACGCTCAGCAGGCAAATGAGAACCGGCAAATGACAACAGCAGGAACATACGTCAAAAGGCATTTCGGAATAATAATGATGCGAACACAACAGCGATATGCTGTGCTTGACAAACACCTGGAAAAGATGTCCTGAACCCAAAACGCGAATGGATGCAGCGGATGGGGTCGTGGTGGTGGTGGTGGTGGTGGCGGTGGTGGTGCGACACCCCCCCAACGTGTGGGAGATGTACGTGTGTACGTACGGGTACATGTGTGCGCATGTCATTGTGTCTATGTGTGTGCGGGCTTACCTGTCCTTTGAATGATAGACACGGCTCCCACCCCCTCCAAACCACCAACGGAAACAGATTCGGCTAACAAACGCAACGGTGAAGCTCTTGGAGCTAGGGCGGCAGCGGCAGCGGGATCTGCAGAGGGCGGCGGCGGCGGGGACTGGGACGGGTCGGCGGCAGTGATCGTGACTAATAACGTACTGCACTGCACTGCCATCCGATGATTCTGATGACTAACCGGGGTGGGGGAGGAGAGGCACAGCCACAGGGATTGGTCTGATGGGACTGAGCTGTGCCGAACTTAACCATCTGGTACGGAAAGTCGGGCTGATGTACGTCATTGACAGTGGTTGGTGGAGAAGACATCTCCTTTGTAACTGTTTTGAGAAAAAGGGTACGAGGTAATGAATGTGAAGTATCAATGATATATTTTTCTTAATACGAGTTGTGTGGCTATCATCCAATCAAAACACATTCACGTGAAATATGTGATGTTAGTGTTTCACATTAGTGTGGTTCTGATTCGACAACGGGTTTTGCAGCTTGTGTGTAATTCACCGCTGTTTGGATTTGGGACAGTAACCTCGTTGGAAAAGACAAACGTATGTTACAGCGGAGTCGGAGAAGGGTATGGCTCTGTCATCAGTGAACCCCATCAACCGACTTTGCACATCAGCTGCAATTGGACGAGATCCTCGTGTACGGAGATTGGTACGGCCTGTCGGTATAAGTGCAAAAATGGCCAGTTGCACCAACAAAATCGCCGCTGCTGCAGCAATGCAGAAGTCACAATTCTACTCGCCTCGCCGCCGCTCTGTTCCACGCCTCATCTGGAGATCATATAATCCCTTGCTGCTACAGAGATGACGCAGCACGACTCTGCCGCTACCGCATGTCAACACCTGAAGGACAGCTATAACCATGCAGATGCCAATATAGGTACGACAAGAGCGCTACGTCGGCATAAGATTCGTACAAAATCAGAATGTAACAAGCACGAACTTGTCATCTGGACTAAAATTAAGTTTTTGGTTGGATACGAGAAGGCGACCCACCTACACAGATTTCGAGCAACTCATAACTCCTTCCTGTGGGCTGACCTTTCCTCTGAACACTCTGTACGGAAGATCCAGACCGTAAAATAACACCTGCCTCTCATCCAACAAAAAAACGAACGATTTCACCTAAACTAACGAGCAACAACTGCTTCCAACTATCACTGTAGACGCTTCGAATCGCCCTGGCATGAGGTGCGCTCTCCAAACCCGTGTCGAGTCCCTTTTCCCCCTCTCGCGCAAAACGATGGAGAGGACCTCCCGCAGCGGATAGAACCACCCTCCCTCCTCTGTTTCAATATTGCACTGCATCCTGCGCACAACCCTTCATCACCATCACATTGGCTTCCGTGCCGGACAGCTGCCTGTGGAGCGCAACGCCGGCACTTTCGCAATGAACCACTCCCCCCGACACTCACAAGCTTCACACAAGAAGCCGGCAACAGCTACCCGTTCTGCGCTACCCCACATTGAGAGGTGAATGCACAGAAGAGTCCCCGCCGAGAAATAAAGACGGAGAGGCAGGCAACCGACAAGATACACAGAACGTGCATTCCAGACACACACACACCCTCTTCCCACACCCTCTCCAGCATAAGCCCACGTTGCACCCGCCCTGTGGGTGTAGTCTCCACTCTTGCGTGAAACCCACATCGTCACCCCGGAGGAGGGGAAGCTTGAGGACGGTTAGGTGCGCCTCAGATCCTTAGTTCAGTTCCGGTGGTTAGCTTCAGTTGAGGTTTGCCAACTCAGGGGAGTCCATGGTGGGCGCGTACATATCCCGCTCTAGCTGGTGGAGGGTGTACGGCGCGGCGTTGTTATCCCGACGGATGCGGCTCTGCCACGAGGGCCACTCTGCGGCGATCTGGAGGTTCACGGGGTTGGCAGCGCGGCCGACAGCGCCCTCGGTAGCGGCACCGCCCATGCGCTTCTCGAGGTAGGCGTACGGAATCTCCTGGAGCACACTGCCGCGCAGACCAGCAGCGATGTCACCCGGGGGGATGTCCAGAAGGGACCGGCTGGCCATCAGCTGCAACTGACGGAAGGACATCGGCTGCGAGCAGGAAGAGGAAGATGTGGATGAGCGGGTCAATTAAAATAATTCACAACTGAAAAGAAAAACAGAAATTTGATTCGAATCCCGTTGGATTATGTAGTGATTTGGACTTTCCTTCCTGTGTCAGCCTGCCTCGTGCGGCCCTCCACTCCGCCTACCGGAATCATCATGAGGTCCAGGTGCGTCTTCACGCCGTTGACCACCACATAGGCCTTGGTTGGGGCAACGAACTCCATCGAGGGGTCGCCGCCGTCCTCCAGGTCCGCCGCCCAGTTGTGGATCTCAACGCCTGTGATGACCGCGTAGTCGGCGATGGCAGGGTTTACCGCCTTCTCGATCAAGTACTCCAAGTCGTCGCTAATGGTGCGCTCAGCGATCTGCGACGGGGATCAAACACATACAGGGCCCAAGAGAAATGTTGTTGTTAAGATTATATAATTGGACTGTGTGATTGGATTGATAAGAACCGATAGGCTTGAAGGAGAGAATGTTCTAGATGTTTCGCTCGAAGACCCCAAGTCATATTTCGTCCCAATATCCAGGCTTCGTTCAACTACTGCACTCCTCCACTAGTGCAACGTCCATTCTTCTCTTAGCCCTCAAAATAACCCCCTTCCAGGCCCTCCAGACAGAAGCCAATCCCATCAAGGAGTGGGGAAAAAAGAACCCTATTCCTCTCCTGCGTCCCGCATCCACCCACCTGGGTGAGAGAGGGCAGGTCCAGCATGCCGACATCGAGCTTCTCGTAGCGAATGCGACGAGCCAGACGCTGCTTGAGGATGGAGTACTCGGGCTCCAGGGGGTCATGCAGGCCGGGGGAGCGGACAGCCGCCTCCAGACCCTCCGCCTTGAGCTCGACGAGGCACTGCACCGCGAAGAAGTTGGAAATTCATTATGCGCATGTGTACGTATGTACATATGTGTGTGTACGTATGTACATATGTGTGTGTATGTGTGTGTGTGTGTGTGTGTGTGTGTGTGTATGTGTGTGTGTATGTGTGTGTGTGTGTGTATGTGTGTGTGTATGTGTGTGTGTGTGTATGTGTGTGTATGTGTGTGTATGTGCGTGTATGTGTGTGTATGTGTGTGTATGTGTGTGTATGTGTGTGTATGTGTGTGTGTGTGTGTGTATGTGTGTGTGTGTGTGTATGTGTGTATGTGTGTATGTGTGTATGTGTGTGTACGTGCTCCAAACAGATATGAGGAGACCATTATTTGATCCGACAGGGGCTACATTTCCCAGGTCGAAGCCTTGTTCTATGCTTTCGATGTTTAAGCAGGATCGCATCATCCCCCTCCGCAGGAGTTCTAGCCCACCTTCTGGAGAGCTCCGCATGCACAGGACTTCTTGGGGCGGCCGGGGCGGGTGATGGCTCCCATCTCGCACTCGCTGTTGATGGCGATGTGGGGGAAGGCAAAGAAGACGTAGCGCTCACGGCCCCCCTGCAGTAATAACGAGCACGGGGAAGATAAACGTGTCGATCAAAGCTAGACATGTTTATTGCGTGACGTTATAAACACTATTTGTCTTGCTGCTTTGGAACCGAGGATGACCGCTGCTTGACCTGCTGCATGGATGCCACGACATACCCTCCCCTATACATATAGCCACCCAAAGGACACCGAGAGGTTTGATGAGAGGAGGCTTACCGAGCACACCGGGGAGTGGCTAAGACCAGCCTTCATGCCCGTCACGCCGCAGGTCAGTACGGCACCCAGGCCGTTGGTGTTGAAGGAGGAGCCGAAGCATGCCTCGATCTTGTCCTTCACCACCTGGGTGACCTCGTCACGGCATAGGTTTGTCATTGCTGCATGAAGGGAAGGGCCGCGTCGGGAGGTAGCTCAGAGGGCATTTCTGGAGGAATTTAAGTGGCCGATAGTTGAGTTGGTTGCGGTACCGGTAACGTTCAGGGCAGGCGCATGCAACGGGCACCCGAAGATTAATTTTGGAATAGGTTACCCATGTGAAATGTGATGTTTTATGTTAGGTCAGTTACATACATCCTACTACCCACATCCGACTTACCAATTGTGTTGTCGCCGGTGAAGCCAAAGCCAGCCAATGCAACCTACAACGACAAAAATGTTTCTTGTGAATAATGGGTCACATATTAAATCCATAAGTAATTACTGATACATACCTCAACGCGAGCCATGAAGTCGTCGACGCCCAATGCAGTCGGGAAGTAACTACAAGAGAAATGCAATCCAGACTTAATATTTCCTTTCGAAGAGGTAAAGGACCTTGTTTCCCATTCCTACCGTAGGATGTGGGCGTGGCGGTCCTGCATGTGCTTGGCAAGGTCGACCTCCTCCTCGACCGGAACAGGCACCGGCGCGGGTGCACCATTGGTTTGAGCAATAGCCTTGCTTTGGGTTACAGTTAAGGCATTGGTAGCCTGAGCGTGAGCTGAGCGTACACGGCGAGCGACGGGCTGCGGACGCACAGCCGGGGCAACGAGAGCACCCTGCGATTTAGCAGGCGTGCTCACCAGGGTCTTGTGCACGAGTGACATTTGTTATGATCGTATGGATTTGATCTGGTGCTATTTGCTATAGATTGCAAAATGATGTGGCCCCGTTGCTTATCTGTTGGCGGGTCGCCATGTTCCTACTACTACTACATGCGATGTCGTGCGATGCACGACAACTCACCCTACCATCCGGCATTTCAACCCAATATTATCTTATGCTTTTCATCAAATGTTGTTTGTCATGCAACGTGCAAATCACTCTGTTAGGCCCTGTCTACATGTTCCTTTTGTCACAATTCACAGGTATTTATTGCTTCTCTCACACTGACAGAAGTAAACCGATCACACGTTGTGACTTTTCATGCCATAAGGCAGTTAAAATCTTCAGACATTTTATAAAAGAAATCCAAGCCATCAGTTCGTTTTCATCATGTGTTTTCTTTGGGATGTAACAGTAATTCCCTCCGGAATAAGCAGTCAGAGGTGATGGTTTCAGCGCCTAGCATTAAATCATACTATGATGGCAGACTTGTATTGCGCCACCTCGTATATCAGCTATCTTACAAGTTTGCCTTATTGGTAAATACTGACTTTACTTAGCAAAACAGCACCTCTCTAGGATGTTCGGTAACCAAGGAAATGAACTGATGCGTTTCGCCTGCGTATTTGATTTGCGTGGAGCGGCCTTCGGTTAGATGTTTTTGCTCGTCCTGCAAATGACAGTTATCGCACGGTTTCTGTAGGCTCATTCATGGCTCATCGAGTACCAGCGCGGCTTAGGATTCCCCGTCACTGCTGCACCGCCACTTAAAGATCACTTATCCATACAACTTCATACTTTCATGTCAATCGTTTGGAGTGTAGGGTTTAGCATCTTTCCGTCACGCATCCCAGCCACGGAGAGTTCAAAGAGTCATAGAAACACAAGCATGTTCTGATGGACCCCTACAGGGAGGGCCCCTTTCAGTTAACGCATGCATCATACATCAGTAAGTGCCCATGACGTTTGCATGGACCCAAAGACCTTCCGACCCAATCTCAATTGTTATGGTATCTGTGTAACTGTAAATGCAACAGGCCTGCATATTAGGCTGCAGCACACGACAAGAAGTAAGCCCAACACGACAAGGCAAACCTATCCGCATGGATTCAAACATACCTTGCAAAGATATAATACAAGCACGCGCACATGTCAGATCTGTGGTCGGGATCTAAAACAGGTCTGCGTCCGACTTGGTCTCCAAGTCCCCATGACACCCGGTCGTCACTCAAACAGGGCCTATGAAACGACTGCAAAAGGGGAGCCGCCGCCCCGTGGCTTGCGAATAACCGTGCTGACAGCCGCCAGTCTGTTGATCTACCTCCTCTTCCTCGTCCTCCTCCTCGCCCAATCCATCCTTGTCCCATTCCAGCGCCGGTGCAGTCGCACTCTCTTCCTACTCATACCCGCTTCACCCTGGATTTCGCCGCGCCTTGCATGCTGGTATGCCCTGTCTCACATACCCGCTTTACTTCTTGCGCGCACCACCGCGCTCCTTGAGACCCAAATTGAGCACCACATCCGGCGACACGTTGTAATGCGCCAGAGACAGCTCGTCCCTCATGAAGCCCACGCCATCGCGTGCCAGCTTCTGCTTATTGGCGGGCAGGTCCAGCACCGCGGCTAGGCGGCCCTTGAACTCTGCCACAGAGTCGGACAGCGATGCCACCTCCACCTCCAGCAGCTGCCCGATGAGCTTCTCGCTACCTTCCACTTCAGGACACAGCACCTTGACACGACTGGGACCCTGGAAGCGTGCGAGGAACTCGTCTTCGGGCTGCAACACGAAGTCGCCGGCTACGCGCGCGCGTTTGGCATCTGGCTGGTCTTCGGCAGGCAGCGGCGGGGCGTCACGCGGCAGCGGCGGCGCCGCCGACGCAGGTGGCGGTGGTGGTGGCAAAGGAGGCGCTCCACCGCCCCCCCCGCCGCCGCCACCAGGCATGCCCGACGGCCGCGGCATGCCACCCATAGGCCCTCCCATGCCCATCGGACCCCCCATGCCCATCGGACCCCCCATTGGCCCGCCCATCCCCATGCCCATTGGGCCTCCCATGCCCATGCCCATGCCCATCCCCATCGGCCTCATCCCCATAGGCCCACCCATACCCATGCCCATACCCATAGGCCCGCCCATCATGCCCATCGGCGGCCGCATCATGCCCATAGGCCCACCCATGGGTCCGCCCATCATGCCGCCCATGGGCCCACCCATCATCGGCGGCCGCTGCATCATGCCGCCAGGCTGGCCTCCCATGGCAGGTGGCGGCGGTCCCCCTGATGCACCGCCCGGCCGTGCTGCTGGTCCCAACAGTACGGCCTGCGGGATGGATGAGCTTCCGGTGCCGGCACCGGCGGCGGCGTTTCGCTCCGCCGTATCTGCCCTGCTGTCTGCAATGGCCCGGATCTGGTTTTGGAGCGCCTCGCCACCCTGCGTGGCACCGTCCCAGGCCACGGGCCGCCCTACACCAGACATCATCTTGTCCTTAATCTCCTCGCGCACAGCCTTGAGGAAAAGCAAGAAAGACAGCACCGGACGCGGAAAGAGGAGGTTTACGAAACTGAGGACTGAAGGAGGACTGAAGGAGAGGTGGTATGCAGCAAGCAGCTGTCCTACAGGCCGTCACACTAAGATCCGAGACAACACAGAAGCCGAAGCTGAGCCGAGCTCCTTTAGCACCACCAGGTTGGGTATCGACTTATGCGCCATTTTCGCAAAAGAGACCCACAAATACCGTACAAGTAATTGCTACTGTACCTGCTGCAACTCTTCCTCCGTGGAACCGAAGATATCGGGGCGGGATACCGCCAGGCCGACCAGGTTGCGGGTGATCTCGTCGTCCGTAGCCTTAGGAAAGGGTGGAGCGAAAGGGAAGATGGAACGAGCTCAGAGGATGGGATGACAGGGGGGTTGAGGAAGGGGAAGACATCCACCACTGAAGGAAAGGAAATGACTAAGGGTAGCCACAGGGGTTTTCGTGTTAATGTATTTGGAGCGGGTGGAGATGGATCCATCTTCTGTTCATACGCCTTCGCCCCAACTTGGCCCAACCCAGGCCATGACTAAGCCCTCCGCCAGCAAGCTATACCCACACAGCCACATCCCTAGCTCCCGAGCCCAACATTCCCGCTCACCCCCATGTTCCTAACTCCAGCATCCCAACCCATAATCCGACCCCAGTCCCAACCCCCGTCACACCTTGGTAGTTTCTCTGATCTTGGAAAGCATGGCATCGCGCTGCTCCTTCCACCGCGGGTCGATGAGGCTGATGCGCATGTGCTCCGCCATCTCCTCAATGGGGATCAACTCACCTGTAGGTGCAAAGATTTAGATGTGTTGAGGAAACGGGGAGGAGGACAACAACAGACCCGGTAAGGGCAGGTTGAGATATCCACCACAAGCCGGAGCCGGAGATAAGAGGAGGCGACCAACCGTCTAGTGGCTAGGCGTCGAGTCCTCGGGGTTTGGGCTGTGGGCGTGCGGTGCGAATAGGAGGCGGCGCCCGGGGCCCAGACACGTGCTCAGACGCACGAGGCGAGCCCCGTTTCCTGCTTTCCCCTCAGGGTCAATTCACAGCACAGGAGAACCATCCTGCCCGTGGTCTCTTGCTCTACTCGTCCCCGCATGATCCCCACCCCTGTCGTGACCGCCACCATGGAAGAACGCACCCGTGATCGGAGACACCACGAACTTGGCTGGGTCGTACGACCTGCCCGCGTGCGTCCGTGCGACCTGGCGGGTGTAGTTCTTGACCACCTTAATGGGTGCCTCCTCGTCCTCCTCCATATCCTGCTCCATGTCGATGTCGGCGTCTTCGGAAGCAGGCTCGGGTGCGGCGTTGGCGGCGGCGGGAGCGGCACCCTCGGGGCCCTCACCAGGTGCATTACCGATGTTAGCGGCGGCGCGTGCTTCCTGGGCCGCCGCCTCCGCAACCATCGCCCGCTCCTCCTCGTCCATCTCCATATCCGCCTCCTGATGGACGTCATCAGCAACACGATTCATGAACTAACAAGAGCGCCTTCAACAATGCCGCGCTCCCCACCATACCATATGACAGCGCCTCCCTTTGTAATCTGGTGCTCAGGCCCCCCACATCCTTGAAGCTGGCACCCGGTCCAATGCAAGTTCCCAGTAGCCGAAACAACGGCACCAGCCGAAGCAGCGGCACGCGCCTACCTTGACCGCCTCTGCCGCCGCTGCCTCCTGCTGCTGCAGATTCATCGCCTCCAGCGCCTCCCGGCTCTTATTCATTGCGATAACATCTCGAAGAGTCAGAGGCGGCGGCAGCTCCGGATCCTCTTCCTCGTCGAAGGTAATGGTCTCAACCACCACAAAGTCATGCCAGTCGATGGCCTGAAGAGATTGAGGACATGCAGACATAAGGACAAACACATACAGAGAACGCAAGGTTCACGTTACGAACCCCCAAGAGGAGTGGGACATACCCCGATAGAGAATCAACTAACAAGCAGTGAGTGGGTGAATCGACAGGCATCGAAACGGGCCAGCATACCTACCAGCGGGCTCAATACGTGACACCACCACACCGGCATCGCAGTTTCCATGCGCCGCCTTTGGGCGCCGGCCGCTCTCTGCGCCAACCAACTGCTCTATTCCCTGTCCGCTGTAAAGCGGTCCGACTGGGACTCCAGGCTACAAACTCAAGACGTATCCTACCGATCTGACGTCACTGCGCCAAGACTTCCGCCAGTGGATCACTTCCACTCGACCCGACTTCTGCATTCCCACAAATTGTGCGGCCTAAAGTTTTGGAGCTTCGACTCACCTGAACGGCTTGTCGTTCTCGCTCCGCCTCATCCGCTGCGTCTTGCGCCTCCTTCTCCTTGTGCCGCTCCCATTCCAGTCGCCTCAGAGCCCGATCCAGAACCGCGGCTCTGCATCGGATCCCCCGGTAAAGGGCCAACAGAAATGAAAGGAAATTTAACGCGCATGGAAGCGCCATTGGAAAACTGGACATTAACTTTTCCGCAGCTTCCTTTGAAATTGTGGAAGCTTGCAGGCAGTCCGAGGTCGTCTATGCAGTAAACAGTCGAGGACAGTGTCGCGATGGTTTCGGGCACGTGTTAGGCAATCGATCAACATCATCGTGCAGCACACGCAAAAGGCCCGAATAGAGAGCATGTGGCCATTTCCTTCTCTTCCCGCCGCGCCCATCTCCACACCTGTCCGCCGCGTCCTTGGCCAACCGCTCCTTGAGGCCCTTTTCCGGCATCATCACTCGGCTATACGCGTCAGCCAGTGCCGTAAAGAACGCGAACAGACTATGGGTGGGCTTCAGGAAGTTGAACTGTGGCGACACGGAACGGATCGAGGCAGGACCCCAACAAGCAAAGCGAAAACATTCACAGACTCATCTAAAGCATTCGAGGGAAGCGAGCATGAGGAACAACGGAATTGGACATGGAAACCTCGCGTACTGCATACCGGAAGGGGCGGTACAGGCGGACCGCGTTTGGGTAAGGCGAATAATCGATTGCCTGGTGCTGCCGCTGAAGACCACAACCACTAACCGTGCTGGTCGGATGGCGGCTGGCCTCGCGCCGTGGGGAATTGCGCTTGGGGGGAGCAAGAGTGCGAATGCTCGTCCCTTCATCCCTCTTGCTCGTGCATAAGTTTCATCTTACGCTTCATCCCCAGCCTACCTTCCAGTCTGTGTGCAGCTCAGGTGGTCATCAGCCCAGTACTCTAGCTCGCAAACTAGAGGATGTTCACGCACGTTACCTCGCAAGGCGTGCGCGCGATGCGATGCGTGATGCGTGCAGGCTGGTGGCATGGCTGCTAACCCACCTGTGGATTTGTGTGCTCGCGACTGGACAGACCTGCCAGGAAGCTCTTGCCGTTCCGGGCCACGAACTGCGCCGTGAGCTTGATGATGTCCAGGTCCTGAGTCGTCAGGCCCTCCGGCACGTGCACCTGGATTAAATCCCGAGGCAAGGGTGGTCCATCAGAGATGACACCGTGATGGAGTCACATCACCTAGCTATTGCGTTGGCCTTCCCCCTTGTAATTCGGTCCCGTACGAACCGCTTATGACTTCAAAATACTTCGCCTTCTACTCTCTGACTTAAGGGTAAAGGCCGTGTCGCTGTCTCGCCCAGTCCGGACGCAAGCGGCAGCCAAAGTAGCCATCCCACCCCGCTACATTCGCCTTTGCGCTCCTTCTTCTTCAAACCCTGTTGTTCCACCGTGTTCGTGGGTCCCCAAGCCACCACCCATCACCCGACTGAATCCTTTTCACCGGATGCCGATTATTGATTTCCTCCCACCGACCCTCCCTCCGTTCTGTTCGCTCTTTCGCCAGCCATGCATCCCCAGCACTATTTGTTTTCCACTGTAAACCGTACCGTGTAGAGTTCCTCATCCGGCTTCTCGAGCGGCTTCACCGTGGCTTTTGGCACCATGCTAATGGGCATCACGGGAACCGGGGCCACAGGGACCGGAGGAATGGCTCCAACGGGTGCCTGGTCTTTGGGCGCCTGGCCGTCCTCCGCGGAGAAGTCCTTGATCTGACGAGGCGACCGTACGCGGGTGGGTTCACAACGGTCACAATGTGCGCAAAGGTCCAAGCGCGATGCATTCGAAGGTCCAGGTTTCGTGCCATAAGGGTTCTCTCCTTTCCTTGGGAATTTCAGGTAAGATAATGCGGCCTTTTGACGACCTTAGGGTCGATCCAAGCTGCAGGGACCTACGTAGACATCCGACGCAACAACTCGCTGCGTTAAAAGAGCGTGGGGTGGTGCCGAGACACGATCTGGCTTCTGCTGCGCCCGGGGGGCTGAACGATGGCGCCCTGCCTTCAGCCCCAGCACCTCCTGCCACCAGCTGGCGGCTAGTACTCTGCTGCGGGCTGTCATGCTGCGGCTAACTCGGGCTCCCAAGCGGACATCCCGCCGATACGCTCCACGAAGCCTCTCGGCCAGCATGGGCTTCCACTGGGGCTGTCGCTATCACCGCTACTGCCATCGGCCCCGGTGCAGCTGCCAGATGCTACTGGTCTGCGCTGCTAAGGTCCAATCAGCCAGCCTACCAAACCTTGACTGACGCTGTGCCTCCATGGCTGTGCCGCCCCCGCTGCAATTGACGCTCATCCTGTTTTAACATCATTTCAGAAATCCGCAGCGCCCGCGGCTGGGCTCCTATGACTGATTATGTTGTTCTCTCATCCACAGTGCTGGCTCCGCAGACGTGCAGATGCGAGGAGCCTATCCATCAGCGACATCATGCAGCAGGAAGTAGCACCAACAGCAGCTTGCTGAGCCGCGGACGCAGCCCTCTCCGACGCTGCCTGGTCGTAAGCCCAGGCCCATAGCCACCCAACATCGCCCCAAGCATTTCGTGCGCGGCTAGAGCTACTTTAGCTGCCACTTCAGCTGCTGCACCGATTCCGTGTGCTCCGTAACAACTGCAACTAGCGGGCAGACAGCTGCCAGCACTGTTGCTGACAGCGCGCCAATAACTCCTGAAATGCTGTTTCGCCCGCCTTGTACCTCATGCAAACAACCTCACGCTGGGTGGCAGGAAAAATTCTCTCCCGCCCCGACCAAACTCACCCGTAGCTTGTAATAGGCATGGTAGGGGTCCGTGGGCACCAGGAAGTTGAACTTGACGTTGTTTTTTTCATTCGACAAAATGCGCTTCTCAAACTCGACACCTGGATTAAAAGTTTTATGGCACACCGGTAAGGCTGATTACCCTCCGAGGCATGCTCACGCGCCGAGTCCCAAACACGCCGACGGCAGGCAGTGCTGCCCCCTCTTCAGCCCTATCCCGCAACTGGCCACATGCCCCCGAAAACTAAAAGTGCTAGCATATGTGTACAGTGCCCAAATTGTAGATAATAACTCACCATTTTTGGACACAAACTGCGCTGTTTTGTCAATGATCGCGCGAATGTCCGGCGGCGGAAGAATTACGCCCACAGCTCTGGTGTGCGTAATGACTTTCTTGAGACCCTCAATGTCAGGGATATAAGCCGAGGGCCCACTGCCGGCTTCGCCAGCTACAACGATGTCCGTGGAAGGTGGCACGGTCCTTGCCTCTCCCACTGGCACGATCGCTCCAGCATTCTCTGTTTCGTTCTCCATAGCCCCAAGCTTCCCTTAAGAAAGCCTGGGGCTGCGACTTTCGCCTGAAGCTCTATCACTTGCTTGATCCGCCCTGCTGACCAAGGGAAAGCTGACGCAGCTGGAATGCCTTTCAATAATCCACAGTTATAATTACAGTCACGTTCCAAGAGCTCAGGCACTACTATAGTTCTACCAGCGCCGACGCAAAAATTCGTCACAAGTCAGTCACCGTTTGAATATCAATGTTTCGAAAGAAACAGCTTAACCGTGTAAGTGAGGGACATTGCCTTGTACATTCATTCGCTAACCGTATTGGTAATGCCGTAACGCGAACGAATAGCATGGCGATGTACATGCTCTTCAAGCTGGTAAAACCATCATAGAGCTTCTATATTACAACTCATATTTGTCATGTGTCTATCTGGGTGTGACAAAGATGCTTTGGCTCGTTGACTGTAGGTAGATAAGCGGCGGCTTATGTGATCCCAACTGCCATACGTGAGACAAACTATTATGGTGCCAGCAGTATTTTTTTCGGTGGGATTAGCTACCCTTTCATGGCTCGCTATTCGAAGGCTATTACGAAGGGACTCGCTGCAAAAGCGCGCGCGGCGGGTACGCCGCCCCGCCCCGTTGATGTCGTCTGAACCAGACGAAATAAGCATTATTGTGTACAATATATTGGCGGATCACTATTGCACATCAAAAAAGTACCCGTACGTCCGGCCGGAGTGGTTATATTGGCCACATCGTTGGGAGGCGCTGCAGGCGCAACTCGGCGGCTTCGGCTCTGACATTATCTGCTTGCAAGAGGTGGAACCCTCAAGGTGAGATAACTTCGATCGTCTTTACGAAGAAGTTGCGTGTTGCTCACGAGGGAAAGCGTGAGGGCCCCCCCTGTATGATACCCGTTTTCTCCCGTTTTGGGGCAGAAGTTTCGGGCTCGCGTCGCTGGCGTCGTAATTTCTGTTGGAAAACGCTATAGTATGACACCTCTAAATGGCCGTTCCACGTCACATCTTCGGGATATTTCCTAATCACCTTTGCACGGCGCATGACGGGCAATTGCACGGGCGAAGGCATGGTCTCCAACTCGACCTAGACACCATCTGCCTCCGTTGCTGCTTCTGCTGATGCGGATACGTTTCTATCTTCAAAGCATTGTTTTCAGCTATCCGGGAGCAGAAGGCAAACACCTCTCGGCACTCCGAATATGTGTGCTGCAGATGGGAGGAACTATTGTCTAGTCCGGCGTTGGTGGACTACGCCGGCTTCATGCAGGTGCGCGTGCTGTGTATCGGGTCACTTAGGGTTGCGCCGTACGCGGGAGTTAATAAAACGGCAGGCTTCGCATTCATCAGTAAAGGCGGTGGTGGGACAGACACCACATCGCGTATGAATAGATCCGACGGATTTTCGGGTATAAACCATGGCCACACGGACTTCATGGAAGATGGTACCTGGAATGCGATCAGGGGATTGATATTTAAAGTTTGGGTGACATGGGAGGCTTTCAGTGATTGGCTTCCAGTGCTTACCAGGTGGGCCATGAGTGAACGACGAGCGGGCATAATGATCTGTTGTAATTTGACCATTGTTGCCTGATCTAATAACCCTTACTACTCGCATGCTACCTGGCTGTCCTAATGACGCTTGTGTCCAAATTAGGATCGCCGCGGAGGCGAGAGCTTGATCTGTAATGCCATTCTCTACCGCAAGGACAAGCTGGGCCTTATTTGGCGGGAGAGCCGCAATCGGGCGCTGTTGGCGGCGTTCACCTTTTGGGACAGTTTGGGTCAGCAGCAGGTAGGGAATTCCGGCGCCTGCATGGGATTTCAAATCGACGTACAATAGCCAGTTTTCCGCCGCAGGTTACCAGATTGCGGGCTGTTGCATCAGTGGAGCAGGGCAGTTTGCTCCAGGGACGGCAAATTTGCTTGATGTGGTCTGCATGGGGGATCTGGGTTCGAGATTTTGCCGCCGTCCCTTCCGTCCCTGACATGTAGCTGATTTCGTTGACCTTGATGAGCCCTCACCCAGTATCCTTCTTCCGATGCCCCGGAGTGGATTTATGCACGAAACTTGCGTTCACCCCAGCACGGGTGTTAAGATTCCATTCTCTTGTCAATGCCGCATCGCAATCTTGCATTTAACGTTGTCCTGTTGTGATCCTCACATGAAAATTTCCCAATCCTCATTTGGTGCGATCACCGCCGTGCCTGGTCGATCACCGCCGTACCTCGTACCGCCATACGGTATAGTTGCTGTACGTAGCGAACGTGCACCTGGAGGGCTCGCCCTACCGCCCCAATGACCGCATCAGCCAGATGCGCTCTGTACTACAACGTCTGGAGGCCCACCAGCGGCAACATGGTATCGCACCTGAGGATGCAGTCATGGTGGTGTGCGGTGATTTCAACTCTGGGCGACACGAAACTGTGTGCCACTTCCTGCATAGGTGAGCCAAAGCGTATCTAGTGCGCTGGCGGGATAAGGTTCTGACTGCATGAGCAAGGGTGGAGGGGGCTAGGATGGGCTGGGAGCTTAGGCCGCACTGTTTCCCTGCATTAGGGCCAAAACTAGTCATGTGTCGGTCTTGCTGCATTCGGTTTTAAGGTGTAGGGTCGGCCGGCTATGCGTTACACACCTTGTTGTGCGCTCCCCGAACACCCTGCTGAACCCCAACCGCTGTCGAACCCCGACTCCTGGCGAAATGACCGGCCCAGGGGTCGACTGGAGGGCGGCACTACGGAGCCACACCTGCCCAAGGTGGAGGTGACCAAAACCAGCATCTCTCATCCTTACGCGCTCCATGAGGCCTACAGCAGCGGCGGTCACGAGCTGCCCTTCACGAGAAAGGTGCAGAGCGATGGCGGACCTGGGGCGGTGGATAGAATGCTGCTGTGGCCGAAACGCGTAGAGCCCCTGCCGCTACTGATGCGGCTTCCGCTTGTGTCAGGGACGGGTGGAAGCTGCAGCAGAGGGTGGTGACAGCGACTAGGGATGTGCCACTGGCGCGGGCCGCGGGTGTGTGGCCTGCTCATGTCTCTGAACGCTAAGCCCGGGGATAAGAGCGGGGGGCCTGCTCATGTGCCTGGAGGTCCTATTGTCTTACTGGAGTAGATGCTGGGTGGGTGGGGAAAAAAGGGAGATGCTGCGGCAAAACTTAGGGTTAGAACGGACCCGAAAGTGAAGTGCCATAGGACTCGTCATTCAAGGGCCGACCCATATGTCATTTGTGTAACTTGCCGATGTGTTGTTGAGCTTCATCCGTTATTTCCGTACCTATTATTACGTATCGCCGTACCCTTTGGCCCCCACCACGCACCCAAGGAACCTAAAATGTCTAATCCTCGGGCCTTCCCGCTCCCTCCAGGTACCCTCCCTGGCGTCCACCCTGGACTTCATCTGGGTGTCCTGCCAGATGGAAGTAGCGGCGCTGTACTGGCCGGTGGAGTGCCGTCACGAGGGCCTCATCGAACACCAGGCACTGCCCAACCAACATTACCCTTCGGTGGGTGTAGAAAAACCTTTTTCTTTGAGGAAATGGATTCCACGAGCTGCCGCTAATAGCATGTGTACGCCTGTACGGATAGGTTTTTCCGCCCTCCTCAGTTTCCTTTTTTGTTTGATTGTCCGAAAGGGGTGGGTGTGCTTTCTCAAACATTTTCCTCCCAACCTTTTTCCCAGCCTCCCTTGGATATGCCAAACAAATTTTGATATGCCCCTCAGGATCACTTACCAATTGGTGCTGTGCTACGGCTGCGGCACTTCTACGTGCCGCCGTTCGGCGATGCACATCCACCACTGGGGCCACCACTAGGAGCACAACCCGATGCGACACAGGACTACAGCAGTGGCGCTGAGAGCCACGCGTCTGAGCTGGGCCTTGGCCCTGCAGCGGGGGTCCCAGCAAAGACGAAGCCGCCAGGGCCGGCCCGCCTGAACAAAGTGACGTATCCTGACGATGAGGAAAGACCTTAAAGCTGCTAAAAATGCATTCAAATGACACCCTCTTTAAGCGCAAACGTGCAACTCTTAAGCAACAGCAGAAAATGCAGGATGTGGAGCGTCTAGCTCGGAGGCACCAGACGGGTATTATAGCAGGTGGCTTACGGTGGGTTTGCCTTCGGAACTGTGGAAGAGTGACTTGCCGTCAGAAAGCGAAGTACTCCTGAAAAGGAACACATAGCGTGGGAAGCCAGGTAACGGACGGTCCGCCCCAGTCCATTACGGATTATGAGGTGAGGGACTATGGGGAAGAGAGATTTGGGTCCGTGGATTTCACACAGCAATCGGGTGACCCTGGGTTTTGAGGCTGTCAGGTGCGAAACGGACACCGTTGTTTTTGCAAGAATCTGAGTGCAAAACCAGGGTCAGGGTTTGAGGAGGTGCGCGGGCGGAGGCTGGGAACGCAGCGGCCTTGCTTGGGACTCGTAAGTGTTTTCACGGTATCTTTCGCGGCCATGCGAAACGTTTGCCTTATGGTTTGGTTTGGGTTTATTACGGGTTGTTGAACAGAGATGCGTGGGCAGGTACACGTAGGTGCTGCGTGAACTGATTAGCTAAGCGGGGACCTTCACCGTAACCTCACGCGGCGACATTTTTGAGTGGGAATGCGCCAAGCGTAACGGTGTGCCCATCATATCATGAAATGGATCGGATGCCAACTGTGCTAGACATCGGAAATGGCTTGGTTAGGCTATGTAATTAATATTGGTTGCGTCCCAAGCCGACAACCCATCTCGACTGGGTTTTGAGTCAGGTCCTGTATTGTTCTACTAACGCTGTCAATAGTTGTTCAGAAGCATAATTAAACTTTGCGGTGCATGTACTGTAGGAGCATGTGATCGAGACACAGACGCACGACCGAGGCCAGTGCGAGGGCCGGTCGTTAGGCAATATGCAATGGTTCGAGTCACCGAAACATGTATTACACAATTATGGTCTACCAGAAGTTACTATGGGAAACTGGTAAGCTTCACTTTCATGTCCAGCTTCCACGCAGTGCCGTACAGCTTGCGATTTATCCATGATCAATACGTTACGCACGTACATCAGTATGTGTTTCGGCTAAAGAAACACTATTTTGCTTCACTCTGTGATGACCAAATTTACGAAAGTAAACATCGTAAGTACCAGTTTTCGGACGAGCCAAGGTACAAAACAAACTGCTTCAAGCTGTGGGCTTCGCACGCGACAGCATTCTTACTTTCGATACGCATTTGATTTGATGAGAATTTAATGCTTTGAATGACGCGCTCCTTCCGCCAGCTCTACTTCCACACATTTGAGCGCATAGTGCCGATTGCGACTTCTCAGCAGGGGAAGAGCTCTCAGATGCTGGCTGTTTTCATGCGGAGCCTATTGCACGATCTTCGTAGCGGGCAGTGAGATGTCCATGGACACGGGGGCACCTCAGTTGCACCTCCAAGGCATAATTATGGAAGCGGCATCGTGGCTTCGGGACTACATCACTGCGATTAAGAATGGAAGGTGCGATAATTTACCTCGTAGGTCAGCCAGAGGTGCTGAAACGTGGGATCCCGTCGCTTTCGTTTTGCACCCCGGTTTGTCACAAATAATGCATCCACAGGTTACATCCCTTCTCTTTAGCGGAGCGCAAAACTCGAGCTGCTACAAGGAATGAGGCATGGTGCGTGTAACAACAGCTGAGCTGTACTTCAAAGTCCCAAAAATCATCGCAGCGATGTGATAGGTTGGCAACATGTCGTCTGATCTGAAATGCGATGATAAAAGTATCTTGCGGTTTTCATTGTCGTGGTTGCATATGTTTCCATTTTCCCCTTTGCTGCTTCTTGCAGGGGGCCATCGGGCACCATGTTGGCAGAACTAGCGGATATGACAAAGGATCAAGAACAATGCGAAGTGATTTTCGTGAGTGTGACCTGACGGGGTGATGGCGGGTTTTAGTTTGTTTGTCAGTCTTGCGTATTTAAAAGCCCGCATTTCAAGAAACCGTAGTTCTGAACCTCTTCATAACATACGGAAGACCTGTATCGGGATAGCCCCATCTTCGAACTGGCTGGTAATTTACCCGCCCCCTCACTTCTCACGCTCATTTGGATTCACACTCTCAGTCCCGGCCACTGATGCACGCAGGCTGTTTTGGAGTACCGCATCCGTAGCCCTGAGCACAAGTGGCTATGCGTGTACAAGGTACTTTGCCTCCATAAGCTGTATCTCGGAACAGGCTCTCGGGGGGAGGGGTAGACGTGCTACGAAATATCGTGGGGGGCGGGCAAATGCGGGCCTGCTAACTTAGCAAACACCCACCCTGTCAATGGGAAGTGTATTATCGCCGGGCGGGGAAGTATGGCATTAGTTGTTGCTTTAATCTCACAGTTTTGTCAGGACCAGATGAAGGCCTCCTCTGCTAGCTCCCGTTCCCTGACCTCCACTTGTGTGCCGTTGGGCTGTTTGGTGGAGCTCTAAAATTCGAGAGCTGCAGTCCTATCCGGCTTGCGGCGGCTCATGAAGAGGCTTTGATGCGGCCGGTTGGCCCTTGCAATATGTTCCCGGTCACCCACCGACGCCGGCCCACGACCCACGGGTCGGCTCATTTTCTCTCGCACAGGCCCTTCAGGTTCTTGAGTATCTTCTGCAACGTGGCAGCCGGCACTGCTGTTGCGCGGCTCAGGAGCTGTTGGTGCCGCTGGCAGCGCTGCGGAACTTTGATTACTTGGGACCCGACAACAGGGACCACGGGAGAAGCGTTCGGTTGAGGTGAGAGGGACTGCCTGGATGCCTACTACATGCACCGCGGCTTACGGCTCCATACCACATGATGGGGTTCTTACGACATGGCGTAATGTGGTCTGGGGCTCACAACCTCACATATGAGGCAAGGGTTGTTAATTTGCCTCAAGCGGCGTGGATTTTGGATTTTGGGATTTTGTTTATTTGTCATGCAAAAAGCTTGCGTGCGCCTCCCTGCAAACAATAAGATGGCTCTCAACCCGCCAATAGTTGTTATGGGTATGGAGTCGTTGCCTGTTGTTATTTGCAGTGGACAGGGTTTTCCAACTGGGATCCCCAAAATCGTCTTTGATGTGCAGCTGCGGACTCTACTCCGTGAACCAATTTGTGTGAATCGTCCATTCCTCTCTCAGGGCGCAGGCGGTGACGGCCCTGATTCTCGACGCCGATGGACTCGCGAAGAAGCGGGACCAGCTGGCGCAGCGGGCGGGCAATATGAAGTTTTCCGGATATTCCAGGGAGGACGCCTTGGCAGCTGCAGCTGCCAAGGATGCTTCTGGGGCGGCAAAGGCGATGTTTGACTCTCCCGCAAGCGGGCCCGTAACTCCGGCGCCAACGTCCGTTGGAGACGATGCTGATGGCGGCGACGGCGGCTCCGGAACCCCCGTGCTGCCGGGCAGGTTGCAGGTAGCAGCGCCGGCATCCGGGAGCTTGCAGGAGGGTCCCATGTCGCCATCAACTTATAGACCGCCATCTCTGTTCGTCGTGAGTCACTTAGGGTTGGGTATTGTAGAGCGAAGGGGGGACGTTTTCGGGACGTATTCGCGCATTGTCACGCGGTGTTGTTATTCCTGTTCACTCGCGTACGACGATTATCCCGAACCGAGCTTGGAGCGGTTAGGTCCCACCCATGATACATACTGACTTTGTTTTGGTGCTATGATACTGGACATGTCGTGATTTTGTGGGCCACCCAATTGCTGACTGCTGGATCCAATCGGTCTTCCCGACTGTCACCCGCACTCTCGTGGCAGACTGCATCCACTACCCGGATGGGCCAGCAATCCGGCTCGGCGCCCACGCTGCGCAACGCCGGGGAGACCAAAGGCGTCACGTTTGAGCAGAACAAGCGGCAGCTGGAGCAGTTGAGGCAACTCATGTTGCTCGAGGTAGGGGGGGTCGTCCGACCTCGGTAGAGCAGCGTAGTGTTCTCACGTGTTGTTTCCAGGGAGGCAAGGCAGTGAAGTCCAGTGTTGGATCTAAGGTGGCACTGCAGTACAAGTATATGTCGTATGAAATGCGAACGCCAAAGTGCTTCTAAAGGCCGGGTTGGGTACGACATTAAACTTAGTGCATATCACGTTGTGTCACACACCCACGGAGCGTGTTTGGTCGGAAACGTTGCGCGGAGGGGGCCGGTCAGAAGGGGGGTAGCCTACTGCGAATACGGCCAGATAACGACCCCCTTTCGTCCACGCACTCGTTGGTCTCCGTGGGCCTGCCTCCTGGGTCTGAAACTCTGTTACCGGGTGGAATGATTGGTTCTGTTTCTTAAGGTTGTGTGGCCCTTGTGCCCACTTGTGCCCTGCCCTCTCGACGTGCAGGCGAACCGCACTTGTGCCGACTGCGCGTCCTCAGCGGCTGCGGCTCGACCCACCTGGGCTTCAATCAACCTGGGGGTCTTCATCTGCATGCGCTGCGCCGGAATACACCGGGGCCTGGGGGTGCATGTGTCAAAGGTAGGAACCGTCAGCGCTGCGCCGGAATACACCGGAGCCTGGGGATGCGACAGCGGCGGTTAGGATGAACCAAAACTAGTTAGCGACCTGGGCCGCGTGCAGATGCTCAGTCCACGGATCGCCCCGCCATCGGAATGCACATGCAGCCCTACTCGTGTTTTCACGCGGTTACTTTCCTTTAAAAAAATTTAATTTTATTTTCCGTTGTGCTGTTTTTCCCTTCGTGTGTGTGTCTTGCGCCGGGGCGTTTTCACTTGTCCCTGTTTGACTATGTTTGACCACAGGTCCGTTCCACCACCTTGGACACGTGGCTTCCGGAGCAGGTTGCCAACATGGCCCGTCTAGGCAACCGCCGGGTACGCGATCTTCAGCTCTTGATAATGCGAAGGGCCCATGTGGATGTAGCGGGTTTGGGAGGACTGGACCCGTTGCTAGAGTCGGAGTGGTGAACTACCGCGTGGTTGATCGGTTTGCCTGCTGCCTCGCAACGCAGGCGAACGCGCACTTTGAGGCGAGGCTTGACCCCGCCCTTCGACCCAGTCGGGAGAACACACAGCAGCTGGAGCGGTTCATCCGGCTGAAGGTCGGTTGGTCGGTTGGCCCGGTGCTCGTTCTCAGTCGCGAAAAGTAATTTAGGAAACGGATGTACATGGGTGGGATTGGGGGGGGTGTATGTACATGTACATGTACAGCATCCCCGGTTTGGGCACTCCAGGCAACTTCCGGATCCCACGGGCTGCTGTGATCCTGAGTCCATTCTTTTCCGTATGAAATGTATCTTTCAACGTTTTGTGGTTCTGGACTGCGAAACGCGACTTCAGTCGGGCTTGATATCTGAGGTTCGCTGCTCCCGGGTGGCGGTTTGGAAATAGCTTCAAAATAAATCATCGCGTGATTAAATCATACGTACGCCATCCGCGGGCCGGCCGGCATCCCATCTGGTCACGCCGTGAGTCAGAGCCAGGCGAAGCGGAGCATCGAATAACCATCCGTCGGGCCCCGTGTCTTGCCTTTCGGAGGGCACGCTGGCGCCAGACGTGCGCGTCCTCTCAGGGCCCGGCGCCAAGCCTGTCAACGCGTCCAGATGCCACGATCCCGACCCCCACGCTTCCGGGCCATGATCCCTCCGTTGATATTGGTTTGGTTAGGGTGGCTGATTTTTCTCACGCGTGTTCCCTCACAACCAAACCGTGTGTGTAGTATGCGGACAAGGTATGGGCGTCCGCGGAGTCGTGGCCGCCAGAGGAGGGCGCAGTTTCAGCTCCAGCAGCGGCTGCCGCACAAGTCTCTTTGGTGGGGAGGCAGTTGGGCGGCACGCCGCAACCCGGTTCGGGTCCGGCCTCGGGGGCGTTCGCCTGGCCGCCGACGGTTGGCTCCACGGGAGGTGGTTTCGGAGACTCCCCGCCCACCTGGCCCTCGCCAGGCTCGTCCTTGACGCCCCCGTCCTCCGCAACGCAGCCCGGTCGGACCACCCCGCCGCCACAGCCAGGCTCCGGTGTGTCCCTGATGGGGCTGGCTACGGGAACTCCACCCGCGGGTTCGGGGGCAAAAAGCGCCTCAAGCAACGTGACGATGAGGTTGCTGCCACCGCCACCGCCACCGGGGCAGTTGAGGATCAGGTTCGGTGCGGGTTTTGGAGCAGCTAGTGCCGCCGCTGCTGCTACTGTGAGGGAAGCACCGCAGGGGGTCAGGAACTCTAGCGGGCCTTCTTCCGCGGGCGACCTGCTGCAGCTGGACAGCAGCACTGAGGACGACGGCGAGGAGGAGGAGGGCGAGGTTAATGGCGGCGGAGGTCGCGGCGGCAGTGCACGAGGCAAGGCGACAGGTGGGCGATGGAGCTGGGCGTCGAATGTATCGTTCCTTGTTGACCAGGGAGCAGGATTTCATTCTTACGAGCTACGGTCGCACCTTCCTCTGTTTGCCTTTCCTTTCTGTACAACACTCCGTGTCTGCGTTCATTCAATTAATTTGATTCGGCTTCATCTCGCTGTCGCACTCATGTGGAAATTTCGTCCTAACAACCGGTGCGGGTGTCTGCCCTTGTGAAGGTACCCCCGGCTCCGGAACCACGGCCCTGTGGGATCTGCTTGATCTGGATTTGGACGTCATGACGTGGCTGGAGCGCACGGAAGCAGCTCAGCAGCAACAACAACAACAAAAAGCTCAACAATCCCAAGGTCAACAGCAGCAGCAACAACATTTATCTCACCAACGGTCGCTGAGCGGCCCACCCACTGACGGCAGCGGCTGTGGTAATGTCCCAGCCCCGCCGGCAGCGGGTATGCCGACAGCTGCGGCGTACCTGAACATCCCCGCCGGCTACTCACCCAATGAGAAGCTGCCTGGGGCCGCCTGGGGTGACACGGGGCCGTCGTTCAGTGCGGGCCTTACCGCAATTGGCGGCCCTACCGCACCCCGTTCAGCCGCCGGCAGCGCCATTGCCAGCGGCGGCGGCGGCGGCGGCGGCCCTTCGCTTTTGGGAACGGCGGAATCGGTTATCCTGACATCCGAGTTCCCGGTGTACGACCTCCTGACGCCATTACCGACTGGTGGCGGCGTGCTGCCGGCCATGGCGGCGGGGCCGGCATCTTCCCGACCGATCTCGATTGGGGTCCAAGCAGCCGCCGTCGCCGCACCGCCTATCCCTTCGCCACCTGGGTCGCTCTCTCGGGTCTACGCACCGCCACCGCCGCACCTGCAGCCCTCCCCTCCGCAATCTTCAGGACACTCCGCGTCCCCCCTGCACACTCATGGTGGCAGCTCCTCCCAACCGCTGAACATCGGTGTCACAGCTGCGGCGGCAACAAAGGCGGCGGCTGTAATGGCTACAGCCGCAACCGCATCGATGGCAGCGACCCCGCCACATAACACCGCTCCAGGTGGGATGATGCAGGCAAACATCATGCAGCCGGCGAGCATGAGCCGGCCCAGCAGCCGCCTCGGCATGCGCGGGGCAGCGGCCCAGCCTGTTTCCGTCGTCACAGCAGCCCCCGTACCTGTCATGGATTTGGACAACCTGCTGGCGCTGCAGCTGAATTCCCTAGACACCAGCCTAGCGCAAGGCCCGAGTGGGAAGGGCGCCGTTGGCGGTGGAAGGCCTGGCAGCAGCTGGCAGCCCGCCACAGCGGTCGCCGGGGTGTACGGCGGGGCCATTGGTAGCTGTCATCGATGAGAATGAGTGAGTGAGAGAGGAGGGTTTGGAAGGAGAGGGAGGGGGGTCGACGCTGATTTTTTCGCCGTGTGCTGCCTGTCGTCGTGTTGTTTACGGTGGTGGCGTTTGGGCAAGGGCTGGTGTGGAGTGCATGGGCGGGGTGAGGTCCGGTAGGGGAAGGCGTTCCAGCGCAACGACGAGGTGGTCATATGTGGCGGCATTGAATTGTGCAGCAGCAGCAGCAGCAGCGGCGGCGGCAGCATGCAGTGGCAGGACGGGATGGAGGTAGAGCAAGGCAGAAATTCTGCTCTTCATAGCCCAAGGAGCTGGATGACCCATATGGCTCCTCCGACTGAAGGGTTCGAGGAAGACTTTGGTGGGCGTGCCGTTTGAGCATGTTCTCAGCAAGTAGAGTAAGTCTGAGTGGCGCGGCGATGGCGCGGCGATGATAGCGCCTCCGGACCACCAGTCATGGCGTATGGACGCCATATCTCGTAGCGCGTGCAGCCTTTAGATAACAAAATTCACGGACCACGAGGGCCGAGGGGGGTATGAGGTAATAAGGGACTTGAGGCCGGTCACGGCCTAAATGGTATCTTTCAGCAGGCGACATGGCTTGCGTTCAAAACATATGCCATATGCCACGGCATGATTGGCAAATCTTACAGGTTGCCGCAGGCGAATGCGGTACCTCGCGCGTCGGCGGCCAGCGGCGTCGGTGGGGTGATTCGCCTGACCATGTGCTTTGGGCGGTCCCATGGACACCCCACGGAGAGGGCTTCGACAACACACCTTTGAGTATCTTGCCTTGTTGCGCCAATCTTTGGGAGACGCACGACCGTCATCCACTGGCTTGTTTAAGCTTCCCAGTGTCATCAGGTGCCGGAGTTGCTTGGGGTTGCGGAAATGTGGGGGAGGGATCCGACCCGGTCACTGTAGCCTGCGACTCTCGGGGTGCGGGATAAAGGGCCTGTGTGCAGATGCTTCCAGGCTGTGGTGTCCTGAACTTCCAACAGCACGGTAGTCAGGTGTGCGAGTCAAAAGGCAAGCACTTTGCACATCGCTTTAAGGTAAATGCTGAGCGCCCTACACGTATGGATCCGATCTGGATGCTTGTGTTATGTTGCGCCGCAGCCTTCGAGTGTTATTGTTCACGTATCCCCCCGGGTGCGCGTTTTACGGCCTGTTGGTGGTGTAGGCTCTGCAGCAAGCAACGATATAACAGACACAGTGAATGAAGGAGTGTTTGTTTCGGTGTCGACTTATCCGAGGAGCGCATTGTGCAATACGCAGAGTATATGGCCGCGTCAGGGCTTCGTGCAGCGTTATAGCTAGCTGGCGTTTAGGCGAAGTGCGCTGGTCGTCTGGTGTCGTTCGTGAAGGTCTTAGAGCAGAAATGGCAGCTGTGTACACCGGCATGGTCAGATAATCTAGCCAATATGCGCACTGACAGTGCATATATTTGCTGCAACGTAGTTCGTTCAGAGTAAGGAGCACCTTCTGTTCTTTAAAAGCATTTGTTTGTCTGGATTCTTAGTTTGTCGAGGGGGCTTCGGCATGTAGGTTGGAAGCCCGACAAGGAGCGTCCCGCCGCGCGGCCGCGGACGGAAATTAGGAACACTACGGCCCCGGTGGCGTTAGTATCTCCTGGGGTCCGCTGCACTCTATTGGGGGCTATAGATTGGCGGGACGCTGCCTTGTCCGATGCACCTATGTGGTTTCGGCTGCTGTTGCTGCTTCTGGCCCTCCTAGTTTGGATATAGGAGGTTGTGTTCATTCGTTGGTGAACGGAGGGGAAACAGGCGGGTGGTTGTCGGCAGGGCTTGCAGCTGCACCTCTGAGCAGGTCTGCTGTAGATCTGCCATGCCGCCTTGAACGGACTTATAGTGTGGCTGTTTTCATGCGCAGTCCAGCTGTGTGTGTGTGCGGTACACATCGCCCATTCCATCAACATCCCCAAAGGCCTCCTGACGGACCTGGTGCAAATGCAGAAAGCTTGCGTCCGTCCCCGGGCTTTTATTGTTAATCCTCGCATTAGTTTGTAGATCACTAAGTTGATTTGTAGATCCTTCGCAAGCGCCCGAAGAGTGTTTCCAACGGCCGGACAGCAAGAGGGAAAGTTGCTTTCTGTAGGAACGTTGAATGTGTTGTACTGGGAGCTGAACAGCCGGAAGCAGCCGTCGCTTAATTAGGCCATGCATGCCATGAAGATGTTTAGCATTCTGGCTAGGTTAGGGTACACAATCTCAGAAGCCCACCAGTCCAGACAGGCCTGGTACGCGTACGGGGGTGGCATTGTGGTGGTTTTTTTATCCGAGGTGAGGAATGTGTGCTACTGCACAGAGCCACGTGTAATTACTGAATCAGGCAGCTGCGGGCGACCAAGGGGGCCATCAATAGAACTTAGGAGGCTTAATTGTCGCCGCCGTCGTTACCACAGCTGTCTGGTTAGTTTCCTCATCCAGGCGCCTGCATGTCTTGGATCCTGGATAAGTTGCCACTCTGCATGCTCTACCTTCATAACTTAAGACTGCTGTCCAGCCTCGGTTCCGGAGATGATTGACAGTGGCGCCGCTGTTACCGTTTATTGCCGCTCTTAGTCCGCACTTCGCAGCGGGAGTTGGGATTGAGGAGGACGCAAGCATTGGGACTCGCTCGACAAGATGAGGACGTCCTGAACCCTGTGGTCAGCCGTAACAGCCGCAGACCTTCCGGAATGGACTGGTCCGCTTTGCCTGTACGGCGAGTTCCCAACGGTGTTTGATGGAGCCCTCCTTTAGATACGTCATATAACCTACAAGGCTTTTGCACCAGCTGACTCTAATGTATTCCCTTGCAGTTTTCAAACCATCGGAGAAGGTTGGCGGTGACAATAATGCGGTGCGCGAGGTTTCTTTTCTCGTTGGCCGCATTATCTGCGATGAAGCCGACGGGACGGAGGTAGCATTCTGCCATCAGCAAACGCTCATACTCTTTCCATATGCAGGCAAGGGCAGCAACATCATATGATACGCGCTCTCATGTTAATTATCCGAAATCGAAGGGGCAGTCCGAACAAGAGTCAGGCTGTGCTGCAGCGCGTGCGGTACATTTGTAACCGGTTCGACTTTTTGTCAGGATGTCACGGTTGAATCTGTGTCACCCATCTGTGTCACGCACGTCCGCGGACCGCTTCGCAACAGCCGTCGTCCACAGACCGCTTGGGCTCGGCCGGAAACCGGTTACATTATTAATGATTATAAAGACGTATGAAGTAAAACCTCCCTGACGTCGGTGTTCTCGTGGTTAACCACGCGCGGCACCGTCAGTCTCAAGTTCAGCAGGGTTCAGCATTCATGGAAAGGGGTTCAACTGGGAGAGTCGGACATTTTGCGCGTGGCGATGTATGTACGTCAGGGCATGACATGGCGTATTGGTTGGGTCGCTGCACGCCACCCAACCAAGGCTGAGGTGCTAAAGCTGCTCCACCTTCCTCCAGACTGCTGCTAGCACATGAAAAGGAAGACATAGAGCGGACGGCGAACTGCCGACGAGGGCCGGGAGCAGCGGACTTCCTGTCTATTCCGTATACCGTAGGGTGACACGATGCAAGGCTGACACGATCGCACACGGGTGGGGATAAGAGTTTGCCGATTTTGCGGTGCGGGTCCCTCCCATCACATCTGCGAACGCACAGATCTCACCAGGAAATAGAGTGCTCGGTCAGGTTGGTGAACCGCGTTATCCAGAACGTCCGGAAGGTCATAAAACGCACCGAGTGCACAGATCGCTGTGAGGAAAGTTACACATTATGACTTAGGGTGCTGTGTCGGCCGAGAATGTTGGGGGTTTAGGGTTTAGGGATCAGGCAGTTGGTGCCTCCGGTGGGCCGGCAGAGGTCTATTGCGCACACGACTGCGACTTGCCGCCGGCTGCTGCCTGAGAACGGATGGATACTAAGTGCGCATGCTGACGTAACCTTACGTAACCCGCTTTGCCTGAATCTGCTAAAAATACAACCTGGCTTCCGACCTGTGACCTGAGGGTTTACCCACTACAGCAATTAAGAAGGAGCATAGAAGGGCAAAATGAGTGCTGGCGGCCACTTCCCGTGTCGGCCTGGATGCTGTGTCATCATCTATCCCAGGTGCAAGTCGCTTTTCACGAGGCGTCTGTTCCTGGTCGAATCGACTCACGTAACGATACACGAAAATCCTTAGTGAATAAGCCTGCACGATTCGCCAACTAATCTGCACAAAGTCTCAGTCTTTCAAGTCACCGGGGCTGGCGGTTTCGGTCGTTCGTTTTACGCACGCTTGGCAGTAGCCGGCCGACGTCAACCTATCTGAACGGATAGGGAACCTAAGCAAATGCCCAGGCATAGTACCAGGAGTGGTCTTAGGTTCAATAATAAATAAGAAAATGTTTTAAATCTCGTAAGTATAATATATTTTGAAGCGATTCTTCCCGTTAGATGAAAAGCTAGCTCCTACTAGGTACTGCTAGCTACACCCAACCACTCGCCGTGTCTGGCTAAAACCAACGAAGTTCCGCCTGGATAGGCGTAGAAATTACTATAATTTTGTATCGATACATAAGAATTATAATGTATGTCAAAATTTCACACATATGTGATCATTTGGCGGCTATTTGCGAAAAGCTACGAATGGTCGCGAAGCGTAGATTCTTGCGGTAACGAACATATCGTCCATTTTTCCACCACATCATAAAATACAATCTTCAATTTATTGAAGTTAAGAATATGAGGAGTTATGACTACTTCTTAGGGGAAGGTAATTCGTACGCTGAGATCGATTCGGTTTCAGTTAATCAGTCATTATCTTGGATCCCGTTTTAGCGTGAGATGCAGAGTATAAAAGCAATATACTTTGTTTTTTAACATCCAACAATAGCATCACACGATTTCAGTTATGCCGCGGAGACGTTCTTCGGTGTTCTTGCTTGGGGGCCTGGTCTGCTGCATCGTGGCGTCCTCATGGTAACCTTCAACTGCTTTCGTCGCTTTAGACCCTCAAATTATGAAATCGCGCGCTTACACCGTAACATACAGCTGCTACGTTCGCGTGTTGCTTGTATAGCGTCGATTGGGGTTGACCCTACCCTACCCTACCCTGACCCCAAAACCCTAACACTTGCCGTCACTTGCGCGCAGGATGCACGTTGCGCAGGCACAGGCGGATGATGGCTCAGGCCTCATTGACGATTGGAACATCATGTACCCCCAAGCCGTCGCGGACCCCAGGTTCCCATACTGCTCCTGCTACCGGTTGCCGGCGAACCCATCGCCGTACAGCTTCGTTCCAACCGTTTCGGTTCCCAGCCCCGGCCAGTACTGCTTCACCCTTCGAGTGAACCCCACGGGCTGCACGGGACGGTGCTGCAACGTCGACCTCAAGAAAATCGAGGTACGGTCGTTGTTTTGGAAGCGTTGGGTGGCTTCTAAGCCACGAATCCTGTACACGTATTAGCTTTTGTGAGTAATTTCTCTGGATGCATTTCGCGGAAGCTGCTTGCTACCTGCTCGTTAGGGCTGACTTACGCCTCTCTTTGACAGTTATCCATGAAGCTATTAGCTCGATCGTTTCAGCTTTTGGTTGCGCCTTGCCGCCTTCGCGGTGCGACGTCAATCTTCCATGCATGGGCCGGGAGACAATACCGATTTAACCACCTTTCCCTTGCTTGCAGCTCATGGAATAGATAAATTAATATAACGATGCCTCTTTTATAAAATGCGGGATATTTATCGTTTTTATCGTTTTTTTTAGCTTTTAGTCGTACCCGTGTGCTAGCAAAGGTGTTGCAACCCCCGGGCGATGAGGCCAGGCAGGCTAGAACACAGAGGATGCTTGGAACAATAAGGCCCTCCGTATTGTGCGGGAGGTGATTGTTATAATAATTATTATATATTAGATTCGATTATGAGGGCTTGTTTCGCTTGCGCCGTTCGAGTTCCATTTCATTAATGACTGCCTAGTGGTGGCGTCCTGCAAGCCAGGTTTAAGATAGAGCCAGATAGAGTAAAATATTAACGACCTGCGCAAGACTTACTTTTACAGAGTTCATACACGTCCCGATCACACCCCCGCTGTCCTTCTGGTACGCCAACAGTTCGATGTCAACGGAAAGTGCCTCGTGAAGTCGGCGTCCGTCAAATCAACCGTGAACGGTCTCTACACCACCACGGGGCCCAACTTCTATGTGTATAAGATGGACGACGGCACTATGAAGTACGTGCTGCGCCTGACGGACCTCAACTTGGGCCTCTCCAGCAACAACACCCGGGTCTGCCTGACCCTCAAGGCGGGTGCCAACGACACCGGCTGCGACACACTGGAGGAGCTGTGCGCCCCGCCGTACTCCGGTGCACCCCCAGGAACGTGCCAGATGTCCTTCATGGACTCAAACACGCTATGCTGCCCGATCTCTATCATCACCTCGCCCAAGCCGCCACCGCCGCCCTCTCCCTCGCCGCCTTCACCTTCCCCGCCTTCACCTTCCCCGCCGTCCCCACCGCCGCCGTCCCCACCGCCGTTATCGCCTCCTCCCCCACCTCCACCTCCACCTCCACCTCCACCGCCTCCCACTCCACCGCCGCCTCCACCGCCTCCCCCTCCGCCCCCCCCCCCCTTTCACCCCCTCCCCCGTCCCCCCCGTCAACCCCTGCACCGGTTACCCCGAACAAATGCAAACAGTGTCTCCGGTTCGAAGTCGAGCAGTTGTTCCCGTTTCCGCAGTTCACATTCAGCAGCGAGGTCTGCGCTTTGGTGATGAACCACGTCTCAAGCAATTTGAACCTCATCGTAAACGCCCTCAATGTGACCATGGAGAAGAAATTTACCGTGGACCCCGGGCTGTGTACTCCGACATCCATCACCATCTGCGGCATGTTCGCGGATCAGCTCACCGTCGTCAACAACACGGCGCTGATTGATCTCTTCGGTCAGGTTGCCATCCACGTACCGAGCCAGCTCACAGAGCTCATTTGCCCGCTAGTGACAGATGCGAGGATTTTAACCCCGGTGATCCCAGAGAACTGCTTTGACGTTTCAGCTGCACTGGATTGCAAGCATGAACCGGAGCCCTTCCCCTCATGCAAGTAAGTTTCCTGATTAGGACGGAAAGATGGCTCACATGGAACGTACGGATCATAAAAAACTAACGCGAATGTGGGTGATTCCGAACAATGCTCTGTGAGGGCGTATCTCTTTGTTGGTTTTGGCACCTCTCTGCGGCCGTCGGAGCATTTTGCAAGAGCCCTAATGCATCGCCCGTACGTAGGTACGGGCAGGTAGATGCCCTCCACAAGACAACCAACTAATATGTATATACATATATTGCTCCACATCCCCGCCTCCGCAGATGCGACAAAACCAAAGCCACCACTCCATATTACACCCAAATGTACATCAGCAAAGAGCCAGGCCGCAAGAACGGGACGACACTGTACTGCTTCACTGTTGACCTGGTTCCAGATTGGGCTTTGCACCCAATGGTAAGCAGCGTTATTTGGTTGCTTTT
The DNA here is from genome assembly GCA_019650235.1 of Volvox reticuliferus. NCBI lineage: Eukaryota > Viridiplantae > Chlorophyta > Chlorophyceae > Chlamydomonadales > Volvocaceae > Volvox > Volvox reticuliferus. The sequence goes on along the minus strand of BNCP01000076.1, from coordinate 217,791 downwards.
TCGTTGACCGTTACAACCGTTGAGGCCACTCAAGAGAGCTTGATTATTGGTGTGCAACGTGCAACGTGCATGTCCCCCCCCCGCCTGCCACTTGCCGCCACTTCCACTCAAGCGAACTGTGCATCGTGCATGCAGAGCGCGTGCGGATCATCCGAGCGACTGGAAAAAGCCGAAATCTATGCCGATGAGGTCTGGCGTCGCAACATCACCGGAATAAGGGTCAGAACCAACGGTGGCGCCCCGCGCTGGATATCGCCTACATGGGGCACCTCGGGCACCAATAGTATGCGAGGTATGCTGTGCGGTAGTCGGTTGGGCGGCACACGTAATGCGCCCCTTTCGGCACTCATATAGCGCTGACGAGTTTTGACCGCCGCTGTGTAAAGAGTTGGTTCGAGGTTCATCGGTGGCCTGATCCTGCTGCTGCCGGATGCACGCTGCTGACGACCTTTCATGACACGGCTATGAGGTGATACGTTGTTGCCCTCCCGTAAGAATGCCGGCTGCTGTGCCACGCGCCCTCTGTCTCGCAGTTACTCCGCTACGGTGGGACTATACGGCAGCTGTCGGCGGGGAGTTCTGCATTGAGCTCAATATCCCACTGGACTCCTTCTGCCTTGGGGTCCGCTCCTGGTACGCCCTGTCCTGCACGGTCCTGGCGACATTTGGAGAATATAGTAATAGCAATAATAATAATAATAATAATAAATAATAATAATAATAATAATAATAATAATATAGTGTGCGTTGTTGTTCGCCGCCATGCGTGGGTCTTTTCGTTGACTAAATACACTACTTGTACCTTTTCGTAACAGCTGTTACCCGCTGGCCCATGCGTGCCTCGCAGTTCCGTGAGCCTGTTCAACGAAAGTAAGAAGTGCTGTTCAACGTATGCCACCGCTTTGCCGTACTTGCCCGACTTCCACTTCATCCTTCCGCATTCTTGAGGTCTTTTGGACGGGGGGCATGTCCTACCTACTTAGGGTTCATATAGCCACTGGACTATTGAATGTTGATGGATTGGCTCATCATCAACATCATCACTACCAGCGGCAGTGAACACATTCATATTCAAGACTATCGTGCAAGCCAACATTGACCCTTTTTACGTTCCGCGGAAGCTGGATTATTGAGTTCGTTGCCGCGGTGTCGGGCGAGTGATTTGGATCGTTGGCTTGGGCGGTTTGTTTTCTTGGCATGCATGCTTCTTGGTGGGCGGCCTTTGGACACCACTACGCATCCCTCGCACAATGCTTTGGGATGTAGAGTAATAAAATACCCTGATGGGCCTGGGGGTCATTTTCAGTGCCGTTGTTCCAAGGTTGTTGGGTGCTGGTGGCTGCTGGTGCGTGCCTATCAACTATCTTGTAGTCGTTATCATCTTGCTCGCTCAGGAACACAACACCGGTGATAAATTTTAAAGAGCGCGAGGCTGTGTCGTAAATGCCATTAGATTATTATTGTGAGTGAGGGCCAGCGTTCAGCTTCTTAACATCCAGATATGTCAGGTAGGGCAGGTAGACAGATCGGACAGCAGATTATCCGTTTGCTGATGTAACTAACGCTTTTGTCAGATTTCGATGTTGGGATCAAGCATTATTTATTTCGCAGCCAGTCGTCAGCTTGGAATTGACCCATCTGCGACTCACCCATGTGGCCATGCATGTACCTCCTTCCAGGCCTCCCGGCACCCCCGTCTGAAGGGCATGCCAAGCAGCGAGTCCGTGCCAGCATGTCAGCGGCCGACTGGGGCCAGAGGCATTCTGGGGGACACATCCATTGGTCCGAGCACTGTTACCGGCAGGCTGGGGCTGAGGCTACTTCGTCACACCAGGTCGAGGGGCCATAACGGACTACCTCAAGTGTGCGAGCAAGGATCTCCGGGTGGCTGGTCCCCTCGTCACGCGCCAGGGCTGTGTGTCCCGGATGGACTAGATGAAGGACTCCTACGGGCCTTCATTTGACAATCCTACGCATGCCTCGGGGCCACCGCCGGGCGTTCACTTCTCTCGTGCAACCGGCACACTGAGCGAGCCTCCTCCACGGACCTCTCCATGAGCCGGTATGTAGCGGCCCTGTACTCGGTTGTTGGCTTCATAGGGCCGCAGGCACCCGCTGAAGCCCTCAGTACTGGGTATGCTCCATCCGAGTTTAGCCCCTCGAACTTGGGAATAAGAGACCGCACGGTGACGTCCTTTTTCATCTGATGCGAATAGAGCATCCCACCGCCTTCGGCCCTCGGCCCCCCTTCCACCGAATTGACGACCCGACCCCTCAAATTAGCCAAAACCTCCCTACCTTGACTGTGTATCCTACACGACCCTTAGGATAACTTGCCTCGATATATAGCTTGGCTGGTGTATACCTGCACACCACCACCACTTGGGTGGTCCCAAGCGTAATGGTGGACCTACGGAGAAAACCACAGGCGGGCGAGTCGTGCACTACTATTCAGAAGACGGAGAACAATAGACGGAAGTTTAAAACTTCCTCAAGTTAATCGCATAGAATAAGAAAGGGCATGCATTGCACGCATTACTTGCAACGTGATCCCGACACGATTAGGATGATAGCCGAGACAATATAGATGAAATTTTTTAGTACAAGTATTTGATTGCCAAAAATGCATTTAAGAAACCGTGCACAGGCTTAGAGGACCCAAAGTCGACGCCGTGAGTCGTCCATCACTTCTGTCGTACCGAGTGCTAATAAAGTTGGCGTTTTGCGAGCTCTCAAAATGTTGAGCTTATAAAAATCAAATTCAATACTTTATTTTAATGGAGTTCCTGATAACTTTCGCTTGCTGCATGTACCGTCAACTTTCAAGTCTGCCGTAGTACTGCTTAAAACCTTGTGGCTAGCTTTTCGCCAAGTACTACGGAGCTTGACGTTTCAGCAGTAGCCCCCGCGTATTCAGAATTACGTAATATTCATAATGTTCTGTAAAACATTTCTTAATGTCCTGAAAAATATTGCTGGGAACTCACCTATGTCTCATGTTTGGCTGTAGCCTTGAGGGAAGTGGTCCCTCAGGGCTACAACCAAAATGAGCGCGAAAAACGAAGCCTCTTTTCCAAGCCGCTTTATCCTGACCTTGCATATCATCACCTATATATAATCAAATCACTCGCACTGATTATTCCTGTACCTGTTTGAACATTTTCCAAAAGATGACATGCAGATGGCAATGTCATAGGATAACATACAATTAAATATATATAAATTAATTCTTCGTTCATGCAAACAACTTCAAATCCTGAAATTATATGATTCAGGTGGATCTTAGGGTTCGATTAGGTCTGGCGTTACCATCAGCTATCGTGTAAGTGCGTATACGTGCATGTCGAAATCGGGCTAACATTTTTCTATTGTGAAAAAATATTTACTTTTAGCTTAAGATATTTGGTGACAAATAATTAAAGGGGAAATCAATCGCTGATCTCGAGGGACCACGTAAGGTGCTACAAGCATACCGTAACAGAATCAACATACTGGTCAGGCCGAAAGCCTTAAAAGAATGTCTTTAAATTTTTTTTGTATATAATCTTTTTGTTTGCTGCTAGATTAATGTTAAATGCAGAGTATGCCGGGAAGGGATGTTGTATTCTTCCCAACCCGACTCGTTTTCGATTATTCATGTCTCATATTTTGGATCCAGTTTTCCTACTGTGACTATAAAAGAACAATTTTATGAACGTTACCGAAAACTCGTCTGTACCGTTAACTTAGGTACCTATGCCGCGGAGACGTTCTTCGGTGTTCTTGCTTGGGGGCCTGGTCTGCTGCATCGTGGCGTCCTCATGGTAACCTTCAACTGCTTTCGTCGCTTTATACCCTCAAATTATGAAATCGCGCGCTTACACCGTAAAATACAGCTACTACGTTCGCGTGTTGCTTGTATAGCGTCGATTGGGGTTGACCCTACCCTACCCTACCCTGACCCCAAAACCCTAACACTTGCCGTCACTTGCGCGCAGGATGCACGTTGCGCAGGCACAGGCGTCCATTTCCAATGGTGTCTCGGGCGATTGGAACATCATGTACCCGCAAGCCATCACGGACCCCAGGTTCCCATACTGCTCCTGCTACCGGTTGCCCGCGAACCCATCGCCATACAGCTTCCTCCGAGCCGTTTCGGTTCCCAGCCCCGGCCAGTACTGCTTCACCCTTCGAGTGAACCCCACGGGCTGCACGGGACGGTGCTGCAACGTCGACCTCAAGAAAATCGAGGTACGGTCGTTGTTTTGGAAGCGTTGGGTGGGCGATGTTACTTTTACAGAGTTCATACACGTCCCGATCACACCCCCGCTGTCCTTCTGGTACGCCAACAGTTCGATGTCAACGGAAAGTGCCTCGTGAAGTCGGCGTCCGTCAAATCAACCGTGAACGGTCTCTACACCACCACGGGGCCCAACTTCTATGTGTATAAGATGGACGACGGCACTATGAAGTACGTGCTGCGCCTGACGGACCTCAACTTGGGCCTCTCCAGCAACAACACCCGGGTCTGCCTGACCCTCAAGGCGGGTGCCAACGACACCGGCTGCGACACACTGGAGGAGCTGTGCGCCCCGCCGTACTCCGGTGCACCCCCAGGAACGTGCCAGATGTCCTTCATGGACTCAAACACGCTATGCTGCCCGATCTCTATCATCACCTCGCCCAAGCCGCCACCGCCGCCCTCTCCCTCGCCGCCTTCACCACCGCCGCCATCGCCGTCCCCACCGCCTCCACCGTCCCCGACACCTCCACCCCCCCCACCCCCGCCTCCACCGCCACCTCCGACTCCCGCTGCTCCCTCCTATGTCACATGCAAGCAGTGTCTTAAAGTGCAAGTAGATCCGATTGCACCCTTCCCCCCTTTCTCTTTCAGCAACGAGACCTGCCGATTGGTTATGGAGTACGTAGCTAGTAGCCTCAACAGGATTGTCGCGGAATTCAATGTGCCCATGCTCATGGATTTCACTGTGGACTACGATCTGTGCCTTCCGACATCAATTTCTGTCTGTGGCATGTTTGCACGCGATGTCCTTGTTTCCAATAATACGGCGCTGAAGAGCGCCTTCAGCGCAGTGGCGGATTCGGTACTAGACCAGCTGTCGTACATAACCTGTCCCTTGATGTCTCGGGGGACGTCGTACACCCCGGTGCTGCCAGAGAACTGCTTCGACTTAGATGTGGCCAACTCGTGTGGAGCGTTGATCAAGCCCATTCCGCAGTGCAAGTAAGTTCACATGACCGGTCTATCAACTGCTCAACGTACGAGGTCCTCAGTGATGTTGCTGGTCATGTCTTCGTTGCTTGTGCATACTCTAGGGCTTAGAGTCTTGAGCGTACTTAGGTGCGCCAAAGCACGCCAGGAGCACGGCATATATACGTACTCATCTACAAGATATATATGTCCGTTATAACCTTCCCTACAACATGCACGCAACGGGCCTTCCCTCAGATGTGACCAGGCCATGGCGACCACTCCATATTTCACCCAACCGTACATCAGCAAAGAGCCAGGCCGCAAGAACGGGACGACACTGTACTGCTTCACTGTTGACCTGGTTCCAGATTGGGCTTTTCAGCCCACGGTATGTATGTTCGAAGCAAAGGATGGTTTGTTTAATCGTTAGCTTGTCAACTTGTCGAAACGGTTACTTGAGCGTTGTCTCAAGCTACCTTGTCATCTGGCCCCTGCATGCATCTGTTTCAATGCCTCTATGACCCTCGTTGCCTTTCCTGCCATACCGGGCGCCCAAACATGGAATAGGATGCTTGCGGCCTCTCCAAGATCTTAGAAAAGATTGAAATCTATGCCAACGAGACCCGGCGCCGTAACATCAGCGGAATCCGAATAACACCCAACGGGGGCGCCCCGCGCTGGTTGGCACCCTCATGGGGCCCCTCAGGTACCAATAATGTAAAAGGTGAGGTTTCGTCCTCTTTTCAGTGCCTAGGCTGGAACTACTCTTGATATCGGAAGCCCGATTGCTTGTTCCCTGAGTTCTCGCTCCTGCGCTCTCGCTCGCAGTGGGTCCTTTGCGCTGGGATAATAACATGGCTGTCGGCGGCTCGGTCTGCCTTGAACTCAACATACCACTGGACACCTTTTGCATTGGGGATTTCACATGGTACGTTTTGGAATGTCGCAAGCGGTACAAGATATAGTTGGATGGTTCCCGCCATCAATCTGCCTATCCTTCAAAGGTAACACATTGACTAACAATAGACGCTTGCCCTATATTCATCTTGCAGCTTTGTGAGCCTGTTCAACGACAAGAAAACCTGTTGCCCAACATATCCAACAGCCCTGCAGTACCTGCCAAATTTTAACGTCTTGCCATAACATCAGATTGTTATCATCGGGCAGTAGTGCGTTAGATAGGGCTTCGCGATGTTATAGAGTGTGATGTAAGTCAATAGGCCGGCTAATTATGATAAGATTTGTGGAGACCTCGTAACAATGGAAATATTGTGGTAATTTATGTATTGTAGTTACCAGTCATCGGCCGTTGTCCGATTGTCCCGCCATCTTGGACTCTCTGCGGATCAACGTCTGCGAGTGTTGAGCCCACCGGCCAAATATATTTTCAAGCTAAGAAAAATAACAAGGGGCCAGAAGCACCAAATGGTTCCTCTTTTGCACCTCTCACTCCACTGCGCCTTGTGCCGTCATAACCGGCGCGATTTAAATTTAAATTTAGACGGCCGAGGAATAACTGCACTGGGAATTGGTATGCTTGCATGCAAAGTCCGCATGCTTGTAAGGCGAACATGAGGGTCGAGGTGTCAGATGCAGGTCACTCGCAAACCACCAGCACTTTGCTTAATGTTTCAAGTGCCGTTATTTTTGCACTGGTTCATTGTATCATTGGTCCTGCAAGCTTCCGGCCTTACGATCATGCTGGTTATATACCGGCGTTTTTACATTTTACGGATTTCACTTTTACTTTCTGATGTATGTATGTTTCGACATTCGGATGGAGGACTGATAAACTGCTTATGCTTCAGAATCTCCTGAACATATCAAGGTGTGATGACGTACTGTCGTTTTATACCGTGTACAAACTTTACAGTGACATATTGCTCGTAACAATTGTGCATCAGCAACTAATGTAAAATCACCTCACCCACGTTCGTAAAGGATTACAGGCCCTTACATCCAGCATGCAGTCAAATGGTACCAGAAGATCCTGAGCTCAAATCCTAAGGCCTTCCATGTGAATTGAATGTGTGGGCAACATATCTGTCTGTGGGGGTGACAAAAGGCCCAACACAAAGAAACAAGCTCAGCACCTAGGTCTGACCTAACTAATTAAGTTCCGCAATGCAGTCCGCTAACTTGTCTGAGGGTAGTGAGTTAGTAGGGCCCCTCTGGTCGATGGATCATGAAGGACGTGATGGCCAGGAGAGGAGTTGATTGCGCCGTTCATTTGCTAGATTCTGCTGGACGCCGGTGATGAGTGGTGAACTCAAGGAAAACATGTTGACGTCGATTTGGGTGAATGGATGATGAAGGGGCGTCCCTCTAGCAGCAGGGAAAAGCAGGGCTACACCAAGGTTAGTGGGCCGCTGGTGGAGTTACCACCACCCCGTCACACTATATCTTTCACACCTGTTCTCAAATCCGTGGGCAGGGTGCGTCCAGAAAGTCTCTCAGCGCCCGGGCATTCTTAGCGCTGGCCATAATGGTCTCGAGCCGCTCCAGGGGCAGACTGACCAACTCAGCCAGGCTGGACACATGGCCCAGGATGGCGCGATAGTTGGAATCTGGTTGATGGAAGGCGGGTTGGAGGAAAACGGAGAAATGGAGAAAGGTGACAAACTGGGGGCGTCGGCCAGGTTACGGACGCAACGGGGTCCAGCACATTCCCGAAGCCGTATTCCCCTATGGGGTGCCGTAAACGGTATCAATAAAAAGCGCTGTGTCACAATCATACCCCACCCTGCCCCTCCCTGGGAGGAGCTCTCATCCGGTACCCCAGACCTCTCCGATCCCCCCACGGAGAAACTGCCCGCCATACCATTAACACCGGGCAATCTCCGGAGCAGCTCCAGTGCCGGCTGGTTGACCACTGTCTCCAACGCCGCCCCAGGACCCGTACCTCCACCTCCTCCTCCCTTTCCGACAGCTCCTGGCTGCAGCGGCAACGGTGCCCCATCAGGGCCCAGAGGCACCCCCACCAGCGCCGCCGCCGCGGGGTCGGGCTCTTCCTGGTTAGACTTCAGCACCGCGAAGAGGTCGGCGGTGGCGTGGGGACTCCGAGACCATATCAGCCTAAGTGGGCGAAGCAGGTTGGATCGGAGGATGTGTCAGCGGGAAGGGGTGCATGAACCAGGGGAGAGGGGCTCATCGGAAGCGATTAGAGACACGGTCACATGCCAGCTCGGTCCTTCCCTTCTCGCCTGGCCCCCCGGCATCCAGCGGCGTTGTGGGAAGAGAGCGATGGAAGCTGCAACCCCCACCCCACCCCGGGGTCTTGCTGCCCACCTGCTGTTCATCCCCCCCTGACCCGGACCAATACTCGGCGAGCTAGCGGTGCCACTAGCGCCATCGAGGAGCCGAAGGAGGCTGGGCACAAGGGACTGACCGACCCCGCGTGTCCCTTATCCCTTAGGCCGCGTCGTGCGCCACCACGACCTGGGGGGGGCGCCACCACGACCTGGGGGGGGTGCCACCACCAAAGCCCCTAATAGCAGCAACAGGGGAAGTTGGGTATCGGGCAACTAAAACCCACTCCCCTCTTTCCTACCCCCTAGTGGCGCACCCGTTCTTGTTTGCTTAGGGGAACACATCGACCCTCTCTTCTTCGCTACCTCTCACCCACCCATTCCCACCTGAGCTTGGGAAAGTGTAAAGTCAGCAGTGTGAGTTTGGAGATGACGTTCTTTGGGTCGATCTCATCACCCAGCTCCGCAGGGCTCTGCAAACCGAACTGACGGTCCGCATCAAACTCAATCAGCAGCAGCGGCCGGGCGTAGTGGCGGCACATCACCTCAGCTTGGTGGTACAGCCTGTTGAGGAGCGGGAGGCGGATGTCCCGCTAAACCCCGAACCATGCAGTGTCAAACGGAACGGCTGACGGAGCATGCAGGTGACGGGGCCAAAACATTTAGTGGGAAGGAGTGAGGCCCGCAATGCTGTTGCGGAGGGTGGTGGTGAGGAGGAAAAACGTCGACAGCTATCAGAAGGGAGGTTCAGACGGTACAACAAGACAGACAGATAGATACCCTCACCGTGGAAAGCCCGGGACCCAGAGCCCCGCATGAGATCCATCCATCGGGTAATGTTTCCTGATCTAGCCTTCAGGGGACCTCGTCTCCTGGTCCCAGTCTCACCTGCCGCTGGCGAGGCTGGCATGCAAGTCGGGGAGGCTCTTCCGCTCCACCACCAGCTGTGGACTCAGCACGTAGTCGCCCACCTCCAAAGTCACGGGGAGCAGTTCGAAGCCCTGGGAGGGGGTTTGGGCGGGAAAGGGCGGGGGAGAATGCCCGGTGGGGAGAAAGACAGCTTTGTGACACGAAAGCTAGCCACACGTCCTTCCCTTCACGAGCCACCAACATACAAACTTTCCCACACCTCAGCCGCAAACACGATGCGGCCTCAGCGGCTCCTAGTTACGCCCAGACCGTCACAGACCGGCCCACCCTCACCCTAGATAGCCACACCACTCAGCCGGCCTCTTAAGCCGCCCCCTCCTCCGGCCCTGAACCCACCTTCTGGTGCAACACCGCAGGCAAGCTGCTCATGAACTCTCGAACGTCGACCACCAGTCGCTTGGGGGATGTAGGGCTCATTCCGCTGCCGCCGGCCCGTGCCACCGCCGCCGGCGCCGCTGCCGCCCGACCCCCAGCTACCCGAGTCAGGGCATTAGCGCTATACACATCCAGCCACAGATCAGCGCTCAGCGCCCCACCGCCGCCGGACGATGACATGCCGCTGCCAGCACTCTGTCGCCACTCTCCCCATCGGGATATCACACGGCGCGGGAGCAGTGGGTGCGGGTGCGGGTCAGGCGATCGATAGGGCCCTTCTGGGTGGGAAAGCGAGGATTTCTTAAACGAGGATCCCACCGACCCGGGAATCCCCATTTGTGGATCCCGAAGTGGCCGGCTATTGAACGACCACAAGGCACGTGAGGGTAGGGGAGGTGGTGTGTGTGTACGGGGGACGCAACCTCCCCACCCAAGCGAGGCACAGCACATGTGGCGGAGCGCAGAGTGGGTGGCGCCTCGCAAGGTCCTGGAGTGCTTGCCCCAACAACCATCCCTCGTGTCGCCGCACACACACCCTTCACCCCTTGGCGCCCCCCCGGCTTCTCTTCGCTAACCCACCCTGCTGCCGTTGGCGCCGCTGCTCCCTGGAGCCGCCTGTGTGGGCAGCACCAGGTGCTGCTTGGCTTGGATGAGCCGCAGCAGTGTCTCTCGCTCCCTCTCCACCGCCGCTCGGAACCGCTGCTGCTCCAGCGACTGCGCGTAGCTGAGGGTGTGGAGCCAGACGGGGCAACCCCCTCCCAGACAGCGCTCGGCCTGGTAGACCTCTAACTGCGTACACGTAGGGGAGATGAATAAACGAGTCTCGGTGCTGTCTCGGTGCTGAAGAATAACAACACTACGGCGGAAAAGAAACCAGTACGGGTTAATGATTGCTCGGGTTCGGGTTCGGGTTTGGGTGGGGTGGGGAAACCCGGGGGCGATGTCGACATGAAGCGGCGGCAGGGTGGTTCCGAAGGGGGGGAGAGGACGGCTCTTGTTCTACGCCCCCCTATAATGCCCCCGCCTACATCATCCGACCGACCGAGCTGACCCATGGGTCCATTTCTTGGGTCCCTTTACCCGGGGTCTCCCTCTCCCTCTGCCTCTGCCTCTTGCTCCCTGCCCTCCCCCTCTCCCTCTCCCTCTCCTTCCCCCTCTCCTCCCCCTCTCCTCTCCCCAGACTGATCGGACCTGACGTAGGAAGGCCAGATCTGGCTCGTACATAATGACGAAGGAGGGCTTCAGGCGCCAAAGAACGAACTCATCGTGGCCGTCCAGACTCACGAAATGCACATCTCGGAGTAAAGAGGGGGGAGGCGAATGCAGGGGCGCTACCGAAGGGCCGTTTGCGCCATCAGCAGGCCCGCCGGAGCCGGCGCCGCCACCCCTGCCGCCCAAAGTGTCCGTACCTCCGCCGCTATCGCCAGGTATTGTTGGACTACCAGTCGCCGCTGCCTCCCCGCTGCTGACGTCACCGCCGCGGCTGCGGCCGTGACTGCGCTGTTGTTGTCCGCGCTGCTGTGCTTTACCGGCGCGGCCCCTCCCCGCTACACCGCGACCTCTCCGCTGCTGCTGCCGACTCGGCGGCTGGCGACTACGCACCGGCGCTCCCTCCACCCAGTCGTCCTCCGAGTCACCAGGACCACTATCGCCATCGCCGTGCTTTCCTATAGCCCCGCTGCCGCTTCTACTGCCGCCGCTGCCGCCGCCAACCCCACTGACCCCTTCAACTCGCCCAGCGACTCTACGAAACGCCCCTGGGCCCCCCCCCGCAGCATCCTGCTCCTCCTCCTCCTCCTCCTCCTCCTCTACCTCCTCCTCCTTCTCCTCCGCTGCCGCTGCAGCCGCAACGCGGACGGGTGAGTCATCAGGCTTACGTCGCCGTTGGCTTCCGCCGCTGCCGCCGCCCCGTCGACCACCACGGCCGCCGCGGGCTCCACCACCGGCTCCATCGTTTTCCGCCGCTGCCGCCTCTCTATGGTGTGAAGTCTTCGCCCGCTTGGCGCCTCGTCCCTGCGCCCCCGTCCCGGCGGTCAGCTCCCCCCGCTCCACTCCAACCAGGTGTGCCGCCGCCAGCAGCGCCTGATGCTCCCCAGGCCGCAGCACTGGACCACGACCGCCCTCTTCACCATCAACGATACCGCCGCGGTAACGCTTCCAGCCGCCGCCGCCACCTCCACGACCGCTACCTCCACGACCAGCACCTCCGCCGCCAACACCGCCGCGGCGTGGCCCCTCCCCGCACTGCAGTTTGTTGAGCAGGTAGGACTCATACTGATGCTGCATGACGGCGCGGCCGCCTGCAACAGGGGTTGAAACACGGAACACGGAACACGGCCAAAGCGGACAGGCTCTGTGTCTCGCTGGGAACCGGTCATGGCGGTGGTAGAACTCCCCCCCTTCACCTTCCCCCGCCCGCCCGGGGATAGAACAGACCCTGCGGCCAACTGTTTATCCCCACCTCCCTGCCTCGCTGATCTCCTTCCGACGCCGTCCCGTACTCCCTCTGGATGCGACCAAACGATTCGTCCCCCCCCAACACACACACACCTCCACCCAAGTCACTCACCTTCCCGCACCACCCTCTCAAGCAGCTTGGCGGAGTGAAGCTCCCTCGCCACCACCAGCACCGGGCCACTACCGGCCTCAGCCAGCAGACGGAGGTCGCGGGGGGTCACCCGCAAGCCTAAGCCCGCCGCCGCTACCCGCTCAGAGGCGGCAGAACCATCCGCTGGCGGAGCGGCCCCGGCACTCCGGCCGCTACCCTCGCCCCCGTCCCCACCTACTGTCTCTGTGCCTTCCCCTTCCTCTCCTATCAGCCCCAGGTCCTTCAGCAAGGCCAGCAGGGATTGCGCCCCAGCCGCCACGTCCGCGGAAGCTGCAGCGGCACCCGCTTCGGAGCCAAACGAAGGACGCTTCACAGCTTGCGACGTGGAAGCAGCAGCGGCGCAGCTGGCGACGTCAGCGGCCTTCCTCCCGCCCGCATCGTCTTCATCTCCATCATCTTCACTTGCGAGATCCACGACCTCTACACATGCAGCCGCCGTACTCATCGCCCCTGATGTACGAGCCCGCCGCCCTGACGGCGCCGCTGCGACGTCGTGCCCAGTGTCCTGGGAGGGAGCCCTCTGTTGCAGAGCGTCAGCGTCGGCGTCCGGGTCACCGGCAGGACACGTACCTGACCCAGACCCGACTGCTGCAGCCGCCGCCAGTACGGCCGGATCCAGATTCCGTAACGCCCTCATCTCCCGCCGCTGCCGCTGCACCTCCCGCAACACTTCCACCAGTAAGCCCCATTTGGGGGGCTCCTCGAGAACCGCCGCCACCTCCGCTGCGCCACCGCCACCGCTGCTGCTGCTGCTGCTGCCTGCGGCCACCCCCCTTGCTGCCGTCCCTGGAGTCGATCCGGCTGCTGGCTGTCGGTAAATGTAGACCCTTCGACGGGCCTGTGTGTGGCGACGGGGATGTGAACGACTAGATCCGGGTCTATGTTAAGATGTATAAATGGTGTACACTGTACCATCTCGCACCGGTTAACCGGGCAGCGGTGAGGCGGTTAATCGCAACCGACAAATCCAACCGTATTCCCCGCGGACCCCGAACCTACCCCACCTACCTACCTACCTACCTGTTCGTATATTGCATGTGTTGCGTCATGAAAGAGCCAGACGCAGCGCACCCCCTCGCTTTGCCTGAGCCCCTCCAGGTGGGCGAGGAAGGTCACGCAGTCGGTGGACAGAAGCAGCGCAGAGAGCTCCCGCAGTGTGCGGAGGTCACTGGAGAGGGGGCGGCGGGAGGCGAGCAGGGAAACCGCCAACGGACGGGGGATGGGATGGAGGCTGGACGAGGCCCCCGGGGGCTCAGTCCGGGCCAGTTAAGAAACGACATGATCACTCGCCTCGTGCTTCCGAAACGTGCTGGGAGCACCTCATCCCCCCCCTTTACTCGGATCCACTCCAAAATCACTTCTCCCTCTCTCTCTCTCTCTCTCTCTCACACACACACACATAAACACACGTAAACCGACTCACGCGCAGATCCTGCGGGTCTTCCAGCTGATGGTATGCCATATGGGGTCCAACTGCCGCCGTACAATCTCGTCAAACGAGCGCAGCACCCCGTTCTCCAATACCAGCTCAGACCTACGAGGTTGGGATTGGGATCGCTCATGGTGGCGTCGGTGATGATGGTGATAACCGTGGTGTTGGTACAATGTTCGCTTCCATTGCTTATTCACGCTTCCACTCCGCCCTCCCTCCCCGATTACGTGTCCAGCTTGTTGTTGGTCCTCCGCAGCTCCCGAATAAGCCCCTCCAGGACCTCAAGAAGGGCCGCCTGAATCAGCAACATGGGGCCACTCAGCTCCTGATCCCACTCCACCACCTGAGGGAAGAGGAGGGGAGAGGAGGGGAGAGGAGGGGAGAGGGCAATAGAACCAGGGCCGAATGGGCCAGCGCAAAGAGACGGAAGAAACGAAAGACGGAACGTGCTTTACTTGGTTATCGTCAACACACGTCACCACACACGCGCACATCCAAATACGTCCAAATACGTCCGCGCAAACGGGATCACACACGATAATGGCTCCACAGCCCAATAACCCTGGCCAGTATCAGGTATCAGTACGGCCCATGCTTCCCGTACTCGCCCACCTGGCCGGTACGTAAGTCGCACGCAGTCTACAACACGGCACTTAGCCACTCACCACGGGTTTGTGCTCGTCCAGGCATTGCCGTACATGCTCCTGGAACCGCGGCCACAGGTGCAGACGCCGTACATGTAGCGCTTTCATCACTTTTTCCACCTTGTTGAATCCCTGGTTGAATGACACGGGTAGGTCTGATACCGCACGGACCCAGCACGCCCCCGGGGTCCCTGCGGGGGAGTCCCCGCGCAGCAGCGCCACGGCGAAACCCTCTCCGCTCGTGTCACTGACACGGTGGGCGTTGAGCAGCAGCACCCCCGCTACCTCACGCCCCCGCAGCCGGCGGGCCAGCAGGTCGACCACGAGTATGCGCGGGGTGATAAACAGGGGTCGGCCCCCCGGTACTGCCCGGTACAGCTGCACTCGCTCTGCCGCGGGGACCTCGTTGTTGATGTCTACAGGAGCAAGAAGGCCGCGGTCGTGGCGGGCAAGCTCTGCGGTGATGAGGTCGCGCTGCCAGGGTGAAGCGCCTAGGACGAGGACACAGCCGGGTAGGCCGTGACCGGTCGGGGGGCCGTTGCCGCGACCGGCGGCTGCCGAGGAGTCAGTGGAGGCGCCGGCTGCAGAATCATCGTCGTTCTGCAGAGGGCCTTGGCGCTGAGGATTTTGCTGATCTGATTTTGCTGATGGGGGTGGGCTTGAGGTGCCAGCCATGCGCGTGTGTTGTGCGATGCGCAGCAGGACTGCGACAACGCGCTGCCATCCCAGCCCCGCCGCTGTAATAATCAAGCAATCATCCTGACGCACCAGGGTCGAATCAACGGCGGAGAAAACGCTGGGCGTAGGAATCACTTGCCGGGAGATGGGCAATTGGGGAACTTGTTGCAGCGCTGAGGACACCCCGGAGGCGAGCCGATTGGAGCCCAGGAACTTACTTGAATTGCTTCTTCTATAAGCTGTCTCTCGTAAGGTAGGAGCAGGGGAGAGGACAATGCTAGTGCCTCAGCTTGGTGCTGCACGTCCTCCATGGCGGTAGAGCCGCAAACGATACGTTGCTACTGGAATTGAACTACGACAATAAGAATACTGCTACATCTCTACGAGCGACAACAACTTTTCGCGTCATGTTATTTTAACAGAATATCAGTAAGGCTTGAGCTGATTGCAGTTATATTTTTACATTTCTTGGTTTATATATCTAAGTAAACTCGTTATAAAAGATGAGCTTAGATAATAACAAAATCACGGGGCAAGCAGAGCAGCTGACTTGCCGATAAAGCGGGACGGCCACGGTAAAAGGTTACGACTTACCAGTCGGTTAGTCGTTTACTGAAGTTGGGAAGCATGACTGCCATTTTTTGTTACATGGCTGTGAACACGACAACTCCAAAGGCGTGGTCACATCGACAACAACAAAAACAAGATAGCTAAGCTAAATACAGTCCTGAGAACTCGGACTGAGTGGCGAAATGCCGTACCGCAATTTCCACCACGAAAACTAAACCCTCAGTTAACCCGCCTTAGCACATTAAGCCCGCAATAATCATGGAGTTTGTTGCCGTAGCTGGTTGTTGTCAGATGCAACTGATTGCTAGAGAGCTAGACCCTGACTAATTGTTGCCAATGCTCTATTCTTGTGTAAGTCGTTACCTGTTGTTGCGTGTTGAGTTGAGTCCACGCGTACATTCTGACACTGCGGGACACCTTTGGAAATCGATTTGCACACAAGCCTACTTGGACGAGTACGTTTGGCTACGGATTGAAATGTTGCCGCATCCTGATAAGCCTTCGGAAGACCCCAACAGACCAGGTTTCCTGTACGGTGCAGGAGCTACGAAGCGCCCAAATCAGCGTCAGGATCCGGAATTATCTCGGGTTTATATCGTAAGATTGACAAGCCAGCTACGTCTTAGGAAAGCCCACGCAAACATGAGATAGCACCGCCCCCTCAAATGGCTGGGCTTGCTTCGGCATACTACACACTTAAGTATAACAATTGTTTGGAAGCCGTGATCCTAGATACATAGCCGTACTTAGTGCTCGTCATAGCTCGTTGGTCTGGGGGGAAACACCCTTATTCGTACGGCGATTTGATACAGTTACGGTATCGGTGTACATCCCTTCCTAGCGACCATTGTACGTAATAGCATAAAAGCTCAATTATGGCGGGCGTTTGGGTTGAAACTTTCTTCAATTGGTGCTGACCAATGACTGCGGAAAAGCAATAATTGCCGAAACCGATGATTAAGAAGACGCTGCCTCGTGACGCGCAGGTGGCTTCAAAAGGGGTAAGTCGGCCGCCCCCTTCAAACGCCTGCCTTTCCACTGCTGCGCCATCAACTTCACGCCGTTTGAGGATCCGGTGTGTACGGACGAGGGCACCGTTTATGACATCACATCTATCGTGCCGTACATTATGAAATTCAAGAAGCACCCGGTCACCGGCGAGCCTCTGCAGCTTAAGGACCTCACTCGCCTTAACTTCAACAAGAATGCGGACGGTGAATTCACGTGCCCCGTCATGGGAAAGGCAAGCGGGGAAGGAGACACGCACGCAGCTGCTCACGGCGTGGAAGTCGCCAACCCGCATCATGCGAGGGTGTCGTTGACGGAGACATCTGCTGCCACTGGGGAGAGAGGGTTGGCCGTTGTGTTCGTGTGTGTCCCCACCTCGTTTAGCCAATCCCTCCTCCTCCGGGTCCCAATTTCCCCGACGCCTCTCTCCCCGACGCCCCGACGCGTCTCTCCCCAACCCTCTCTTTTCTCCCCGGCTCAACCCCCCGTGGCAGGTGTTCACGGAGCACACCCACATCGTGGCGGTCCGCACCACGGGGAACGTGTATTGCTGGGAGGCGGTGGAGGAGCTGTGCGCCAAGCCACACAACTGGAAGGACCTGTTGACGGACGAGCCCTTTACTCGCAAAGACATCATTCACATACAGGACCCCCTCAACCTCAGCGGCCGGACCATCGACCAGTTTGACCACGGTGCGCACCCGCCAGAAACCGGAAGAGAGCGGACGGAAGACAGCCGCACCCGCGGGCCGTGTGGTGTTGGGTTGTGGGAAGATGGGAACGCAGGGGTCCATTTGAAGACCTGATGTGCTTGGGCCACTTCCCCACCGCTGACAGCTAGGTGGTGATTTATCTGTGCGTGCGAGGAGGGGGGGACCCTATAGTCCGGCAGAACAGACGAAGGCGGAAGTGGTGAGGGGGAAGGGAAAAAGACGAACATGCAGTTGAAGGCCTTAAGAGGTGTACAGGAAGGAGGGGACAAGGGAGGGGAGATGGCGGGACGTGTGATACGGGAGGTTGAACACATCGCAGCACATGAGCGGCGAGCTGCCTGGATCTTCCCTGGCTCTGTTTAAAGCCAGGCCCGACCTGCTGCTGTCTGGTAGTGGAATCCTCCTCTCATACCACCAATGGTGTCCCACGCCCTTTCCGCCGCTTCCTTCACTACGCCGCAGTTAAGCGGCAGCTGACGCTGGACGAGGACGAGGAGGGGGCGGAGGGGGCCGCTGCGGGTAGCAGCATCCGCAACGTCACTGAGGACATGAAGCGGGTGCTGGGAGCACTCAACACCCAGGACGCCAAAGCAGCCTTCGCAAGCGGTGGAGGGGGCAAGCGCGCGGAGGCGGCCAGACTGTTGGCGGAGGCGAAGCTCAAGGCCGCGGGTGGGGGCGGAGGCGCTGCCACTGCCGCTGGGGCCCCGGCGGGGCAGGCGCACGATCGGCAAGCCATGACAACGTCGACATCAGGCCAAGCAGTTTCCGCAGCCACGGGTCCCGCCAGTGCTAACGCTGATACCGGAGGTGGTGACTGGCGTCTTCGCGCTCCCGAACGTAGTCAAGACATGCCGAGCTTCAAGCCAGGCACTGTCACCTGGGACACTGACGACTACGTAAAGCCCGTCGCCGCCGCCGGAGGCGGGAAAGGAGGATCCGGCACAGGGAAGGCCAAGGGCGCCGGTGGAGTCGCCACTACCACCGCCACCACCGCCGCTGCCAGATCCTCCGACGCCAACGGCGGCAAGGCCAGCCCGGCGGCCTGGTATGAGGCAGCGGGTCATGTAAAGTACGTGGAGTCGGCATCCACGACTGGCGCCGCCTCTCGGTCCTTCACATCCACTGCCTGGCAGCCCGCCACTCGCAATGAGCGAGCTCGCACCCGGCTCCAGCGCACTCCCACCAAGAAGGGCTATGTGCGGCTGCACACCAACCTGGGGGACCTCAACGTCGAGCTGCACTGCGACCTGGCACCCCGCACGTGTGAGAACTTCTTGGCGCTGTGCGACATGGGGTACTACGACGGGACTGTCTTCCACCGATCCATCAAGAATTTCATGATTCAGGTGCGGTTGGGCGGTTGAGCGGCGAAGGGAATACGATAAACGAATCCTGGTGATGGCGCTGGGGGTATGGAACCGATGGCGGTTCAGGAGGGTGTGAAGCCGAGGGTCTGGTAGTTTGGTACAAGAAGTTTACGGTGTTGTTGCAGCTCATCACGTAGCAGCAAGTATCCGTCCAAGTGATCTCGCGTTTCAAGCGTGCGCGCAATAAGCGCCCTCAACTGATCCGGACCCAGGTTCGAACCAGCTGACGCTGTAGCAAGCGAGATACTATTCGATTCACCTGCAGCTCAGAAGCACAAACTTCGAACAGGCAAAACGAACAGCAATGCAAGAGCAGCAAGGCAATTACAGACCGGAAGCAGCAGCAGCCAAAACAGCGCGGCCTAGATCCTCCGTGAACGTATCCAAAGGACTACGATTGCCTTCATTAGCTCCAGCCATGTAAGTGACCTACTTACACAGAGATCAGGGTGAGACAGCAGGCCGTGAACGAACCTTAGGTCTCGATACCAAACTTGTTGTACCCCTCCTGCCTTTCAAGCATGTTTCTGCACGCGTTGGCGTTAAGTGCTAAGGCACAAGCACAGCAAGCCAAGGGTACCGTGATGAGGGTCAGGGACAGCGGAAGTCTTCAGAGGCCAGGGATTACAACATACGATCCAGAGCTATCAGAGTCGAAGATGGTCCTTCATCATCTAGCCGCTCCTAGCAATACTCAGGCTTAGCTCAGGCCAGATAGTGTTGTACCCCTCCTGCCTTTCAAGCATATCTCTGCACGCTTCGGGTTGAGTGCTAAGGTGCAAGCACAGCGAGCCAAGCGTACCGATGAGAGTCAGGGACAGCGGAAGTCTTCAGAGGCCAGGGGTTACAACGTACGATCCAGGATGCAGAATATCCAGTGAAGGCTATCAGAACCGGAAGCACGCTATCATCACTTAGCCGCTCCTTCAATGCTCAGGCTTAGCTCGGGCCAAGTAAAAGCGTATCCAGTCTTAGGACATTAATATGCAAGGGCACACGATCGAGGGAGATTGATAGCATATAATATAGGTTATCATCAAGGCCGTCATCGCTCGTCTTATACTCGCGACGTCGTCCACGGTACACATCACACCAGATCGCTGATCCGCATGTGTGACATGTTCGTAACCATGTCGCAGACGATATTCTATCGTCCTTTAGCCTTCACAGCATTAAGGCAATGCAAATGCAATGCTTAGCAATGTTCGTTATGTGGCTCAACCGACATGTGACTCGATGCGAATATCTCTCACTCAGTCGCAGTCCGCTCGCGCACGTGAAGTGGATATTGCATGATAAATCAGCATATGATAATGCGCGCTCTCAGATAGTAATTCCAGTGCGCGTACGCGGACTCGCTCTGGTCGCATGACTAAAGCTTCCGCGCGGCGTCGCGCGATCCGAGCCGCACTCTCACACTTGTGCGTCACATTGGTCGAACCATTTGCATGATAACGAACCGAATATTATTGCTTATAATATTATGCCAATAGATTTGCGAGAAGCCTGCGCTTCGTGAATGCCCGCCCTGTCGTGCAGTCCGCCTGGACCGTACGACAGGTCGGTAGTGGAATGCCGGTGATTCCCAAACATGTCGCATTGCAAGCGCTACACCAAGAGCATGGTGCCTGTATGCCAATGCGCCTAACTGCGGGTTGCCAGGCGCCTTACCGGGTCCTATAGGCCGGTGCATGGGCGTGAGGTGAACCGTGATACAACAACTATCCCCCCTCCCGCGTGCAGCGTCCTCGCTGCCACATGCAGCATCGACTACACCGGTCACTGAGACTGCGTTGCACGCAATCTAGCCTCTTCGAGGATGGGTTTCATCTCAGGGGAGAAGTTACGTGCAGGCTCCCAAGAGTTATGCTCGCTAGAGTACCCAGTCCACTTGACCAAGTACTCATGTATCGTGCGTTTGCGTTTATGCTTACCCACACGCCGAGTGCGGTAATCCAGAACGCGCTCATACACCTTCTGCTTGCCAGCAATCCAGGTCTCAGGACCCGCTTCGACCGCCGCAGGGGTGTCAGTTGTTGTATCACGGTTCGCCTCACGCCCATGCACCGGCCTATAGGACCCGGTAAGGCACCCGGCAACCAGTGATTACACGCATTGGCATACAGGCACCATGCTCTCAGTGTAGCGCTTGCAATGCGCCATGTTCGGGAATCACCGGCATTCCACTGCCGACCTGTCGTACGGTCCAGGCGGACTGCACGACAGGGCGGGTGTTCGCGAAGCGTAGGCTTCTCACGAATGTATTGGCATAATATTATAAGCATTAATATTCGGTTCGTTATTATGCAAATGGTTCGACCAATGTGACGCACAAGTGTGAGAGTGCGGCTCGGATCGCGCGACGCCGCGCGGAAGCTTTAGTCATGCGACCAGAGCGAGTCCGCGTACACGCACTGGAATTATCATCTGAGAGCGCGCATTATCATATGCTGATTTATCATGCAATATCTACTTCACGTGCGCACGCGGAATGCGACTGAGTGAGTGATATTGGCATCGACTCGCATGACGGTTGAACCACATAACGAACATTGCTAAGCATTGCATTTACATTGCCTTAATGCTATGAAGGCTAAAGGACGATAGAATATCGTCTGCGACATGGTTACGAACATGTCACACATGCGGATCAGCGATCTGGTGTGATGTGTACCGTGGACGACGTCGCGAGTATAAGACGAGCGATGACAGCCTTGATTATTATTCGAATATAATATGCTATCGATCTCCCTCGATCGTGTGCCCTTGCATATTGATGTCCTAAGACTGGATACGCTTTTACTTGGCCCGAGCTAAGCCTGAGCATTAAAGGAGCGGCTAAGTGATGATAGCGTGCTTCCGGTTCTGATAGCCTTCACTGGATATTCTGCATCCTGGATCGTACGTTGTAACCCCTGGCCTCTGAAGACTTCCGCTGTCCCTGACTCTCATCGGTACGCTTGGCTTGCTGTGCTTGCACCTTAGCACTCAACCCGAAGCGTGCAGAGCTATGCTTGAAAGGCAGGACGGGTACAACAAGTTTGGTATCGAGACGTAAGGTTCGTTCGCGGCCTGATTGTCTCACCCTGATCTTTGCGAAGTAGGTCGCTTACATGGCTGGAGCTAACGAAGGCAATCTTAGTCCTCTGGATACATTCGCGGAAGATCTAGGTCGAGCTGTATTGGCGGCCGCCGCTTCCGGTCTGTAATTGCCTTGCTGCTCTTGCATTGCCGTTCGTTTTGCCTGTTCGAAGTTTGTACTTCTGAGCTGCAAGTGAATCGAATAGTCTCACGCTTACTACAGCGTCAGCTGGTCCGAACCTGAGTCCGGATCAGTTGCGGGCGCTTGTTGCGCGTACGCTTGAAGTGCGAGACTTCTTGGACGGATACTTGCTGTATCTGCAAGGAGCGCTATCTGTCGGTAGGGTGATACCGTCTGATTTGTGCTCGACTGATACCTGTGTGTAGAGTGCCTTTAGCACACAGGTTGTGACCAGTCAGTCGCCGACTTACCATGGCATCTGGTAGCGGTGATGTAGGGCTAGTAGTGGGGGACGTTCGTGCCGACACGTCCGTCGTTCCTGAAACATCTCGGAGGGGCCCGAACACGCATGTTGTTGATGGTGTCCAAGATCCCCATGTACTACTTGACCCACGAACCCCTGTCCATCCGACTGTTCCTATCGCGGCAGCCGAAACAGGCCCCGTTGGACGTGAGGAACAGAGGGGTCCGTTTGCTGCACCGCCTCGTCAAGGTCGATTCGACGACGAAGGAGAGGTGATTAAACTGTCGATTCCCGTCCTGAAATTAGACATCCCGCATGATACGAAACAGAAGAATGCCGAGCGTAGCATTGCCGATACAACTCGTGCATATCTGCGTGACATTCGCATGTACTTGCAACTGGTCCGTGGTGGTGATCGTGATGCCGCGAAGTGTCTGCTCGTCGGGAACACCCTCGGGGGTGTGGCGAAGACATGGTACGATCAATGGACGTTGGCAAGGCGAACATACACGTTTGATGAGTTGACTGACGCTTTGCTTGCACGCTTTGCTCCTGAGGTCCAACCGCTTAGCGCTGAGGCTCGCAATACGTTAGCGTCTGGCACATATCGTATGTGCCACGATGAGACCGTACCTGCGTACCAGTCGCGCTTTGAGGCCCTGATCACGCCTATCGGTAACCTCACGGAGGATGATCGCATCTTTTGGTTTCAGCGTGGATTGTCTGAGGTCTTGGCGACGCAATGTGCCACAGACTTAGCGGGCAAGGACTTCGAGTCCTATGGGGACTTGGTGCGCTTTACACGAGGGGTCGAGAAGCGTCTCTTAGCGGGGCAACGTGCTGTTAAACCTGCTCCTCGTGTTCATGCCATGCGAGCGCAGGGTCCGACGCTAGACGCTGCTGCCAACGACCTGGGAACCGAAATGGAGCGACGAACGCCGACGGTAGCAGTGACCACCGTTCGCACGGATAGAGGTCACGGCGTTCGTGGCGCTTCCGGCTCGTGTAATCCGAGGGGGTCGTCTGGCGCGGGTCAGAGCTCGGATCCGGCTAGAGGCAAGAGGAAGGGTACACCGACTGCAGTGGTGGTGCACGAGGCTAAGAACGAGACCAAGCGGCAGCGTACCAACGACGGTTGGTTGAAGAAATGGGAGTGCACGCAATCCGAATTCGAACGTCGAAAGCGGATGAAGGTTTGCCAGAGATGTGCGGGAGAGCATCCCACGAGGGATTGCCCTTTGTTGCCGCCTTTGGCTCCGAAGCCGAAGTAGGGGATTGCCCAGGATGGTTCGGAGGGGACTCCACCTGGGAAGCCGGAACCTGCGGGTGGGCGGTTGTCGTTCGTGCGGCAAGCCGTGAGGGCATTGTTGCCTTCGGTCTTGGAACAGGTCGAGCGTGCGATTGGACGTCGATTGTCACTCGACGGTCGCTCAGGACGTGTGGGTTTTGACTCGTGGTGTAATTTGTTTGCACCGAGAAGACCCTTGGCGTCTATCGACTTGTCGGGCCACACCGTTTTGTTCCTCCCCTCGTCTCTGCGCGAGCTGCAAGCGCAGCTGGCCTTCTTTAGGAGAAGTAGGCGTCAACGTCCAGACACGGCCGCTTGCGTCCTTCTACCTGCTTATTGCCGGCGCAAAGCTATGGCATTGCTAGCGGGTATGCGGGCCGTTCTCCGGTTCGAACCGGGCACCGTCCTGTTTAACGGTGTGGATGTAGCAGGTGCACCTGTTCCGTTGCCGGTTCAGGCCTACACCGTTGACGTTTGGTACGAAGCTCCTGCACCCCATCCTGAGGGTTCTGCCGAATGTTCTGAACCCGCCCTGAGCGTCTTGCTTTCGTCCGCAGAGTCGGTACCGGCAGACAATCGGGTTCCCTTGATTCAGGTCGATCTTGCTGGTCGTTCCCTGAAGGCGCTCGTCGATACCGGCGCCAGTGACGACTTCATCTCATCGGCAGAGGTGAATGCGTTGGGGTTGACCCCACAGTCGTCGGAATGGTCACAGGTTACTCTCGCGGATGGGGGTAAGCAACCCATATTGGGCAGGGTCATTACGACCCATCCTTATGTGTTGCGTGAGCTCACTGACGCTGCAACATATATACTGGGGTCCTCAACATTACGGCAGTATGGGGCTGGCATTGACTTAGAGTCCGGAACCCTACACCTACGTAAGGGGACTTTGTCGTGCAAAGTACCCTTCGTGCCGTTTGTAAGTGTTGAGCCAGAGGGGGGTAAGGCTGAGGCGGAGCCTGTGGTTAATTACGCTGTGGCCGCCATGGGGCAGCGTACAGAACCCAAGCCAGTCGGGCGTAAAGAGGCCATCCGGATGATCCGGAAGGGTGCCCACGGACTGCTTGTGAGGCCTAGGTTGCATTTGAATGCGGCCACCGCTCAGACTTCGTTGGATCCTGAGGTTGAGGCCTTGGTCACAGGGTACGCAGACGTTTTTCGTGACGTACCTGGGCTTCCTCCTTTGCGTCCCGTTGACCATACCATCCCACTAGTGCCCGGCGCACAGCCTGTTTCACGACCCATGTACAGGCTGAGTCCTCTGGAGTTGGACAAGGTGAAGCGCCAGGTAACTGATCTGCTCGCGAAGGGTATGATTCGCCCCAGCACGTCCCCTTACTCTGCGCCGATTTTGTTCGTCGGTAAGAAGGATGGGACCTTGCGCATGTGTATCGACTACAGGGGTTTGAATGCTACCACGGTCAAGAACCGTTACCCTTTGCCGCGCGTCGATGACCTGCTCGATAAGCTAAAGGACTCGGCTTATTTTAGCTCGATTGACTTGCAACAGGGGTACAATCAGATTCGCATTGCTACTTCTGACGTGCCGAAAACTGCTTTTCAGACCCCCTTTGGTCACTTCGAGTACACGGTCTTGTCGTTTGGGTTGACTAACGCCCCTGCGACGTTTCAGTCGGTTATGGACCGCATGTTTAGACCGTATATCGACAGGTTCGTCGTTTGCTACTTGGATGACATCCTGGTCTACTCCAAGACGCACGAGGAGCATCTGGAGCATCTTAAGCTTGTGCTTGAGGTGTTGAGGCGGGAGCAATTGTTTGCTAAGCGTGCCAAATGCTTTTGGGCACAGCCTCAGGTGGAGTACTTGGGCCACATCGTGTCGGCCTCTGGCGTGCGAATGGACCCACGGAAGGTAGCGGTGGTTCGTGACTGGCCTGCGCCTCAGAACCTCCAGGAGCTGCGTAAGTTCCTTGGTTTGACCAACTACTTCCGTAAGTTCATCAAGCAGTACTCTGTCCTTGTGGCCCCGCTCACGGATTTGACTCGCAAGGGTGCTTTCAATTCGCTTGATGCTTGGACACCCGAGTGTCAGCAGGCGTTTGAGGAGCTGAAGCGTGTCGTTGCCGACGACGTTACCCTTGCATTCCCCGACTACTCGTTGCCATTTCGTGTCGAAGTGTTCACCGATGCTTCGTTGTATGGGAGTGGCGCTGTACTGTTGCAGGAAGGGCGACCGATCGCCTTCACGAGTAAGAAGTTTACGGGGGCTGAAACCCGTTACACGACCGGGGAACAGGAGCTGTTAGCGGTCTTGCATGCTCTTAAGGAGTGGCGTTGTTACCTAGAGGGACGGCCATTCACGCTTAAGACTGACCACAAGCCCCTGACGTTTTTACAAAGCGTCCTTACGTTAAACCGACATCAAGCTAGGTGGATGGAGTACCTCGCTCGGTTTGACTGCACCTGGGAGCACATTGCCGGTCGGTGTAGTAGTTGAGAGCCGCAAAGGCCTCTCGAGATGTTGATGGCGTGTAACTGCACATATATATTGTGCTAGAGTGTACGACTACTACAGTCGGAGTAACATCGCCGATGCTCTCAGCCGACACCCGTCGCTACATGCTGCGATTTTGGCGGCACCTGTCCTACGTCCACGAACTACGGACGTGCCTCTGTCCTCAGACCTTGCGGCTCGCTTGAAGGCTGCCTATGCTGGCGACTCTTGGTTCGCTTCGCCTAGCAACGTGGGGCACCTACGCAAACAGAGCGGTCTCTGGCTACGGACTGAAGGATCGACGACTCAGATTGTCGTGCCTAACGATGATACCCTTCGTCGTGATATCCTTGCCCGTTTCCATGAGGATCCATTGGCAGGACACCCAGGTAGCACGCTGCTGGTCGAGTTGGTGCGACGCTCCTTCTGGTGGTCTCGTCTGGCGAGAGACGCTGAGAACTTCGTGCAGACATGCAGTTTGTGCCAGCGCAACAAGGCTTTGTCTGGTAAGGGCCACGGGTTGTTGCAACCTTTGCCTGTCCCTGACGCGCCTTGGGAAAGTGTTTCCATGGACTTTGTGGTCGCGCTGCCCAAAACTGAGGGGGGATACGACTCGGTGCTCGTCATGGTTGATCGTTTGACTAAAATGGTCCACCTTGCGCCCACCACGTCTACCTGCACTGCTGAACAGACTGCACGCCTGTTTTTCGATAACGTGTTTCGGTTGCACGGCGTCCCTAAGAACGTGGTCTCGGACCGTGGGGGTCAGTTCACGTCTAAGTTTTGGGAAGCGCTCTGCAAGCTTGTCGGCATGCGGGTTAACCTGAGCACGGCATACCACCCGCAGTCCGATGGACAGACCGAACGCACAAACCGCACACTGGGGGATATGTTGCGCAATTTTGCTGGTCGCACGCCTCTTGTTTGGGATACTTACCTGACTGCGGCAGAGTTTGCCATTAACAACGCTGTTAATCGGTCAACAGGTCAAAGCCCTTTCTTCCTGACTTATGGGTTTCACCCCGCGCTACCTGTGTGGCGTGAGCTGGAGGTGTATGTCCCTGCGGCTAAGACCTTTGCTAAGTCGTTCCTATCCCGAGTGGCAGACGCTAAGTCATGCTTGGAAGTGGCACAGCAACGGGTGACGGATTACTACAACAAGTCCAAGCGGGACGTGGTCTTTTCGGAAGGGCAGATGGTTCTGCTGAGCACTAAGAACCTGCGTTCCTTTGCCGAGGGATCCCGTAAGCTTTTGCCCCGTTGGATTGGTCCATACCCTGTTGTGCGCATGGTAGGGAACGTGGCTGTCGAGCTTACGTTGCCCTCTGACATGAACATTCATCCCACATTCCATGTTTCACTTGTTCGCCCATACTGTGGCACGGAGCCCACGCCGGATACCACTGATACCCCTGCGGCAGTCGAAGCGGGTCCTGAGACCTGGATTGCAGGCAAGCAGAAGGTGTATGACGTGGAGCGTGTTCTGGATTACCGCACTCGGCGTGTAGGTAAGCATAAGCGCAAACGCACGGTGCATCAGTACTTGGTCAAGTGGACTGGGTATTCTAGCGAGCATAACTCTTGGGAGCCTGCACGTAACTTCTCCCCTGAGATGAAACCCATCCTCGAAGAGGCTAGATTGCGTGCAACGCAGTCTCAGTGACCGGTGTAGTCGATGCTGCATGTGGTAGCGAGGACGCTGCACGCGGGAGGGGGGATAGTTGTTGTATCACGGTTCGCCTCACGCCCATGCACCGGCCTATAGGACCCGGTAAGGCACCCGGCAACCAGTGATTACACGCATTGGCATACAGGCACCATGCTCTCAGTGTAGCGCTTGCAATGCGCCATGTTCGGGAATCACCGACATTCCACTGCCGACCTGTCGTACGGTCCAGGCGGACTGCACGACAGGGCGGGTGTTCGCGAAGCGTAGGCTTCTCACGAATGTATTGGCATAATATTATAAGCATTAATATTCGGTTCGTTATTATGCAAATGGTTCGACCAATGTGACGCACAAGTGTGAGAGTGCGGCTCGGATCGCGCGACGCCGCGCGGAAGCTTTAGTCATGCGACCAGAGCGAGTCCGCATACACGCACTGGAATTATCATCTGAGAGCGCGCATTATCATATGCTGATTTATCATGCAATATCTACTTCACGTGCGCACGCGGAATGCGACTGAGTGAGTGATATTGGCATCGACTCGCATGACGGTTGAACCACATAACGAACATTGCTAAGTATTGCATTTACATTGCCTTAATGCTATGAAGGCTAAAGGACGATAGAATATCGTCTGCGACATGATTACGAACATGTCACACATGCGGATCAGCGATCTGGTGTGATGTGTACCGCGGACGACGTCGCGAGTATAAGACGAGCGATGACGGCCTTGATTATTATTCGAATATAATATGCTATCGATCTCCCTCGATCGTGTGCCCTTGCATATTGATGTCCTAAGACTGGATACGCTTTTACTTGGCCCGAGCTAAGCCTGAGCATTAAAGGAGCGGCTAAGTGATGATAGCGTGCTTCCGGTTCTGATAGCCTTCATTGGATATTCTGCACTCTGGATCGTACGTTGTAACACCTGGCCTCTGAAGACTTCCGCTGTCCCTGACTCTCATCGGTACGCTTGGCTTGCTGTGCTTGTACCTTAGCACTTAACGCCGAAGCGTGCAGAGCTATGCTTGAAAGGCAGGAGGGGTACAACATCAGTGGTGTCAGGCGTGGGCTCCATGCCACGGTATGGGCGAACAAGTGAAACTAGGAATGTGGGATGGATGTTCATGTCAGAGGGCAACGTAAGCTCGACAGCCACGTTCCCTACCATGCGCACAACAGGGTATGGACCAATCCAACGGGGCAAAAGCTTACGGGATCCCTCGGCAAAGGAACGCAGGTTCTTAGTGCTCAGCAGAACCATCTGCCCTTCCGAAAAGACCACGTCCCGCTTGGACTTGTTGTAGTAATCCGTCGCCCGTTGCTGTGCCGCTTCCAAGCATGACTTAGCGTCTGCCACTCGGGATAGGAACGACTTAGCAAAGGTCTTAGCCGCAGGGACATACACCTCCAGCTCACGCCACACAGGTAGCGCGGGGTGAAACCCATAAGTCAGGAAGAAAGGGCTTTGACCTGTTGACCGATTAACAGCATTGTTAATCGCAAACTCTGCCGCAGTCAGGTAAGTATCCCAAACGAGAGGCGTGCGACCAGCAAAATTGCGCAACATATCCCCCAGTGTGCGGTTTGTGCGTTCGGTCTGGCCATCAGACTGCGGGTGGTATGCCGTGCTCAGGTTAACCCGCATGCCGACAAGCTTGCAGAGCGCTTCCCAAAACTTAGACGTGAACTGACCCCCACGGTCCGAGACCACGTTCTTAGGGACGCCGTGCAACCGAACCACATTGTCGAAAAACAGTCGTGCAGTCTGCTCAGCAGTGCAGGTCGACGTGGTGGGTGCAAGGTGGACCATCTTAGTCAAACGATCGACCATGACGAGCACCGAGTCATATCCCCCCTCAGTTTTGGGCAGCGCGACCACAAAGTCCATGGAAACACTTTCCCAAGGCGCGTCAGGGACAGGCAATGGTTGCAACAACCCGTGGCCCCTACCGGACAAAGCCTTGTTGCGCTGGCACAAACTGCATGTCTGTACGAAGTTGTCGGCATCTCTCGCCAGACGAGACCACCAGAATGAGCGTCGCACCAACTCGACCAGCAGCGTGCTACCTGGGTGTCCTGCCAACGGATCCTCATGGAAACGGGCCAGGATATCACGACGAAGGGTATCATCGTTAGGCACGACAATCTGAGTCGTCGATCCTTCAGTCCGTAGCCAAAGACCATTCTGCTTGCGTAGGTGGCCCACGTTGCTAGGCGAAGCGAACCAAGAGTCGCCAGCATAGGCAGCCTTCAAGCGAGCCGCAAGGTCTGAGGACAGAGGCACGTCCGTAGTTCGTGGACGTAGGACAGGCGCCGCCAAAATCGCAGCATGTAGCGACGGGTGTCGGCTGAGAGCATCGGCGATGTTAATCCGACCGGCAATGTGCTCCCAGGTGCAGTCAAACCGAGCGAGGTACTCCATCCACCTAGCTTGACGTCGGTTCAACGTAAGGACGCTTTGTAAAAACGTCAGGGGCTTGTGGTCAGTCTTAAGCGTGAATGGCCGTCCCTCTAGGTAACAACGCCACTCCTTAAGAGCATGCAAGACCGCTAACAGCTCCTGTTCCCCAGTTGTGTAACGGGTTTCAGCCCCCGTGAACTTCTTACTCGTGAAGGCGATCGGTCGCCCTTCCTGCAACAGTACAGTGCCACTCCCATACAACGAAGCATCGGTGAACACTTCGACACGAAATGGCAACGAGTAGTTGGGGAATGCAAGGGTAACGTCGTCGGCAACGACATGCTTCAGCTCTTCAAACGCCTGCTGACACTCAGGTGTCCAAGCATCAAGCGAATTGAAAGCACCCTTGCGAGTCAAATCCGTGAGCGGGGCCGCAAGGACAGAGTGTTGTATCACTCCTCATAATCGCCCATTGATTCTGCGGAGAACCAGGCTTAGTGCATCATACTCGATTACATCAGGACGTACCAATCGAGGCAGCGGAAGTCTTTGATGCGAGGAGTTACAACGTATGTTCCAAGACGGGCGTAGATGACGTGATAGGCTATCAGTGCCTAGCCGAGGCAATCATCATCTAACCGATGCAAATCGGTGCTCGGGCTTATCCAAGAAATACGACCATAAGCGATATAAAAGGCGTAAGCTCAACCAAAGCGCGGTTAGCTTATATAAACGTCAATCGCAATGTTCGCGTGGCGATTCTCACTTAGGCCGTCAATGCGCATAGCAGATATACTCGCAGCGACGGCTCGCGGTACAAGAGATCTGCAAGTAGTAAGTGTACTACCATGATCCCGCGTGCGGATATTGCTATATAAGCCGTCATAGCAATAATGCAATGTTCCTTACTCGCGTAAAGGTGCCGACTACGCCATCGCGCGTAGTGTTGCATTCGACGCGCCGCATCACTCGAGCCATTGCCTCGCGACCTCAAGGTGCGCTCGCCTTATCATGCTCGTGCGCGCGCGTATGCATAATGCACGTGTTATCGTTAGTGCGCGTTGATATGCGATGCCTCATGCATTCTAGATCGTCCGCGACCAAGTCGTCGGATCATGCGCACTATTCGCGATACCGGTCACGCGATGCATGCTTGCAGCGTTGTGCACAATGCATTAGGCGATATGCTGTCCGTGGGTTGCTTGTGCCCTTAGCCAGTGCGCCTAACGTGTGCGGTGCGACGTGCTGCGTGACATGCGTGCGATCGCGTCGCACCCGCTGCCGTACTACTCCAAGTGTCCATGTACGACAGGGGTGACGTCATCAGTGCCGTATCGCTCCGCATATCCACGTACGACAGCTGACGTCATCATTGCCGTATCGCTCCCCGCATCCACGTACGACAGTGACGTCATCATTGCCGTATCGCTCCCCGCGTCCACGTACGACAGCTGACGTCATCATTGCCGTATCGCTCCCCGCGTCCACGTACGACAGTGCCGTACCATTCCGTGTACGATGGTGCCGTATCGCTCCGCGCATCCACGTACGACAGGGTGACGTGGTGCCGTGCACGATAGAGCGATGGTGGGTGCAACTCTAGCAGAGCTTAGGCAAAATGACGCGTGGTACAACACAGAGTACTGCTTGATGAACTTACGGAAGTAGTTGGTCAAACCAAGGGACTTACGCAGCTCCTGGAGGTTCTGAGGCGCAGGCCAATCACAAACCACCGCTACCTTCCGTGGGTCCATTCGCACGCCAGAGGCCGACACGATGTGGCCCAAGTACTCCACCTGAGGCTGTGCCCAGAAGCATTTGGCATGCTTAGCAAACAATTGCTCCCGCCTCAACACCTCAAGCACAAGCTTAAGATGCTCCAAGTGCTCCTCGCGCGTCTTGGAGTAGACCAGGATGTCATCCAAGTAGCAAACGACGAACCTGTCGATATACGGTCTAAACATGCGGTCCATAACCGACTGAAACGTCGCAGGGGCGTTGGTCAACCCAAACGACAAGACCGTGTACTCGAAGTGACCAAAGGGGGTCCGAAAAGCAGTCTTCGGCACGTCAGAAGCAGCAATGCGAATCTGATTGTACCCCTGTTGCAAGTCAATCGAGCTAAAATAAGCCGAGTCCTTTAGCTTATCGAGCAGGTCATCGACGCGCGGCAAAGGGTAACGGTTCTTGACCGTGGTAGCATTCAACCCCCGGTAGTCAATGCACATGCGCAAGGTCCCATCCTTCTTACCGACAAACAAAATCGGCGCAGAGTAAGGGGACGTGCTGGGGCGAATCATACCCTTCGCGAGCAGATCAGTAACCTGGCGCTTCACCTCGTCCAACTCCAGAGGACTGAGCCTGTACATGGGTCGGGAAACAGGCTGTGCGCCGGGCACTAGTGGGATGGTATGGTCAACGGGACGCAAAGGAGGAAGCCCAGGTACGTCACGAAAAACGTCTGCGTACCCTGTGAGCAAGGCCTCAACCTCAGGATCCAACGAAGTCTGAGCGGTGGCCGCATTCAAATGCAACCTAGGCCTCACAAGCAGTCCGTGGGCACCCTTCCGGATCATCCGGATGGCCTCCTTACGCCTGACTGGCTTGGGTTCTGTATGCTGCCCCATGGCAGCCACAGCATAGTTAACCACAGGCTCCGCCTCAGTCTTACCCCCCTCTGGCTCAAAACTTGCAAACGGCGCGAAGGGTACTTTGCACGACAGAGTCCCCTTACGTAGGTGTAGGGTTCCGGACTCTAAGTCAACACCAGCCCCATACTGCCGTAATGTTGAGGACCCCAGTATATATGTTGCAGCGTCAGTGAGCTCACGCAACACATAAGGATGGGTCGTGATACGAAGAGGACCTATACACAGGCGAAG
Organism: Volvox reticuliferus; assembly: GCA_019650235.1. Classification (NCBI taxonomy): domain Eukaryota; kingdom Viridiplantae; phylum Chlorophyta; class Chlorophyceae; order Chlamydomonadales; family Volvocaceae; genus Volvox; species Volvox reticuliferus. The sequence continues at coordinate 184,811 of BNCP01000076.1, read as the reverse complement.
GGTGACCCTGCCCAATATGGGTTGCTTACCCCCATCCGTGAGAGTAACCTGTGACCATTCCGACGACTGTGGGGTCAACCCCAACACATTCACCTCTGCCGATGAGATGAAGTCGTCACTGGCGCCGGTATCGACGAGCGCCTTCAGGGAACGACCAGCAAGATCGACCTGAATCAAGGGAACCCGATTGTCTGCTGGTACCGACTCTGCGGACGAAAGCAAGACGCTCAGGGCGGGTTCAGAACATTCGGCAGAACCCTCAGGATGGGGTGCAGGAGCTTCGTACCAAACGTCAACGGCGTAGGCCTGAACCGGCAACGGAACAGGTGCACCTGCTACATCCACACCGTTAAACAGGACGGTGCCCGGCTCGAACCGGAGAACGGCCCGCATACCCGCTAGCAATGCCATAGCTTTGCGCCGGCAATAAGCAGGTAGAAGGACGCACGCGGCCGTGTCTGGATGTTGACGCCTACTTCTCCTATAGAAGGCCAGCTGCGCTTGCAGCTCGCGCAGAGACGAGGGGAGGAACACAACGGTGTGGCCCGACAAGTCGATAGACGCCAAGGGTCTTCTCGGTGCAAACAAATTACACCACGAGTCAAAACCCACACGTCCTGAGCGACCGTCGAGTGACAATCGACGTCCAATCGCCCGCTCGACCTGTTCAAAGACCGAAGGCAACAATGCCTTAACGGCTTGCCACACGAACGACAACCGCCCGCCCGCAGGTTCCGGCTTCCCAGGTGGAGTCCCCTCCGAACCATCCTGGGCAATCCCCTACTTCGGCTTCTGAGCCAAAGGCGGCAACAAAGGGCAATCCCTCGTGGGATGCTCTCCCGCACATCTCTGGCAAACCTTCATCCGCTTTCGACGTTCGAATTCGGATTGCGTGCACTCCCATTTCTTCAACCAACCGTCGTTGGTACGCTGCCGCTTGGTCTCGTTCTTAGCCTCGTGCACCACCGCTGCAGTCGGTGTACCCTTCCTCTTGCCTCTAGCCGGATCCGAGCTCTGACCCGCGCCAGACGACCCCCTCGGATTACACGAGCCGGAAGCGCCACGAACGCTGTGACCCCTATCCGTGCGAACGGTGGTCACTGCTACCGTCGGCGTTCGTCGCTCCATTTCGGTTGGCAGCAGCGTCTAGCGTCGGACCCTGCGCTCGCATGGCATGAACACGAGGAGCAGGTTTAACAGCACGTTGCCCCGCTAAGAGACGCTTCTCGACCCCTCGCGTAAAGCGCACCAAGTCCCCATAGGACTCGAAGTCCTTGCCCGCTAAGTCTGTGGCACATTGCGTCGCCAAGACCTCAGACAATCCACGCTGAAACCAAAAGATGTGATCATCCTCCGTGAGGTTACCAATAGGCGTGATCAGGGCCTCAAAGCGCGACTGGTACGCAGGTACGGTCTCATTGTGGCGCATACGATATGTGCCAGACGCTAACGTATTGCGAGCCTCAGCGCTAAGCGGTTGGACCTCAGGAGCAAAGCGTGCATGCAAAGCGTCAGTCAACTCATCAAACGTGTATGTTCGCCTTGCCAACGTCCATTGATCGTACCATGTCTTCGCCACACCCCCGAGGGTGTTCCCGACGAGCAGACACTTCGCGGCATCACGATCACCACCACGGACCAGTTGCAAGTACATGCGAATGTCACGCAGATATGCACGAGTTGTATCGGCAATGCTACGCTCGGCATTCTTCTGTTTCGTATCATGCGGGATGTCTAATTTCGGGACGGGAATCGACAGTTTAATCACCTCTCCTTCGTCGTCGAATCGACCTTGACGAGGCGGTGCAGCAAACGGACCCCTCTGTTCCTCACGTCCAATGGGGCCTGTTTCGGCTGCCGCGATAGGAACAGTCGGATGGACAGGGGTTCGTGGGTCAAGTAGTACATGGGGATCTCGGACACCATCAACAACATGCGTGTTCGGGCCCCTCCGAGATGTTTCAGGAACGACGGACGTGTCGGCACGAACCCCTACCAAAATATAACCGTGTTAAGAAAGCTGCAAAGAACAATAAGCATGATAAAGAAGGTTTAAGAATGTTGGATCTCTAAGTATGTTCTTAACCATTCTTTAGTCTGATTTAAGCAAAGAACTAATATAAAGAACTGTAAAGAATGATCTATCCTTTCTTATGATCATTCTTTATTGCAAAGAACATTCTTATGAAGCTATAAGGTCTCATATCCAGCATAATTGGCCTTATAACCATAGTCTTATAGCCTGAAAGCACCATGGCCATTTAGTCTTCCAGCCATCCTCATCATCGCCTTACATATCATATGTGGCCTCATAGCATCATATATAGCCAGCCTCAGCCGCATAACCTCAGCTGCATAGCTTCATCAATACATTGCCATAGTCTCAATACATAGCGTTTGTGTTACTCATTAATAGCCTTGGCCTCAGCTATGGCCTCAGCTGTGGTGTCATTCATAGCCTTAGCTGTGGTCTCATCAATAGCCTTAGTCTCTCACACAACCTCACACTCGGGGAAAAGCCATCATCCATATTTTCTGTTGGATCCATAAAATTGATATGGACTTCCATAAAATCGATATGGATTTCCATAAAATACATATGGAAGGCTAGAGTGCAGACGTAAAGACCTCCAAATATTCATTAGATTTAAAGCTTTATTAATACAGAGAATGGAAACATGTGTTTCTGCGGCATCAGTTGGTTTTGTCCTTTTGGTAGGCCGTTACCTTCCATAAAACATCACTACAAGAACTAAAAAACAGTCGTTGAAGAGAAAATAAGAAACGAAAAATATTTGTATAGAAAATCAGCCTAATGGTTACAGTTTCCAGGTTCAATCCTGTACGGTGCATAGGTCGCCCTATGGTGCTGTACGTACAACTGTAACAGAAGCAAGGGCAAGCTATGGACAAAAAGTTTCAGTTGTAAAGTTTATTTGTAATATCTATAACAGATGACATTCTTCTATGCATATGCTTTCCTGGTAAGAGGTATCAAGCAGCAGATGCGAAGTTGTGAAGACGGAATGTTACGCTCCAAGGGCTGGAATACTCTAGATACAACAACTTGAGATTAGCTAAGAAGATAAAAACGAATGAGAACTGTAGGGAGTATTGTTGACCAGCGACTGCCGCCGCGCTTTTGGAGGTCAACGTGGCGGCTTGCTGCAGCAGGAGCCCTGAAAATACCTGTAAGTCACATTTCTAATAGCTATGAAAAGAGATATGAGAATGCGCTTGTTTGCTGACCACAGAAACCTCTTGGTTGCCCCAATGCTAAGTTCGCGACTTCTTTTACTGTGTGCAGGAAACTCAGGCAGGTCCGACTAAAAGATAAACAAGAAAGAACATTTTAATCCGAGCAATCTGGACTGCCAAAGATGTGGCGTGGTACTGAAGTCCGGATTGTGCTAAGCCTAGCTAAGTCCGGACATAGATTCCTCCGTCCAGGTTGCTTGCTTCTCAGTCATATCGCTAATTCCAGATTTAGCTAGGCTCAGCACGATCCGGATTACACGTGTTACATCTTTGTAACGGTCTAGGTTCTCCGTTCCATAAAATCTGGTCTCCGTTCCATAAAGTGCTTCCATAACCTGGTGGCAGGGTTATGGAATCCATACCGAAATAATATGGAGGCCATTTTATGGAAAAGGACGATAAAATTTATGGAAGCCGGGACCCCCCATTTTCCCAGAGTGTCAGTCCTGTACACAAAGTCTCATTCCAACATCATGCAATGGGGGACTTCACACCCCAGCATCACACACAATTGCACCAGTGTTACACATACCCTCTGTCTCATATGTAACCTTGGTTGTATTCATACATGCATAGCATCAGCTTCATTCATACATACTCCTGGCGACACCCACAAGTGCATTAGTTGGTGCATGCCCTCGCCCATGGTGTTTGTGGGTGAAGTGGCTCCCAACCAGCAACACGCATGAATGTAAAGCTGCGAGAAAGCACACACAGTGCCCCACGTTTAGTGGGGTGTGGCAGTACATGCACACGACATGGAGCAACATCTGCAGCTGGGTAAAAACGTGAGCCAGTATTGACAGTACTGGCAGGCCTTGCATCTACCAAGGGGACATTCATGTACCTGTCAATAGCAACACCTGCCCCATGCTCACTTATTAGTGGAGCATGCCATTCAGCCTCCAGGATTATGTCAACCTTCCCTTTCTCCACAGGGGACTTGTAGCGGTATATGCCTAGTACCTTCCCTGCCCACATCTCATCACTTGACTGACACCGTCTAGTAATGAACCAGCAGGCGCGAGCTGTGCTGGGCTTATCCTCTTCAAAGGCAATGAGCTCCATATTCTTGTTAAGCTCCACTGATGCTAATTTCTCCAGGAATTTGCCTGCCAAGTGGATACCACGGAAAGGCTGCGAATTCTGCAGCAGGGTGGCTGTTACCCATGTATCTTGCCGCAGAAGGGTACGGAGGCAGTAGTCAGAAAGGACCTACAGGCAGGCGAGGACATAGGAAGGGAATGCGCATGATAAAATGCATGATTCCATGCAATCTATGTGCAGTATCAAAACATTTTAAGCAAAGGAATGCATAGCTGTAACACTGGTGCAATAACACTTGATGCTGGGGTGGGAAGTCCCCCCTTACAATCCTCCCCGCCTTATAGTGAACGTCCTTGGGCGCCCCTGACACCCCGTAGGGCAGCTTGCGCCTTGAACCCAACGGATGGGATTCTTTTGTTTTCCCGGCACCACCACAGCTTTTCATTGTATATTGCAGCGGGTTGTAACCATGGTGCAGTGTCAACCCAGGCATCCATCTCACGATTAATGGGATTCATGTGCATGCCGAATTAGAGTGCGCCTGTCCGGGTTTGACCCAGGGATCTTAAGTCAGGTCGTAGATATTCTCACCAATGTAACACTTGGCAATAGCACATGATGCTGGAGTCCCCTATTACAGCATAAAGATATACACTTGCCTTATTCCGGATGTCAACTTTTCCTTCAGTGTCTTGGCTTAGAAGGGCCTTACGGGAGTGTGTCCGTAGGCACAATGGTTGCAATAACTCCAGCAGATACTGGCTGGGGAGCATATCAGCATCCCACTGGTCCCAAAGCCATTCACCAAAGACACGAAACAGCTGTGTGTAGTTATCACTGTGGCGCAGGTACATGACATGGATCTCACGGATATCACTGTTACTGAGCTGCTGATGACGGGCAATCTTGTATCCTGCCACTGAAGGCAAGTAGGTAATATCAAGGCTAGGGGCCATTGTGTTGGTCACCGTCCAGTATGCCTGCTGCTGGAAAGTTAAGGAACCCACTGACCCGACCTCCTGGGGGGCCTCAGCAAAAGCACAAAGATCTGGAAGCTTCTCCATGGCAAGGACTGCAGCCTCCATCTGGATCCAGCTGCGCATGCAAGTTGCCTCAGGGTACTGTTTGTTTTTCATCAGCTGTACTAGATGGTGCCACAATGACTCATATCCCCACATAGCGGTGGTAAAGCTTGGGCCAAGGTCCTCAATTCGTTCAGCGAGATGCAGCAGTTGATGCAGCTTCATATCTAGCTCGCAGGAAGGGAGATGGATCTCCACCAATGTCAAGGAACGGGCCACTGCCGTCACAATTTCCTTGCAGGTTTCTCTCTCTACAGCCCTGTCCATCAAGAATGATATGCTGCACAGAAGCTGTTGCATTACCTCCAGCTGGGGTGAGCCAATTCCATTGGCATGCCCGAAGATGTAGGTACCATAAGGGCTCGCAAGAAAGCACCAGGTATGCATCTTAACACTCTTTCCAGTCTTAAACAGGCTTAACAGGCGGGAGCCCCCATTATCTCGAGCAGGGATGACGTGTGCAAGTGACTTGATTGCTGAGAGGATATGCTCCTTGTTTGGTGCCAGCCAGGGTGCTCCCTGCCATGTGCGGTTGTTGACCCGTTGCTCGTGCCTGTAATAAGCAAGATAGATAGCAGGAGAATTGGAAGTTCAGAATTAGGGAACCTGAAGACTAATATCTAATAATGACATAATAACATACTTGTACATGTAAATATTTCACCAATCTACTCAAATATTTCTTTTATATGTTCACATGATGACTAATAACAAGAAATCGTACCAGACGCAATACCTCCTTACTCGCGCACAGCCATGGTTACACGTGATCCATCTGTTGCAAGTCTGAAGATATCCCTTGCAGTGTTGGCAATGGTGTGCATGGGGTCATAGTGGAGGCCAAGCTTTGTATTGAAGTTGGCCAGGTCCAGTAATGCAAGATGATGAAGCCCCTGTACATACAGCAATATTTGTGTTAACCTAATAACATGAAATTTGGTTGACGGAGATTGCTTACACCTACAACTTACTGGTTCCACAGCTCCACCTTGGTTATTTGGTGGCACCTACAAACATTATAGAAACCATTGTGTATACTAGACATCCCAAATATTATGGCAGTTACATCCAATGATGTGCAAGTTGTACAGGTTAAACTTACCGTTGTCATAGCTATAAGGTCCTCCTTTGACCGTTCTGATGGGCGCCCCTCACCAGCCAGTCGGCCAATAAGTTGTCCATTATCATTTGTCGTTTTGTTGAGGTTGACAGCACGCGATCTAAGGGGGTCATTGACTGGTAGCCACGTCCATGCTGCTGGGTAGATGTACTTGTGAACACCCTTGCTGCCAATCGTCCAGCACTTATAGCAGCCATGCTTCACACGTGGTGCACCAGAAATATGCAGCATGTCCTCAATGGCACGATAATCACCACCGGTTGTTAGCAGCAATACTCGGACATTGATGTTCTCCTGTTTAACGGCGTCGAAGACCTCCACACCATGTTCAGCAAGGCTATGGAGCTCCCTGGAAAGAAGCTGCATCACACAGCCAATCCTTGGTTGTTCCCCTTCATCCTTCTTACGGGTGCCCGGCAGGATGCCCAAGATGGACGTGGCACCTTGTTTGTATCTGCGTGAACAACACATACATATAGATTAAACCAATTAGAATCCACCCCCAGAAAAAAGGATCAGTAATAAGTATATTACTTTTGTTGTATCTCTGTCGTATCCGCCTAAAGCAAAGGCTCAATCGAAGGATGCCAGACAACTGGCCTACCCGGATATTAGCCATAAAATACCCCAGGATACTACAACTTTTACATATTTTTCATTATCTGAAGTCTAATTTTTTAATTTAACTGGGATGACGATACAACAGTCACCCACCTAATATCCGGGCTTAAATTATATGCTGTAATGGCCACAGGGTACAGTGAATAACTCCCATCATCCTTGTATGCTTGTACCCCATCCGAGAAAACACCGAGAAGAACATCAGTGTCCCGTAGGGGTCTGTCATGCTGATAGGTGTCCTTCAGTACGGTGTAGGCCTTGCCATCAATGATGTCGCAGATGAACCTGTCAGGCATTCCCCTCTCCGCAGCAGTTTTTGCATGATACCTCATCTCCTTGGCATATGTTGGAGAGGAATATAGCCTACGGATGTAATCTGATACACGCCTGTAGTCCAGAACAGGGGAATATGTCAAGTGATATTGACAGGGATGTCCACATGTGCATGAAGACATACCGGTAAATGAATTTCTTGGTGTTTCCCTCACGTGTGCATCCACAGTCAGGGTTGAGGCATATGGGGCTGGCATTGTCTTCTCCCATGTATAGATGGCCACAAAAAACACAGTATTCATACTGAACATACTCGCAGTCCTCATGGCACAGGACTCCCTGGTCACGAAGGAATGTTAGGAACTGGGCAAACTTGACAGGCCTCTCCTCTTCAGGAATCGTTGAGCGCTTGTATATCAGGGTCATGATGTGCTCACAAGCAGCTTGAGTTAGCTTGTTCCTGGACTTGATGATGAGCAAGTCCAGTAAGTCAGATGCAAGCTGCGTATAGGACTCCCTCCGAATTGTCCAATCAATACCCGGTAGCCGCCATTCTGTATAGCATGACATTGGCTTTCCACCATCATCCACCCCCGGCAGGTAGGCACCACCATCATCCACCCCCGGCAGGTAGGCACCACCATCATCTACATCCATTTTGTCCTGCAATGAATCACCACAGTTTTCTGACCCCAGTGATTCATGATGCTGGGGGTCAGGAGAATGACCCTGCTGACCACCACCAGTGCAAAATGAAGTGATGTCGTCCTGCTCCTCAAATCCCGCAATGTCAGCTGTTGGGTATATGTGGATTTTGGGTTTAGGTAGGGTATGATTTAGGATACAGAAAATGTATGCTATTAGATGCTGGATCCACGCAGGTAGGTTCTGTCTGTAACGCTGGTGCAATAGTATGTGATGCTGGGATGTGAGTTCCCCATTACAATCCTCCCCGCCTTGCAGTGAACATATACGAGCGTCCCTGTACAGCAGCTTGCACCTTGCACCCAACAGATATTATGTTTTCCTGGCACTATCACAGCTTTCTATATTATTGTGGTGGCCAACATCTCTGAAACACCGACATTCACTTAGTTCAACCTGTGTGCACTAGTCCGGGGTCGATCCGATGACTCATACTAATCTAACTCTGGTGCAATAGTGCGTGATACTGGGGTGCGAAGTCATCTGATATACTAGGAGTTATCTACCCCCAGAAAATATTTGGCCCCTTCATACCTTCCTGGACATCGTCTGGTTTTGTGGTGTTCTGTGGCTGGGCGGTAGCAATATTTTCTGCATGTATAGAAGTATTGTTCAGGTCTAGAAGGGTGCAGCATGGCTTCCTTTACCTTGTTGTAAATAAGTTCTCCTTGAGAAATGTTTTATAACTTACCTTCAGCACTTTCCTTCTTGTACATGCCCCAAACCAATGAGGGGTCAACCGTCGACTCTGCAGACCGGAAAGGGCCATATCCCCAGTGCTGCCTGTGACGTCGAGCTGTGCGATCAGTAACCAGGCCCAATGATACGTCAGAGGAATGCAAAACCACAGCAGAACACTTGTTACAAAAGCAGTATAGTAACCCATCATCTTGATCCATTTCCTTATAACAACTGTTTAAGAAAGTTGGACCCACTAAGAGTAATACGAGCCCTAAAAGAACTGTCATGTGAATCATTAGCTGCTCAGCACTCATCCAGTGACATTTATGCAAAGTCACTACCATTAATTAACGCAAATTTATACGGTGACAACTTCATCAATTCAAGTGTGACAGATGGATCACCAAATGCCGTATGAACCAAGTCGGATCATACGACAGGAGGAGTACGTGTGAAACTCATGACTTTGGACCATATTTAAGCCGGCTTTTTCCTTTTAAACCATACATTTCTTGTGCTACTTGTATCCATTCCTTGCGTACATGAAAACATGTCATTAAGCCGCACTGCTCTCGCTCCACTTGGTCGATTGCGCCTTCACTTTGCTGACTTTCTTCGCTCGAGGGATGAATGCTGTAAAGATGTCTTCCTAATAGCCCAGAACCTGTCCTTCACTATGCCAGGGCAAGTTCTTGAGTTTGAGGATTATCGTGCAACTTCTCCGGATGACGCTGCACCATCAACTATTTTTGATCTGGAGCTGCGGAAAGGAGATGAGGTAAATAACAAGGAGTAATAATAACAAAATAAACCATTTGGCCGCCATATTAAATGAGGTTCATAATTCCTTTCGCATAGGTTCGCACTCTCGGCTATATTGCAAACTTTAGACGGTTTTCAGATAGACGTCACTTCTCAAGGTTTATCCTTGATGGTGGTCGCTTGTTTGCGATGGACTCCCTTGCCAAGCGGGGGTGTGACCTAACGAAGTTTATATGGCGTAAGAATGCTTAAGAACGTTCTTAACACGGTTATATTTTGGTAGGGAACGTCCCCCACTACTAGCCCTACATCACCGCTACCAGATGCCATGGTAAGTCGGCGACTGACTGGTCACAACCTGTGTGCTAAAGGCACTCTACACACAGGTATCAGTCGAGCACAAATCAGACGGTATCACCCTACCGACGGATAGCGCTCCTTGCAGATACAGCAAGTATCCGTCCAAGAAGTCTCGCACTTCAAGCGTACGCGCAACAAGCGCCCGCAACTGATCCGGACTCGGGTTCGGACCAGCTGACGCTGTAGCAAGCGTGAGACTATTCGATTCACCTGCAGCTCAGAAGCACAAACTTCGAACAGGCAAAACGAACGGCAATGCAAGAGCAGCAAGGCAATTACAGACCGGAAGCGGCGGCCGCCAATACAGCTCGACCTAAATCTTCCGCGAACGTATCCAGAGGACTACGATTGCCTTCGTCAGCTCCAGCCATGTAAGCGACCTACTTCGCAAAGATCAGGGTGAGACAATCAGGCCGCGAACGAACCTTACGTCTCGATACCAAACTTGTTGTACCCCTCCTGCCTTTCAATCATATTTCTGCACGCTTTGGCGTTAAGTGCTAGGGCGCAAGCACAGCAAGCCAAGCGTACCGATGAGAGTCAGGGACAGCGGAAGTCTTCAGAGGCCAGGGGTTACAACGTACGATCCAGAATGCAGAATATCCAGTGAAGGCTATCAGAACCGGAAGCACGCTATCATCACTTAGCCGCTCCTTCAATGCTCAGCTAAACAGGCCCAAGTAAAAGCGTATCCAGTCTTAGGACATCAATATGCAAGGGTACACGATTGAGGGAGATCGATAGCATATTATATATGTATAGATAATCATTAAGGCCGTCATCGCTCGTCTTATACTCGCGACGTCGTCCACGGTACACATCACACCAGATCGCTGATCCGCATGTGTGACATGTTCGTAATCATGTCGCAGACGATATTCTATCGTCCCTTAGCCTTCACAGCATTAAGGCAATGCAAATGCAATGCTTAGCAATGTTCGTTATGTGGCTCAACCGCCATGCGACTCGATGCGAATATCACTCACTCAGTCGCAGTCCGCTCGCGCACGTGAAGTGGATATTGCATGATAAATCAGCATATGATAATGCGCGCTCTCAGATAATGATTTTAGTGCGCGTACGCGGACTCGCTCTGGTCGCATGACAAAAGCTTCCGCGCGGCGTCGCGCGATCCGAGCCGCACTCTCACACTTGTGCGTCACATTGGTCGAACCATTTGCATGATAACGAACCGAATATTATTGCTTATAATATTATGCCAATACATTCGCGAGAAGCCTACGCTTCGCGACCGCCCGCCCTGTCGTGCAGTCCACCCGGACCGTACGACAGGTCGGCAGTGGAATGTCGGTGATTCCCAAACATGTCGCATTGCAAGCGCTACACCGAGAGCATGGTGCCTGTATGCCAATGCGCCTAACTGCGGGTTGCCAGGCGCCTTACCGGGTCCTATAGGCCGGTGCATGGGCGTGAGGCGAATCGTGATACAACATCCCGCATGCAGCGTCCTCGCTGCCACATGCAGCATCGACTACACCGGTCACTGAGACTGCGTCGCGCGCAATCTAGCTTCTTCGAGGATGGGTTTCATCTCAGGGGAGAAGTTCCGTGCAGGCTCCCAAGAGTTATGCTCGCTAGAATACCCAGTCCACTTGACCAAGTACTCATGCACCGTGCGCTTGCGCTTATGCTTACCCACACGCCGAGTGCGGTAATCCAGAACACGCTCCACGTCATACACCTTCTGCTTGCCAGCAATCCAGGTCTCAGGACCCGCTTCGACTGCCGCAGGGGTATCAGTAGTATCCGGCGTGGGCTCCGTGCCACGGTATGGGCGAACAAGTGAAACATGGAATGTGGGATGGATGTTCATGTCAGAGGGCAACGTAAGCTCGACAGCCATGTTCCCTACCATGCGCACAACAGGGTATGGACCAATCCAACGGGGCAAAAGCTTACGGGATCCCTCAGCAAAGGAACGCAGGTTCTTAGTGCTCAGCAGAACCATCTGCCCTTCCGAAAAGACCACGTCCCGCTTGGACTTGTTGTAGTAATCCGTCGCCCGTTGCTGTGCCGCTTCCAGGCATGACTTAGCGTCTGCCACTCGGGATAGGAACGACTTAGCAAAGGTCTTAGCCGCAGGGACATACACCTCTAGCTCACGCCACACAGGTAGCGCCGGGTGAAACCCATAGGTTAGGAAGAAAGGGCTTTGACCTGTTGACCGATTAACAGCATTGTTAATCGCAAACTCTGCCGCAGTCAGGTAGGTATCCCAAACAAGAGGCGTGCGACCAGCAAAATTGCGCAACATATCCCCCAATGTGCGGTTTGTGCGTTCGGTCTGGCCATCAGACTGCGGGTGGTATGCCGTGCTCAGGTTAACCCGCATGCCGACAAGCTTGCAGAGCGCTTCCCAAAACTTAGACGTGAACTGACCCCCACGGTCCGAGACCACGTTCTTAGAGACGCCGTGCAACCGAACCACGTTATCGAAAAACAGGCGTGCAGTCTGCTCAGCAGTGCAGGTCGACGTGGTGGGTGCAAGGTGGACCATCTTAGTCAAAGGATCAACCATGACGAGCACCGAGTCGTATCCCCCCTCAGTTTTGGGCAGCGCGACCACAAAGTCCATGGAAACACTTTCCCAAGGCGCGTCAGGGACAGGCAAAGGTTGCAACAACCCGTGGCCCTTACCAGACAAAGCCTTGTTGCGCTGGCACAAACTGCATGTCTGCACGAAGTTCTCAGCGTCTCTCGCCAGACGAGACCACCAGAATGAGTGTCGCACCAACTCGACCAGCCGCGTGCTACCTGGGTGTCCTGCCAATGGATCCTCATGGAAACGGGCAAGGATATCACGACGAAGGGTATCATCGTTAGGCACGACAATCTGAGTCGTCGATCCTTCAGTCCGTAGCCAAAGACCATTCTGCTTGCGTAGGTGGCCCACATTGCTAGGCGAAGCGAACCAGGAGTCACCAGCATAGGCAGCCTTCAAGCGAGCCGCAAGGTCTGAGGACAGAGGCACGTCCGTAGTCCGTGGACGTAGGACAGGTGCCGCCAAAATCGCAGCATGTAGCGACGGGTGTCGGCTGAGAGCATTGGCGATGTTAATCCGACCGGCAATGTGCTCCCAGGTGCAGTCAAACCGAGCAAGGTACTCCATCCACCTAGCTTGATGTCGGTTCAACGTAAGGACGCTTTGTAAAAACGTCAGGGGCTTGTGGTCAGTCTTAAGCGTGAATGGCCGTCCCTCTAGGTAACAACGCCACTCCTTAAGCGCATGCAAGACCGCTAACAGCTCCTGTTCCCCAGTTGTATAACGGGTTTCAGCCCCCGTGAACTTCTTACTCGTGAAGGCGATCGGTCGCCCTTCCTGCAACAATACAGCGCCACTCCCATACAACGAAGCATCGGTGAACACTTCGACACGAAATGGCAACGAGTAGTCGGGGAATGCAAGGGTGTGACACTGCTAACACTCAGGTGTCCAAGCATCAAGCGAATTGAAAGCACCCTTGCGAGTGAAATCCGTGAGCGGGGCCGCAAGGACAGAGTACTGCTTGATGAACTTACGGAAGTAGTTGGTCAAACCAAGGAACTTACGCAGCTCCTGGAGGTTCTGAGGCGCAGGCCAATCACGAACCACCGCTACCTTCCGTGGGTCCATTCGCACGCCAGCAGCCGACACGATGTGGCCCAAGTACTCGACCTGAGGCTGTCCCCAAAAGCATTTGGCACGCTTAGCAAACAATTGCTCCCGCCTCAACACCTCAAGCACAAGCTTAAGATGCTCCAAGTGCTCCTCGCGCGTCTTGGAGTAGACCAGGATGTCGTCAGTCAACCCAAACGACCGTGTACTCGAAGTGATCAAAGGGGGTCCGAAAAGCAGTTTTCGGCACGTCAGAAGCAGCAATGCGAATCTGATTGTACCCCTGTTGCAAGTCAATCGAGCTAAAATAAGCCGAGTCCTTTAGCTTATCGAGCAGGTCATCGACACGCGGCAAAGGGTAACGGTTCTTGACCGTGGTAGCATTCAAACCCCGGTAGTCAATGCACATGCGCAAGGTCCCATCCTTCTTACCGACGAACAAAATCGGCGCAGAGTAAGGGGACGTGCTGGGGCGAATCATACCCTTCGCGAGCAGATCAGTAACCTGGCGCTTCACCTCGTCCAACTCCAGAGGACTGAGCCTGTACATGGGTCGGGAAACAGGCTGTGCGCCGGGCACTAGTGGGATGGTATGGTCAACGGGACGCAAAGGAGGAAGCCCAGGTACGTCACGAAAAACGTCTGCGTACCCTGTGAGCAAGGCCTCAACCTCAGGATCCAACGAAGTCTGAGCGGTGGCCGCATTCAAATGCAACCTAGGCCTCACAAGCAGTCCGTGGGCACCCTTCCGGATCATCCGGATGGCCTCTTTACGCCCGACTGGCTTGGGTTCTGTACGCTGCCCCATAGTGGCCACAGCGTAGTTAACCACAGGCTCCGCCCCAGCCTTACCCCCCTCTGGCCCAACACTTACAAACGGCACGAAGGGTACTTTGCACGACAGAGTCCCCTTACGTAGGTGTAGGGTTCCGGACTCTAAGTCAATGCCAGCCCCATACTGCCGTAATGTTGAGGACCCCAGTATATATGTTGCAGCGTCAGTGAGCTCACGCAACACATAAGGATGGGTCGTAATACGCAGAGGACCTATACACAGGCGAAGGGTGACCCTGCCCAATATGGGTTGCTTAACCCCATCCGCGAGAGTAACCTGTGACCATTCCGACGACTGTGGGGTCAACCCCAACGCATTCACCTCTGCCGATGAGATGAAGTCGTCACTGGCGCCGGTATCGACGAGCGCCTTCAGGGAACGACCAGCAAGATCGACCTGAATCAAGGGAACCCGATTGTCTGCCGGTACCGACTCTGCGGACGAAAGCAAGACGCTCAGGGCGGGTTCAGAACATTCGGCAGAACCCTCAGGATGGGGTGCAGGAGCTTCGTACCAAACGTCAACGGCGTAGGCCTGAACCGGCAATGGAACAGGTGCACCTGCTACATCCACACCGTTAAACAGGACGGTGCCCGGCTCGAACCGGAGAACGGCCCGCATACCCGCTAGCAATGCCATAGCTTTGCGCCGGCAATAAGCAGGTAGAAGGACGCACGCGGCCGTGTCTGGACGTTGACGCCTACTTCTCCTATAGCCGCTTGGTCTCGTTCTTAGCCTCGTGCACCACCGCTGCAGTCGGTGTACCCTTCCTCTTGCCTCTAGCCGGATCCGAGCTCTGACCCGCGCCAGACGCTAACGTATTGCGAGCCTCAGCGCTAAGCGGTTGGACCTCAGGAGGAAAGCGTGCAAGCAAAGCGTCAGTCAACTCATCAAACGTGTATGTTCGCCTTGCCAACGTCCATTGATCGTACCGTGTCTTCGCCACACCCCCGAGGGTGTTCCCGACGAGCAGACACTTCGCGGCATCACGATCACCACCACGGACCAGTTGCAAGTACATGCGAATGTCACGCAGATATGCACGAGTTGTATCGGCAATGCTACGCTCGGCATTCTTCTGTTTCGTATCATGCGGGATGTCTAATTTCGGGACGGGAATCGACAGTTTAATCACCTCTCCTTCGTCGTCGAATCGACCTTGACGAGGCGGTGCAGCAAACGGACCCCTCTGTTCCTCACGTCCAATGGGGCCTGTTTCGGCTGCCGCGATAGGAACAGTCGGATGGACAGGGGTTCGTGGGTCAAGTAGTACATGGGGATCTCGGACACCATCAACAACATGCGTGTTCAGGCCCCTCCGAGATGTTTCAGGAACGACGGACGTGTCGGCACGAACGTCCCCCACTACTAGCCCTACATCACTGCTACCAGATGCCATGGTAAGTCGGCGACTGACTGGTCACAACCTGTGTGCTAAAGGCACTCTACACACAGGTATCAGTCGAGCACAAATCAGACGGTATCACCCTACCAACGGATAGCGCTCCTTGCAGATACAGCAAGTACCCGTCCAAGAAGTCTCGCACTTCAAGCGTACGCGCAACAAGCGCCCGCAACTGATCCGGACTCGGGTTCGGACCAGCTGACGCTGTAGCAAGCGTGAGACTATTCGATTCACCTGCAGCTCAGAAGCACAAACTTTGAACAGGCAAAACGAACGGCAATGCAAGAGCAGCAAGGCAATTACAGACCGGAAGCGGCGGCCGCCAATACAGCTCGACCTAAATCTTCCGCGAACGTATCCAGAGGACTACGATTGCCTTCGTCAGCTCCAGCCATGTAAGCGACCTACTTCGCAAAGATCAGGGTGAGACAATCAGGCCGCGAACGAACCTTACGTCTCGATACCAAACTTGTTGTACCCCTCCTGCCTTTCAATCATATTTCTGCACGCTTTGGCGTTAAGTGCTAGGGCGCAAGCACAGCAAGCCAAGCGTACCGTAATGAGAGTCAGGGTCAGCGGAAGTCTTCAGAGGCCAGGGGTTACAACGTACGATCCAGAATGCAGAGTATCCAGTGAAGGCTATCAGAACCGGAAGCACGCTATCATCACTTAGCCGCTCCTTCAATGCTCAGGCTTAGCTCGGGCCAAGTAAAAGCGTATCCAGTCTTAGGACATTAAGAGATCGATAGCATATAATATAGATATAGATAGATAGATAATCATTAAGGCCGTCATCGCTCGTCTTATACTCGCGACGTCGTCCGCGGTACACATCACACCAGATCGCTGATCCGCATGTGTGACATGTTCGTAATCATGTCGCAGACGATATTCTATCGTCCTTTAGCCTTCATAGCGTTAAGGCAATGCAAATGCAATACTTAGCAATGTTCGTTATGTGGCTCAACCGCCATGCGACTTGATGCGAATATCACTCACTCAGTCGCAGTCCGCTCGCGCACGTGAAGTGGATATTGCATGATAAATCAGCACAGCGATCCGAGCCGCACTCTCACACTTGTGCGTCACATTGGTCGAACCATTTGCATAATAACGAACCGAATATTAATGCTTATAATATTATGCCAATAGATTTGTGAGAAGCTTACGCTTCGCGAACGCCCGCCCTGTCGTGCAGTCCACCCGGACCGTACGACAGGTCGGCAGTGGAATGTCGGTGATTCCCAAACATGTCGCATTGCAAGCGCTACACCGAGAGCATGGTGCCTGTATGCCAATGCGCTTAACTGCGGGTTGCCAGGTGTTGTATCACTCCTCATAATCGCCCATTGATTCTGCAAAGAACCAGGCTCAGTGCATCGTGCTCGATTATATCAGAACGTACCAATCGAGGCAGCGGAAGTCTTCGATGCAAGGAGTTACAACGTTTATTCCAAGACAGGCGTAGATGACGTGATGGGCTATCAGTGCCTAGCCGAGGCAATCATCATCTAACCGATGCAAATCGGTGCTCGGGCTTATCCAAGAAATGCGACCATAAGCGGTATAAAAGGCGTAAGCTCAACCAAAGCGCGGTTAGCTCTTATTAATGCCAATCGTCAAGATCGCACAGCAGTTCGCTCGTATGTTCACACTTAGGCCGTCAATGCGCATAGCAGATATACTCGCAGCGACGGCTCGCGGTACAAGAGATCTGCAAGTAGTAAGTGTACTACCGTGATCCCGCGTGCGGATATTGCTATATAAGCCGTCATAGCAATAATGCAATGTTCTTTACTCGCGTAAAGGTGTCGACTACACCATCGCGCGTAGTGTTGCATTCGACACGCCGCATTGCTCGAGCCATTGCCTCGCGACCTCGAGGTACGCTCGCATTATCATGCTCGTGCGCGCGCGTATGCGTAATGTACGTGTTATCGTTAGTGCGCGTTGACATGCGACGCCTCATGCATTCTAGATCGTCCGCGACCAGGTCGCCGGACCATGCGCACTATTCGCGATACCGACCACGCAACGTATGTCTGCAGCGTTGTGCACAGTGCATTAGGCGATATGCTTATTGCGGGTTGCTTGTGCCCTTAGCCAGTGCGCCTAACGTGTGCGGTGCGACGTGCTGCGTGACATGCGTGCGATCGCGTCGCGCCCGCTGCCGTACTACTCCGCGCGTATCCACGTACGACAGCTGACGTCATTGGTGCCGTACCGCTCCGTGCGTATCCACGTACGACAGCTGACGTCATTGGTGCCGTACCGCTCCACAGCGTCCACGTACGACAGTGCCGTACCGATCTATGTAGGATAGCGTCGTGCCGCCGTACCGCCGTACCGTGCCATACCGCCATACCATGCCGTACCGCCGTACCGTGCCGTACCGCCATACCGTGCCGTACCGCTCCATCGCGCCCACGTACGACAGTACCGTACCATCCGTGTACGATAGTGCCATACCGCTCCGCCGCGTCCACGTACGACAGTGTCGTACCATTCCATGTACGATAATGCCGTACCGCTCCGCCGCGTCCATGTACGACAGGGTGACGTGGTGACAGAGTGATGGTGGGTGCAACTCTAGCAGAGCTTAGGAAAAGTGACGCGTGGTACAACACCAGGCGCCTTACCGGGTCCTATAGGCCGGTGCATGGGCGTGAGGCGAACCGTGATACAACACATGGGGATCTCGGACACCATCAACAACATGCGTGTTCAGGCCCCTCCGAGATGTTTCAGGAACGACGGACGTGTCGGCACGAACGTCCCCCACTACTAGCCCTACATCACCGCTACCAGATGCCATGGTAAGTCGGTGACTGACTGGTCACAACCTGTGTGCTAAAGGCACTCTACACACAGGTATCAGTCGAGCACAAATCAGACGGTATCACCCTACCAACGGATAGCGCTCCTTGCAGATACAGCAAGTACCGTCCAAGAAGTCTCGCACTTCAAGCGTACGCGCAACAAGCGCCCGCAACTGATCCGGACTCGGGTTCGGACCAGCTGACGCTGTAGCAAGCGTGAGACTATTCGATTCACCTGCAGCTCAGAAGCACAAACTTTGAACAGGCAAAACGAACGGCAATGCAAGAGCAGCAAGGCAATTACAGACCGGAAGCGGCGGCCGCCAATACAGCTCGACCTAAATCTTCCGCGAACGTATCCAGAGGACTACGATTGCCTTCGTCAGCTCCAGCCATGTAAGCGACCTACTTCGCAAAGATCAGGGTGAGACAATCAGGCCGCGAACGAACCTTACGTCTCGATACCAAACTTGTTGTACCCCTCCTGCCTTTCAATCATATTTCTGCACGCTTTGGCGTTAAGTGCTAGGGCGCAAGCACAGCAAGCCAAGCGTACCGTAATGAGAGTCAGGGTCAGCGGAAGTCTTCAGAGGCCAGGGGTTACAACGTACGATCCAGAATGCAGAGTATCCAGTGAAGGCTATCAGAACCGGAAGCACGCTATCATCACTTAGCCGCTCCTTCAATGCTCAGGCTTAGCTCGGGCCAAGTAAAAGCGTATCCAGTCTTAGGACATATATGCAGGCACGATCGAGGAGATCGATAGCATATAATATAGATATAGATAGATAGATAATCATTAAGGCCGTCATCGCTCGTCTTATACTCGCGACGTCGTCCGCGGTACACATCACACCAGATCGCTGATCCGCATGTGTGACATGTTCGTAATCATGTCGCAGACGATATTCTATCGTCCTTTAGCCTTCATAGCGTTAAGGCAATGCAAATGCAATACTTAGCAATGTTCGTTATGTGGCTCAACCGCCATGCGACTTGATGCGAATATCACTCACTCAGTCGCAGTCCGCTCGCGCACATGAAGTGGATATTGCATGATAAATCAGCACATGATAATGCGCGCTCTCAGATAATAATTCCAGTGCGTGTACGCGGACTCGCTCTGGTCGCATAACTAAAGCTTCCGCGCGGCGTCGCGCGATCCGAGCCGCACTCTCACACTTGTGCGTCACATTGGTCGAACCATTTGCATAATAACGAACCGAATATTAATGCTTATAATATTATGCCAATAGATTTGTGAGAAGCTTACGCTTCGCGAACGCCCGCCCTGTCGTGCAGTCCACCCGGACCGTACGACAGGTCGGCAGTGGAATGTCGGTGATTCCCAAACATGTCGCATTGCAAGCGCTACACCGAGAGCATGGTGCCTGTATGCCAATGCGCTTAACTGCGGGTTGCCAGGTGTTGTATCACTCCTCATAATCGCCCATTGATTCTGCAAAGAACCAGGCTCAGTGCATCGTGCTCGATTATATCAGAACGTACCAATCGAGGCAGCGGAAGTCTTCGATGCAAGGAGTTACAACGTTTATTCCAAGACAGGCGTAGATGACGTGATGGGCTATCAGTGCCTAGCCGAGGCAATCATCATCTAACCGATGCAAATCGGTGCTCGGGCTTATCCAAGAAATGCGACCATAAGCGGTATAAAAGGCGTAAGCTCAACCAAAGCGCGGTTAGCTCTTATTAATGCCAATCGTCAAGATCGCACAGCAGTTCGCTCGTATGTTCACACTTAGGCCGTCAATGCGCATAGCAGATATACTCGCAGCGACGGCTCGCGGTACAAGAGATCTGCAAGTAGTAAGTGTACTACCGTGATCCCGCGTGCGGATATTGCTATATAAGCCGTCATAGCAATAATGCAATGTTCTTTACTCGCGTAAAGGTGTCGACTACACCATCGCGCGTAGTGTTGCATTCGACACGCCGCATTGCTCGAGCCATTGCCTCGCGACCTCGAGGTACGCTCGCATTATCATGCTCGTGCGCGCGCGTATGCGTAATGTACGTGTTATCGTTAGTGCGCGTTGACATGCGACGCCTCATGCATTCTAGATCGTCCGCGACCAGGTCGCCGGACCATGCGCACTATTCGCGATACCGACCATGCAACGTATGTCTGCAGCGTTGTGCACAGTGCATTAGGCGATATGCTTATTGCGGGTTGCTTGTGCCCTTAGCCAGTGCGCCTAATGTGTGCGGTGCGACGTGCTGCGTGACATGCGTGCGATCGCGTCGCGCCCGCTGCCGTACTACTCCGCGCGTATCCACGTACGACAGCTGACGTCATTGGTGCCGTACCGCTCCGTGCGTATCCACGTACGACAGCTGACGTCATTGGTGCCGTACCGCTCCACAGCGTCCACGTACGACAGTGCCGTACCGATCTATGTAGGATAGCGTCGTGCCGCCGTACCGCCGTACCGTGCCATACCGCCATACCATGCCGTACCACCGTACCGTGCCGTACCGCCGTACCATGCCGTACCGCTCCATCGCGCCCACGTACGACAGTACCGTACCATCCGTGTACGATAGTGCCATACCGCTCCGCCGCGTCCACGTACGACAGTGTCGTACCATTCCATGTGCGATAATGCCGTACCGCTCCGCCGTGTCCATGTACGACAGGGTGACGTGGTGACAGAGTGATGGTGGGTGCAACTCTAGCAGAGCTTAGGAAAAGTGACGCGTGGTACAACACCAGGCGCCTTACCGGGTCCTATAGGCCGGTGCATGGGCGTGAGGCGAACCGTGATACAACACATGGGGATCTCGGACACCATCAACAACATGTGTGTTCGGGCCCCTCCGAGATGTTTCAGGAACGACGGACGTGTCGGCACGAACGTCCCCCACTACTAGCCCTACATCACCGCTACCAGATGCCATGGTAAGTCGGTGACTGACTGGTCACAACCTGTGTGCTAAAGGCACTCTACACACAGGTATCAGTCGAGCACAAATCAGACGGTATCACCCTACCGACGGATAGCGCTCCTTGCAGATACAGCAAGTATCCGTCCAAGAAGTCTCGCACTTCAAGCGTACGCGCAACAAGCACCCGCAACTGATCCGGACTCGGGTTCGGACCAGCTGACGCTGTAGCAAGCGTGAGACTATTCGATTCACCTGCAGCTCAGAAGCACAAACTTCGAACAGGCAAAACGAACGGCAATGCAAGAGCAGCAAGGCAATTACAGACCGGAAGCGGCGGCCGCCAATACAGCTCGACCTAAATCTTCCGCGAACGTATCCAGAGGACTACGATTGCCTTCGTCAGCTCCAGCCATGTAAGCGACCTACTTCGCAAAGATCAGGGTGAGACAATCAGGCCGCGAACGAACCTTACGTCTCGATACCAAACTTGTTGTACCCCTCCTGCCTTTCAATCATATTTCTGCACGCTTTGGCGTTAAGTGCTAGGGCGCAAGCACAGCAAGCCAAGCGTACCGTAATGAGAGTCAGGGTCAGCGGAAGTCTTCAGAGGCCAGGGGTTACAACGTACGATCCAGAATGCAGAGTATCCAGTGAAGGCTATCAGAACCGGAAGCACGCTATCATCACTTAGCCGCTCCTTCAATGCTCAGGCTTAGCTCGGGCCAAGTAAAAGCGTATCCAGTCTTAGGACATTAATATGCAAGGGCACACGATCGAGGGAGATCGATAGCATATAATATAGATATAGATAGATAGATAATCATTAAGGCCGTCATCGCTCGTCTTATACTCGCGACGTCGTCCGCGGTACACATCACACCAGATCGCTGATCCGCATGTGTGACATGTTCGTAATCATGTCGCAGACGATATTCTATCGTCCTTTAGCCTTCATAGCGTTAAGGCAATGCAAATGCAATACTTAGCAATGTTCGTTATGTGGCTCAACCGCCATGCGACTTGATGCGAATATCACTCACTCAGTCGCAGTCCGCTCGCGCACGTGAAGTGGATATTGCATGATAAATCAGCACATGATAATGCGCGCTCTCAGATAATAATTCCAGTGCGTGTACGCGGACTCGCTCTGGTCGCATGACTAAAGCTTCCACGCGGCGTCGCGCGATCCGAGCCGCACTCTCACACTTGTGCGTCACATTGGTCGAACCATTTGCATAATAACGAACCGAATATTAATGCTTATAATATTATGCCAATAGATTTGTGAGAAGCTTACGCTTCGCGAACGCCCGCCCTGTCGTGCAGTCCACCCGGACCGTACGACAGGTCGGCAGTGGAATGTCGGTGATTCCCAAACATGTCGCATTGCAAGCGCTACACCGAGAGCATGGTGCCTGTATGCCAATGCGCTTAACTGCGGGTTGCCAGGTGTTGTATCACTCCTCATAATCGCCCATTGATTCTGCAAAGAACCAGGCTCAGTGCATCGTGCTCGATTATATCAGAACGTACCAATCGAGGCAGCGGAAGTCTTCGATGCAAGGAGTTACAACGTTTATTCCAAGACAGGCGTAGATGACGTGATGGGCTATCAGTGCCTAGCCGAGGCAATCATCATCTAACCGATGCAAATCGGTGCTCGGGCTTATCCAAGAAATGCGACCATAAGCGGTATAAAAGGCGTAAGCTCAACCAAAGCGCGGTTAGCTCTTATTAATGCCAATCGTCAAGATCGCACAGCAGTTCGCTCGTATGTTCACACTTAGGCCGTCAATGCGCATAGCAGATATACTCGCAGCGACGGCTCGCGGTACAAGAGATCTGCAAGTAGTAAGTGTACTACCGTGATCCCGCGTGCGGATATTGCTATATAAGCCGTCATAGCAATAATGCAATGTTCTTTACTCGCGTAAAGGTGTCGACTACACCATCGCGCGTAGTGTTGCATTCGACACGCCGCATTGCTCGAGCCATTGCCTCGCGACCTCGAGGTACGCTCGCATTATCATGCTCGTGCGCGCGCGTATGCGTAATGTACGTGTTATCGTTAGTGCGCGTTGACATGCGACGCCTCATGCATTCTAGATCGTCCGCGACCAGGTCGCCGGACCATGCGCACTATTCGCGATACCGACCACGCAACGTATGTCTGCAGCGTTGTGCACAGTGCATTAGGCGATATGCTTATTGCGGGTTGCTTGTGCCCTTAGCCAGTGCGCCTAACGTGTGCGGTGCGACGTGCTGCGTGACATGCGTGCGATCGCGTCGCGCCCGCTGCCGTACTACTCCGCGCGTATCCACGTACGACAGCTGATGTCATTGGTGCCGTACCGCTCCGTGCGTATCCACGTACGACAGCTGACGTCATTGGTGCCGTACCGCTCCACAGCGTCCACGTACGACAGTGCCGTACCGATCTATGTAGGATAGCGTCGTGCCGCCGTACCGCCGTACCGTGCCATACCGCCATACCATGCCGTACCACCGTACCGTGCCGTACCGCCGTACCATGCCGTACCGCTCCATCGCGCCCACGTACGACAGTACCGTACCATCCGTGTACGATAGTGCCATACCGCTCCGCCGCGTCCACGTACGACAGTGTCGTACCATTCCATGTGCGATAATGCCGTACCGCTCCGCCGTGTCCATGTACGACAGGGTGACGTGGTGACAGAGTGATGGTGGGTGCAACTCTAGCAGAGCTTAGGAAAAGTGACGCGTGGTACAACACCAGGCGCCTTACCGGGTCCTATAGGCCGGTGCATGGGCGTGAGGCGAACCGTGATACAACACATGGGGATCTCGGACACCATCAACAACATGTGTGTTCGGGCCCCTCCGAGATGTTTCAGGAACGACGGACGTGTCGGCACGAACGTCCCCCACTACTAGCCCTACATCACCGCTACCAGATGCCATGGTAAGTCGGTGACTGACTGGTCACAACCTGTGTGCTAAAGGCACTCTACACACAGGTATCAGTCGAGCACAAATCAGACGGTATCACCCTACCGACGGATAGCGCTCCTTGCAGATACAGCAAGTATCCGTCCAAGAAGTCTCGCACTTCAAGCGTACGCGCAACAAGCACCCGCAACTGATCCGGACTCGGGTTCGGACCAGCTGACGCTGTAGCAAGCGTGAGACTATTCGATTCACCTGCAGCTCAGAAGCACAAACTTCGAACAGGCAAAACGAACGGCAATGCAAGAGCAGCAAGGCAATTACAGACCGGAAGCGGCGGCCGCCAATACAGCTCGACCTAAATCTTCCGCGAACGTATCCAGAGGACTACGATTGCCTTCGTCAGCTCCAGCCATGTAAGCGACCTACTTCGCAAAGATCAGGGTGAGACAATCAGGCCGCGAACGAACCTTACATCTCGATACCAAACTTGTTGTACCCCTCCTGCCTTTCAATCATATTTCTGCACGCTTTGGCGTTAAGTGCTAGGGCGCAAGCACAGCAAGCCAAGCGTACCGTAATGAGAGTCAGGGTCAGCGGAAGTCTTCAGAGGCCAGGGGTTACAACGTACGATCCAGAATGCAGAGTATCCAGTGAAGGCTATCAGAACCGGAAGCACGCTATCATCACTTAGCCGCTCCTTCAATGCTCAGGCTTAGCTCGGGCCAAGTAAAAGCGTATCCAGTCTTAGGACATCAATATGCAAGGGCACACGATCGAGGGAGATCGATAGCATATAATATAGATATAGATAGATAGATAATCATCAAGGCCGTCATCGCTCGTCTTATACTCGCGACGTCATCCGCGGTACACATCACACCAGATCGCTGATCCGCATGTGTGACATGTTCGTAATCATGTCGCAGACGATATTCTATCGTCCTTTAGCCTTCATAGCATTAAGGCAATGCAAATGCAATACTTAGCAATGTTCGTTATGTGGCTCAACCGCCATGCGACTTGATGCGATATCACTCACTCAGTCGCAGTCCGCTCGCGCACGTGAAGTGGATATTGCATGATAAATCAGCACATGATAATGCGCGCTCTCAGATAATAATTCCAGTGCGCGATCGCGGACTCGCTCTGGTCGCATGACTAAAGCTTCCGCGCGGCGTCGCACGATCCGAGCCGCACTCTCACACTTGTGCGTCACATTGGTCGAACCATTTGCATAATAACGAATCGAATATTAATGCTTATAATATTATGCCAATAGATTTGTGAGAAGCTTACGCTTCGCGAACGCCCGCCCTGTCGTGCAGTCCACCCGGACCGTACGACAGGTCGGCAGTGGAATGTCGGTGATTCCCAAACATGTCGCATTGCAAGCGCTACACCGAGAGCATGGTGCCTGTATGCCAATGCGCTTAACTGCGGGTTGCCAGGCGCCTTACCGGGTCCTATAGGCCGGTGCATGGGCGTGAGGCGAACCGTGATACAACACATGGGGATCTCGGACACCATCAACAACATGTGTGTTCGGGCCCCTCCGAGATGTCTCAGGGACGACGGACGTGTCGGCACGAACGTCCCCCACTACTAGCCCTACATCACTGCTACCAGATGCCATGGTAAATCGGTGACTGACTGGTCACAACCTGTGTGCTAAAGGCACTCTACACACAGGTATCAGTCGAGCACAAATCAGACGGTATCACCCTACCGACGGATAGCGCTCCTTGCAGATACAGCAAGTATCCGTCCAAGAAGTCTCGCACTTCAAGTGTACGCGCAACAAGCACCCGCAATTGATCCGGACTCGGGTTCGGACCAGCTGACGCTGTAGCAAGCGTGAGACTATTCGATTCACCTGCAGCTCAGAAGCACAAACTTCGAACAGGCAAAACGAACGGCAATGCAAGAGCAGCAAGGCAATTACAGACCGGAAGCGGCGGCCGCCAATACAGCTCGACCTAAATCTTCCGCGAACGTATCCAGAGGACTACGATTGCCTTCGTCAGCTCCAGCCATGTAAGCGACCTACTTCGCAAAGATCAGGGTGAGACAATCAGGCCGCGAACGAACCTTACATCTCGATACCAAACTTGTTGTACCCCTCCTGCCTTTCAATCATATTTCTGCACGCTTTGGCGTTAAGTGCTAGGGCGCAAGCACAGCAAGCCAAGCGTACCGTAATGAGAGTCAGGGTCAGCGGAAGTCTTCAGAGGCCAGGGGTTACAACGTACGATCCAGAATGCAGAGTATCCAGTGAAGGCTATCAGAACCGGAAGCACGCTATCATCACTTAGCCGCTCCTTCAATGCTCAGGCTTAGCTCGGGCCAAGTAAAAGCGTATCCAGTCTTAGGACATCAATATGCAAGGGCACACGATCGAGGGAGATCGATAGCATATAATATAGATATAGATAGATAGATAATCATCAAGGCCGTCATCGCTCGTCTTATACTCGCGACGTCATCCGCGGTACACATCACACCAGATCGCTGATCCGCATGTGTGACATGTTCGTAATCATGTCGCAGACGATATTCTATCGTCCTTTAGCCTTCATAGCATTAAGGCAATGCAAATGCAATACTTAGCAATGTTCGTTATGTGGCTCAACCGCCATGCGACTTGATGCGAATATCACTCACTCAGTCGCAGTCCGCTCGCGCACGTGAAGTGGATATTGCATGATAAATCAGCACATGATAATGCGCGCTCTCAGATAATAATTCCAGTGCGCGTACGCGGACTCGCTCTGGTCGCATGACTAAAGCTTCCGCGCGGCGTCGCGCGATCCGAGCCGCACTCTCACAGTTGTGCGTCACATTGGTCGAACCATTTGCATAATAACGAATCGAATATTAATGCTTATAATATTATGCCAATAGATTTGTGAGAAGCTTACGCTTCGCGAACACCCGCCCTGTCGTGCAGTCCACCCGGACCGTACGACAGGTCGGCAGTGGAATGTCGGTGATTCCCAAACATGTCGCATTGCAAGCGCTACACCGAGAGCATGGTGCCTGTATGCCAATGCGCTTAACTGCGGGTTGCCAGGCGCCTTACCGGGTCCTATAGGCCGGTGCATGGGCGTGAGGCGAACCGTGATACAACACATGGGGATCTCGGACACCATCAACAACATGTGTGTTCGGGCCCCTCCGAGATGTCTCAGGGACGACGGACGTGTCGGCACGAACGTCCCCCACTACTAGCCCTACATCACTGCTACCAGATGCCATGGTAAATCGGTGACTGACTGGTCACAACCTGTGTGCTAAAGGCACTCTACACACAGGTATCAGTCGAGCACAAATCAGACGGTATCACCCTACCGACGGATAGCGCTCCTTGCAGATACAGCAAGTATCCGTCCAAGAAGTCTCGCACTTCAAGCGTACGCGCAACAAGCACCCGCAACTGATCCGGACTCGGGTTCGGACCAGCTGACGCTGTAGCAAGCGTGAGACTATTCGATTCACCTGCAGCTCAGAAGCACAAACTTCGAACAGGCAAAACGAACGGCAATGCAAGAGCAGCAAGGCAATTACAGACCGGAAGCGGCGGCCGCCAATACAGCTCGACCTAAATCTTCCGCGAACGTATCCAGAGGACTACGATTGCCTTCGTCAGCTCCAGCCATGTAAGCGACCTACTTCGCAAAGATCAGGGTGAGACAATCAGGCCGCGAACGAACCTTACATCTCGATACCAAACTTGTTGTACCCCTCCTGCCTTTCAATCATATTTCTGCACGCTTTGGCGTTAAGTGCTAGGGCGCAAGCACAGCAAGCCAAGCGTACCGTAATGAGAGTCAGGGTCAGCGGAAGTCTTCAGAGGCCAGGGGTTACAACGTACGATCCAGAATGCAGAGTATCCAGTGAAGGCTATCAGAACCGGAAGCACGCTATCATCACTTAGCCGCTCCTTCAATGCTCAGGCTTAGCTCGGGCCAAGTAAAAGCGTATCCAGTCTTAGGACATCAATATGCAAGGGCACACGATCGAGGGAGATCGATAGCATATAATATAGATATAGATAGATAGATAATCATCAAGGCCGTCATCGCTCGTCTTATACTCGCGACGTCATCCGCGGTACACATCACACCAGATCGCTGATCCGCATGTGTGACATGTTCGTAATCATGTCGCAGACGATATTCTATCGTCCTTTAGCCTTCATAGCATTAAGGCAATGCAAATGCAATACTTAGCAATGTTCGTTATGTGGCTCAACCGCCATGCGACTTGATGCGAATATCACTCACTCAGTCGCAGTCCGCTCGCGCACGTGAAGTGGATATTGCATGATAAATCAGCACATGATAATGCGCGCTCTCAGATAATAATTCCAGTGCGCGTACGCGGACTCGCTCTGGTCGCATGACTAAAGCTTCCGCGCGGCGTCGCGCGATCCGAGCCGCACTCTCACACTTGTGCGTCACATTGGTCGAACCATTTGCATAATAACGAATCGAATATTAATGCTTATAATATTATGCCAATAGATTTGTGAGAAGCTTACGCTTCGCGAACGCCCGCCCTGTCGTGCAGTCCACCCGGACCGTACGACAGGTCGGCAGTGGAATGTCGGTGATTCCCAAACATGTCGCATTGCAAGCGCTACACCGAGAGCATGGTGCCTGTATGCCAATGCGCTTAACTGCGGGTTGCCAGGCGCCTTACCGGGTCCTATAGGCCGGTGCATGGGCGTGAGGCGAACCGTGATACAACACATGGGGATCTCGGACACCATCAACAACATGTGTGTTCGGGCCCCTCCGAGATGTCTCAGGGACGACGGACGTGTCGGCACGAACGTCCCCCACTACTAGCCCTACATCACTGCTACCAGATGCCATGGTAAATCGGTGACTGACTGGTCACAACCTGTGTGCTAAAGGCACTCTACACACAGGTATCAGTCGAGCACAAATCAGACGGTATCACCCTACCGACGGATAGCGCTCCTTGCAGATACAGCAAGTATCCGTCCAAGAAGTCTCGCACTTCAAGCGTACGCGCAACAAGCACCCGCAATTGATCCGGACTCGGGTTCGGACCAGCTGACGCTGTAGCAAGCGTGAGACTATTCGATTCACCTGCAGCTCAGAAGCACAAACTTCGAACAGGCAAAACGAACGGCAATGCAAGAGCAGCAAGGCAATTACAGACCGGAAGCGGCGGCCGCCAATACAGCTCGACCTAAATCTTCCGCGAACGTATCCAGAGGACTACGATTGCCTTCGTCAGCTCCAGCCATGTAAGCGACCTACTTCGCAAAGATCAGGGTGAGACAATCAGGCCGCGAACGAACCTTACGTCTCGATACCAAACTTGTTGTACCCCTCCTGCCTTTCAATCATATTTCTGCACGCTTTGGCGTTAAGTGCTAGGGCGCAAGCACAGCAAGCCAAGCGTACCGTAATGAGAGTCAGGGTCAGCGGAAGTCTTCAGAGGCCAGGGGTTACAACGTACGATCCAGAATGCAGAGTATCCAGTGAAGGCTATCAGAACCGGAAGCACGCTATCATCACTTAGCCGCTCCTTCAATGCTCAGGCTTAGCTCGGGCCAAGTAAAAGCGTATCCAGTCTTAGGACATTAATATGCAAGGGCACACGATTGAGGGAGATCGATAGCATATAATATAGATATAGATAGATAGATAATCATCAAGGCCGTCATCGCTCGTCTTATACTCGCGACGTCGTCTGCGGTACACATCACACCAGATCGCTGATCCGCATGTGTGACATGTTCGTAATCATGTCGCAGACGATATTCTATCGTCCTTTAGCCTTCATAGCATTAAGGCAATGCAAATGCAATACTTAGCAATGTTCGTTATGTGGCTCAACCGCCATGCGACTTGATGCGAATATCACTCACTCAGTCGCAGTCCGCTCGCGCACGTGAAGTGGATATTGCATGATAAATCAGCACATGATAATGCGCGCTCTCAGATAATAATTCCAGTGCGCGTACGCGGACTCGCTCTGGTCGCATGACTAAAGCTTCCGCGCGGCGTCGCGCGATCCGAGCCGCACTCTCACACTTGTGCGTCACATTGGTCGAACCATTTGCATAATAACGAACCGAATATTAATGCTTATAATATTATGCCAATAGATTTGTGAGAAGCTTACGCTTCGCGAACGCCCGCCCTGTCGTGCAGTCCACCCGGACCGTACGACAGGTCGGCAGTGGAATGTCGGTGATTCCCAAACATGTCGCATTGCAAGCGCTACACCGAGAGCATGGTGCCTGTATGCCAATGCGCTTAACTGCGGGTTGCCAGGCGCCTTACCGGGTCCTATAGGCCGGTGCATGGGCGTGAGGCGAACCGTGATACAACAGATAGAGCGCATCCAGGCTCAGAATATCAATGTTCAGGATGGTCCGATCAAAGGAGATCGAAAGCAAGTTGTATTCGATACAAACAAGGCCGTCATCGCACGTCTTATACTCGTGACGTCGGTCTGCGGTACATATCACACAGATCCCTGATCCACACGTGTGTGATATGTTCGTAATTGTGTCGCGGCCAATATGATCGTACATTAGCCTTCACAGTATTAAAGCAGTGCATTTGCGGCAATTGACATTGTTAGTTATGTGGCCTAACCGCCATGTGAGTCAATGCAGATACCACTCACTCAGTCGCGTTCCGCACGCGCACGTGTAGTGGATATTGCATGATAAATAGTATATGTTAATGCACGCTCTCAGATAATTATTCTATTGCGTGTACGCGGACTTGCTCTGGTCGCATGACTAAAGCTTCCGCGCAGTGTCGCGCGCTCCGGGCCACATTCTCACACTTGTGCGTCGTGCAGTCGAACCATTTGTGCAATAATAACAGGGATATTAATGCTCAATATATTATGCCAATAGAATGCTAGATCCCTAATGTGCTCGTGTCACTCGCACAATGTTGGTTGTCGCATTATCGGTCACGTTGCCAGAACGCATGCGTAAGACCGATCTATTGGTGCATAAATATAAAGCTCCCCTACCAAAATATAACCGTGTTAAGAACGTTCTTAAGCATTCTTACACCATATAAAAGTTGAACGAAATTTTCTGTAAAGAACGTTCTAAGAACGTTCTTTAATAGTCCGAATTAAGAAACCTCCCTTCTTAGCATTCTTTAGCTGGCATTCTTTGCTGGCTTTCTTTACAATTCTGAACGTTCTGAAACAAAGAAGCGTCATAAAGATCACAGATTTCTTTAGTTTTCTTAGCGAAGAATGCATAAAGAAACCCTTTCTTACCATTCTTTAGGATTCTTCAGCCAACATTCCTTATCTAGTTTCTTTACCTTTCTGAACATTCTCAACCAAAGAAGCATCATTATGATCACACATTTTTTCTTAGCTTTCTTAAACATTCTTAGGATTCTATACTGAAGAATAAAATATTTTAGCCTATGATTCTTTATGATTTCTTAGGCGTACTTAACAGTGAGAAGGCAGGACAGAACATTATTAAGAGCTCACTATTATTGTGTTACAGTGAAATTCAATAACACGTACGTATCAACTATTTTCTCAATAAATGTCAACAAGTACTGACCACACAAGAGACAAAATAATAGGTAGCCTAATATCCATGATACCGTATAGGTTCAAATGATTTCCAACCTCCACATCATTTTCAACTGACTACAACTACAACTAACTAAACAAGTGACGAAATAGGTTGCCAAGCTACCTTACTGCATTGATGATAACATAGATTCCAAGGATTCCAGCAAACTATTTTTCACTACTGACTACAGATGCTGACGACCTTACACAGGACTATTTACACAGGCTCGCTCACAACCCCAGATTATATTTCTATGGGTGCACTTGTATTATGATGACTACATTCAAATCTGCTGCTCAATGTTCAGCGCCTCCAGCTGTTTTTTGCTGAGACCCATGTGCTTGAGCGCCCACTGAACTGCGGTGAAGTTGTCCTTGACCGCGAGTGGGCCAACAACAGGCCAGCGAACCTGCAATGATAATGCAATGGTTAATAATTATATCACTATATATATGCTTATCCTAAGTCATGCATGTACCCCTGCAGGTAAGACTGGTGACCACCTGAAGAAGTGTACCGCTCTTGCTCCATACTGTTGCCATCCAGGAGTAGCTCCCATTGCCCCTGGGGCCCAAGTGCTGCAGCTGCTGCTGCTTCTGAAGCTTCAGGTACCTGGTTGCCTCCACATCCGGCGCTTGGACCTGGCCCCTCATCACCACCCGCATGCACCAGTGGCTTGTGGGTGGGGTGACCATTCTTGTTGGCTGGCAGTTTTTCCTCCACCTTGCCTTCCTCTCCATTGCCGTCTCCGCCATCGTCTTCATGCAGCACATAAAATAATATTTGCAGTACATATATGTGTCATTGTACAGGATGAACAATTTGGCATAATAAAAAAATCAAGCAAAGATGTGCTTCTTTATTGTTTCATTTGTTTCCCTAAAAGTATATGTAGCAACCCAAGGATGTTACATACCAGCAGCCATTTTGATGGCATTTCGAGTGTTTCTCCATTTGCCGTATGCTGTCTTCTTCAACCTTTCCAGCACACGCTCTGATGTCACCTTGTCGTGCTTGTTGAAGCCCACCATTGGTGCAAGTCTATTGAGGCCAAAATGTTCCACTATTTTCTGAAGGCGGGTGTCCAAGTCCTACAGCCAAGAGAAAAAACAGGGAGCTTTCAAAATAAGTCGTAGATACATTTGTAAGACAGCGGACAAGTGAGCCCATCTTTCAACATGGCAGTGAATCTTACCTCAATGGAGCTGAAGACGCTTTCCTCCATAAAAACATCCCTGAACTCCTCAAGGATCCGTTCAGTGACGTGAATGCTTGCACGCTGGCGGCTACTGTTGGTTCTGGCCTTCTTTGCACTATGAACGGAACCCACCCCGCAGAAGGCCATAAGCCCATTGCACAGACGAATCATTTCACCTGGTTTGAGGGCTTTGGGGCCTTGGGAAAGTGCGTCCTTGAAGGCATCAGTCAATACAACTGCAGCCTGGCGCTTGGGGTCCGTGAAGTCGTCACTGTAGAGACCCCCAACATCACATAAAACCTCACAGACTTCGTTAGAACGACAGAATGCTCCCTCACTGGCAGCACAGAAGGTATACTGTGTTGGCCACTCGAGAATGGCTGCCAGGATTTTAGCAGCCTCGGACAGAAGGTTGAGGCCATGAGTCGCTGCGTATCCTTTTTGAGCCTCTGTAAAGGTACCAAGATAAGCGTCTGGGTCCTTGATAGTTACTTCGACAGCAGCCTCCACTGCAGCTGGTTCATCATCCTCTTGACGCGGTCTCTTTTTCTGAGATAGACATAACATGCAATCACATCCCCCTTTTTTATAAACATAATTAGAGGATAAAAAATATTGTCATCAGGTCCACATTCTTAAGGCAATGCATATGCTTTGACCTGGTCTTACATACCTTACTGTCAACGCAGCCATCCGCCGCCTCCTTAACTTTTTCTTTTGATGGCATAAGAGCAAGTCGCTGAGACACTCTTGGAGGCTGTGTTGGCCTGTCATTGTGTTTCCGCCTGCTTCCTTGCTTTCTTGTTCGGCAGGTCAGAAATGTTGCCCCTACGTTCAGGAGACCAAGCTCTTGTAGTTTATCTAGATTCCTTTTAATACAGCGATCTATTTCCTCGTCAAGAGTAGGTTGAAGTGAGCGCTCAGGTGACCCTGACCTAGAGGACCCTTGCCCACTTTCGGGACTGTTCCGTTTAGGAATGATCATGTATATGTAGCCACAGATATAAAAAAACCAGTGCTATATTACAGCAATAACACCATACTAGCTGCCTGCCATAGTACGAAGCGAAAGAGTACATGTAAGGAAGTAAGGCCCAATGAGCCGCTCGTCCTCTCGTCTAACAGATGGATGCACAATGGCCAATAGCCATTCGTTTTAGACCTTTCCTAATGCAGTTAAAATACTACTTGATTGGTGCAGATGGATATTGATGGACGAATACGCCGTGCAGTTCCCACGATCCAAGCACGGAGCAATAATGCCATGCAACATAATTTCATGATATTAAATTATCATCCTAACAACGATCTAAACTTCATTTTTACTGGGCGGTACGAGGACGAGCAGGAGGAGGAGGAGGAGGCGGAGGAGGACGGAAATGAGGAGAAGGGAGAAGAGGAAGGAGCCGAGCAAGTTGTTACAGAGAAGCAAGAGGAAACGGAGCAGGAGGACACAGGAAGTGAGGCCATGATGAGCAGTGGGTACAATTCCTCCGATTATGAGAACCTTGAGAGTGACTACAGTGACAGTGGAGATAACGGTGTTCCGGATGAGATTGCTGAGCACATTACTCACACCATGGGTACACAGAGAATTGTCCGCTTGCACATGCGACGGGGGCATGTCGTCTTTCTGCATGGAAACACCGTGCATGCTGGGGACACAGGACAGCCAGGGCTCTGGTCACCCAGAATGCATGTATACGGCCAGAGTAAGAGGATTAGGAATGCAACATGGCCACTGGAGGCAATGCATGAAAAGCTTGCAGTAAAGTTTGGAAAGTGGGACGAAAAGTGGTGATTGCAGATGATGGAGGGACACACATGAGAGATGGCATTCATGGCATCTGACACTGAACAGACAATTAAAATGCTTCTTACTGCGCACATACTTGTGCATACATAGATTGGGGAGTGGAGAGATGCTATCTTTTGGTACTTGTATCCAAAATTGCCAGTTGTCGTGGTGTCTACGTGGGGGCGGCGTGCTCTTCACAGCAACATGAATGTTGAATGGCAACATCAACAATGACCAATTGTGCCTGCTATATGTCTTGGATGAAAGCAATGATGGCGTCTTTTGAGTGCACCTAAAACATCTGCTGTGTCAATCCCGACACGCCATACTGCAGCCGTCCCACTGCCGAGACAATTCTAAAGCCCAAAGCAGTCATAGCCAGTGGATGTCAACACCATTGCCATATAACATGATGCATGGTCACAGTGTCCATACTGCATCTGTCAGCCTGCTAGAGGATCTGATACACGCATGAGGGCACAAGCATGAACCCACGCTTCGCAAGCAGGCTAAAGATGCTGAGGATGTCGGGCCTCTACTTCAGGACATCAACGCCAGCTCAAGGAGCTGACAGCCAGTCTCCCTATCACGATTGCCATGATGCCAAACCGCACGCAGTTTCCAGGACAAGCTCAAGGAACTCTGCAAAACAGCAGGCGTCTGAGAGTCTCTGTCCGCATTTATCAGGGGGATGCCTCAAACCAACTGGTGATGTCTTCCTCAAATACAGGTGCAAAGCCAACGTGACCAACCTGAGGGTGACGGATCTATCTACCCATTCCCCTGTCACCACCACCTCCCTCACCCCCCAGCCATCACCTCCTCCTCCCACTTGTTGTATCTCTGTCATATCCGCCTACAGCAAAGGCTCGATCGAAGGATGCCAGGCAACTGGCCAACCTGGATATTAGCCTCGAGATGATAGTGTCTTGCCGATGGTGAAGCCCCGGCTTCCTTCCGAAATGACTCTGGACGAAAAAGCTTGGAGCTCCGGGATCCGTTCCAGGACTTCTGCCCACACCACATCAGCAATCTCGCCAAGGATTTCCGACAGCAGAGTCAGATGCAGGCCAGTCTCCTCCACAAAACGGACAGCAGCAGCATACCTGGATAAAATGAAGAAAACATAGCAATATAACATCAGTAGTAATGATTCAGGATTCCAACAAGAGCTACAATGATGCAACATGACATATACACAAGCAATTGTCTCAAGGCCTCGACATATCTGTCCAATGACCCCCTCAGCCACCACTTACGATAGGTGGACCCTACAAAGGACCACAAGCGTCCTATGGAACTTGCCTCGACACATCTGTCCAATGACCCCCTGAGCCACCACTTGTGATAAGTGGTTCCTACTAGGGTACAAAGGACCACAAGCGTCCTATGGAACTTGCCTCGACATATCTGTCCAATGACCCCCTGAGCCACCACTTGTGATAAGTGGTTCCTACTAGGGTACAAAGGACCACAAGCGTCCTATGGAACTTGCCTCGACATATCTGTCCAATGACCCCCTCAGCCACCACTTGTGATAAGTGGCTCCTACTAGGGTACAAAGGACCACAAGCATCCTATGGAACTTGCCTCGACATATCTGTCCAATGACCCCCTCAGCCACCACTTGTGATAAGTGGTTCCTACTAGGGTACAAAGGACCACAAGCATCCTATCCAACTGGCTGTGCTGCACTTCCATAGCCATTCAACCAGCAATGCACAAGCAATGCTCAATAAGTCATGCAAGTGATTGACATGTTGGGGATGAAAAATGGAGCAAGCAATCTTTGTTTATTTGGGGCTATGAAAGGATATGCATCAGTATATAAGTAAGTCTTACCCTGGGCTTACAGCTTTCTTATCGGTTAGGATCAGACAATACCCCATCATGAGGAATTCTCGATCAGCTTTGAACCTGAAGATCCGGCTGCCAATCTTATCGTCCAAGCTGATGAGTGTTTGATAGTTCTTCCGGATGGAAGCGATCCGCTCTGATGAATCAATCTACAACACAAGGAACAGATTAGGTCTGCCTGCGGGAGACAATGGACATGGCAGAAAGGAGGGGGCTTACAGGCCTGAACAGCTGGCTGTGACTGATGGTGGGTCTATGTGGTGTGTCCAAATGGGTGTACTGATCTGTGTGTGCCAGCTGGTCTGTGCCATAAACATGCCAATAGGAAAACAGAAAACTGCTGCAAGTATCAGAGC
This sequence comes from Volvox reticuliferus, assembly GCA_019650235.1. Classification (NCBI taxonomy): domain Eukaryota; kingdom Viridiplantae; phylum Chlorophyta; class Chlorophyceae; order Chlamydomonadales; family Volvocaceae; genus Volvox; species Volvox reticuliferus. The sequence goes on along the minus strand of BNCP01000076.1, from coordinate 147,574 downwards.
CCAATAAAATGTGATTGGCATAACACCCCAAACTCAAGTTCCCAGTGTAACTTACCTGTACTGCAGATCCACCACCTCAGTCCTGCCCAGAGCTGATGAATAAGGGAAGGAATATGCCAGCAGATGACCACAGGCATAAAACCCCTTGACATTAGGTCTGCCTGCGGGAGACAATGGACATGACAGAAAGGAGGGGGGTTACTCACAGGCTAGGCCTGAACAGCTGGCTGTGACTGATGGTGGGTCTATGTGGTGTGTCCATATGGGTGTACTGATCTGTGTGTGCCAGCTGGTCTGTGCCATAAACATGCCAATAGGAAAACAGAAAACTGCTGCAAGTATCAGAGCCCAATAAAATGTGATTGGCACAACACCCCAAACTCAAGTTCCCAGTGTAACTTACCTGTACTGCAGATCCACCACCTCAGTCCTGCCCAGAGCTGATGAATAAGGGAAGGAATATGCCAGCAGATGACCACAGGCATAAAACCCCTTGACATTAGGTCTGCCTGCGGGAGACAATGGACATGGCAGAAAGGAGGGGGGTTACTCACAGGCTAGGCCTGAACAGCTGGCTGTGACTGATGGTGGGTCTATGTGGTGTGTCCATATGTGTACTGATCTGTGTGTGCCAGCTGGTCTGTGCCATAAACATGCCAATAGGAAAACAGAAAACTGCTGCAAGTATCAGAGCCCAATAAAATGTGATTGGCATAACACCCCAAACTCAAGTTCCCAGTGTAACTTACCTGTACTGCAGATCCACCACCTCAGTCCTGCCCAGAGCTGATGAATAAGGGAAGGAATATGCCAGCAGATGACCACAGGCATAAAACCCCTTGACATTAGGTCTGCCTGCGGGAGACAATGGACAAGGCAGAAAGGAGGGGGGTTACTCACAGGCTAGGCCTGAACAGCTGGCTGTGACTGATGGTGGGTCTATGTGGTGTGTCCATATGGGTGTACTGATCTGTGTGTGCCAGCTGGTCTGTGCCATAAACATGCCAATAGGAAAACAGAAAACTGCTGCAAGTATCAGAGCCCAATAAAAGGGTGGTGTAACAATGGTGCATTAGTGCGTGATGCTGGGGTGCGAAGTCCCCCCGTACCATCCTCCTGCCTTGCAGCACATGTCCTCAGTCGCCCCTGGCACTCAGGGGATCTTAGGTCAGATCCTTGTAATTCGCACTAATCTAACACTGGTGCAATAGCACATGATGCTGGGGTGCAAGGTCCCCCGTGGCCATAAGACTTGTATTTGTTTGGGCAGGAACATCCCTGCCTTTGAGAAAAAAATAACACATTCCCCACTTCCCATTGCCCCTGCTATCATGACAACATGCTTACCTGCAGAACTGCTGCACCCATACGAGTACTTCGTCCCGTAAGGACAGAGCTTGGTCGAGATGTGCTGCCATTTGCAGCAGGCGCTTCTTTGGATAGCAGCAGAAAAACGGTCTCACCACTTATGTCGCACACGTCCTGCAGTAGCCGTTCGAATGCCAGTTCATCAGGGGTTTCCATACAAGCACAACATCGGCCGGACCCGGCCTAAAACGACCAGCACCTAGCCGCTCAGCTACCTCACGGCTCTCAATGCGCCATATGTGGCTTGGCAATGGTGGATTTGCACACTGCTTGGTACTACTGGCCACAGCAATACCACCTTCTTCCACCGTCACACAATCGCATATGTGTGGATACCCAGGAATACTTCTGCACATCAGCACAATGAACATCATGCCATCTCTTGTGCAAGATGGCCACATCATCATACAGCAACAGCCTGCCAGCCAGGTTTAAATACTCACTTTTGGCTTTCGGTTCTTCTTTTGTCCTCTTCCAGATTCGTTGCCACCGGCCTGTAGATATGGCCGTAGCCACCATTGACAAGCAAGCAAAGATCACAACTCCTTTCCTGATTCACTTTACCTCACCTCGCCTACTTAGCAATGGCAAAACTTACTTTTGCAATCTGTCCTTCTTGTTGACCACAGGTAAGTGATTGTGAAGTTCGAGCTGTTGCAGGTGAGCCTTGCCATCAGCCAGAAACTTCACTGACAAGACAGCATTGCAACCTGGATGTTTGCAGACGTATAAGACTACTTCCTTACTACCAGTTTTGCGCCGATCTAGGTCCAAAATGGACTTCCATTTGCCAGCATACGTTACAGCTGCTTCCTTCTCCAAGACTACATCTAGAAGCCCATTCTCCTTTGGTTGGCAATTTTTTTCAATTTTGTTGCTCAAATGATAAAGCCAAAAGGTGAATTCTCTAGTTTGGAGCAAAGTTATCCTGTCATATTACCCTGCTCGGTTCATACGGCAGTTTAACAGAATTCGAAAGTTTAACTAACTTCCTGTATTTACTACTGTTTTGTAACGGGTTGTTGCGATATAGTACTATATTACTATACATAATTATATTACAATATTACAATATTAAGCAAAAGCATTAGCATGAAAAATCGCCTACAATGGAGCCAAGTTTGTGTCCGCTGAGCTGGTGTTCTTATAGGATACAGGGGCACGATATATTACTATATTACTATATATAATTATATTACAATATTAGTATTACTGTAAGCCAAAGCCTTAGCACGAAATTCGCCCCACAATGGAGCGAAGTTTGTGTCCGCTGAGCTGGTGTTCTCATAGGATACAGGGGCGCGAGGTTGTTCATTGCATGTTTTCGGATTTAGGTACTGGAGGATAACTTCGTTTGCAGTCGTTTTCCTGGGCGGGATGTCCTGTTTCAGTGGCGACGTCGCCACTGAAACATTTTGCGGCGATTTGTATGGCATGCTGCGAATCGCCTTGACCTGCCTCCTTATCACGGCTGCGGATTCGGACTCAGCGGCGGTCAGGATGCCCTGGGGACCCAACGCTTTCCACTCTACGCCAGCGGCGACCGAAGGCTCATCTTTCAATGGACTGCGCCCACAGCACCGCAGCCTCCAGCGCCGCCGCCTGCACCGGGCTCAGCAGCGGGGCCGGGAGGGGTCGTGAAACGCTGGGGACTGATCGGAAAGGAAGTGGCTGACGGCACCATTGCGGCGGCGGCTCTGCCACCACGTGCACGACCGCCTCGCCCATCAGGAGGCGGCGGTGGCCATAGTGGCGGGGCTGGTGATGGCGGCGGCGGGGGCGAGGGCGGGGGCAGCAACAGTGGAGGGGGTGGCAGCGGTGGCGGCGGTAGGGGCCTACCCTGCATGCTTGCTGGCTATGTGCCTGACCAGGTAAGAGACTGTGAGGTGAGGGACCCTTCACGTGCGTCCTTGGTCAGGTAGCCCATGGGGTAGCGGAATGTCTGGGGAGCGGGGAAAGGGCGACCTAACCAATGGGTTCATATCCGAAACAACAGGGGCCTGCGCACTAAGCCAATCACAACCTGTCCAGCATTCGTCAGCACCCTGAGTCCCACCGCTTCCCTCCTCCCGCCGCTTTCCGGTTCGACAGGCTATGGGTGTGTGTGGCCGCGGAATCCGACCAGGTGTGGCGCATTTCTCCGCTGGCACGTAAGGCCCTCATGGACTTACAACCCCCTCCAGGACCGCCATCCCTGCCGTGGCCTGGGCGCCCACCCCGCACTCATTACAGGCAGTCTAGGGCAATGTGGACGGAGGCGGAAGGGGCGGATCAGGTGTCAGTTGTGCTTGAGGTACGCTGAGGGGTATGTATGTGTGTGAGTGTGTGTATGTGTATGTGCGTCCGTGTGGTGCATGTGTGTACGTATGTGTTTGGGGGGGGGGAAATGTGTTTTAAGAGCTGGGCCGCCCAAACTAGGAACGATGGCTTGGCTTCTTCAGAATGGAGCCGCGAAGTCCGCAGCCAGATGTTGAATGGGCGGTAATGCAGGTGGTAGGTCAAAAAGAAACCAGGAGGCAATGCCAAAAAGGCGCCGGGCTGTTAGAAGCCTGCCCTAAAGCATGTGTGTGTGTACACACACACACACATGCTTTAGGGCAGTTGCAATCCATGTGTGCCACTGCTTCAATTTAGGACACATTTGTGTGTGTGTGTGTGTGTAGTACTCGTACACACTCTAGCACAATATAAATGTGCAGATACACGCCATCAACGTCTCGAGAGGCCTTTGCGGCTCTCAACTACTACAGTGTGTGTGTGCGTGTATAGGCGGTGGCAGAAGGGAAGGCGGAGGGGGAGGGGGCCTTATTAATCCACACCTTCCACATGTTTGACGGATTTATTTCCCATGGTGGTGGTGACCTTCAGTGACGCCTGCTTCGTTATTGGGTTCACGCCCTTGTGATCACCTTCTCGCTCCCATGGCTGGGTGCAGGGCAGCTTTGGCTGCATCCCCTGCTGCAGAATTCACGCACAGCCTTTCCGTGGTATCCACTTGGCAGGCAAATTCGTGGAGAAATTAGCATCAGTGGAGCTTAACAAGAATATGGAGCTCGTTGCCTTTCAAGAGGATAAGCCCAGCACAGCTCGCGCCTGCTGGTTCATTACTAGATGGTGTCAGTCAAGTGATGAGATGTGGGCAGGGAAGGTACTAGGCATATACAGCTACAAGTCCCCCTTGGAGAAAGGGAAGGTTGACGTAATCCTGGAGGCTGAATGGCATGCTCCACTAATAAGTGAGCATGGGGCAGGTGTTGCTATTGATAGGTACATGAATGTCCCCTTGGTAGATGCAAGGCCTGCCAGTACTGTCAATACTGGCTCATGTTTTTACCCAGCTGCAGATGTTGCTCCATGCCGTGTGCATGTACTGCCACACCCCACTAAACGCGGGGCACTGTGTGTGCTTTCTCGCAGCTTTACATTCATGCGTGTTGCTGGTTGGGAGCCACTTCACCCACAAACACCATGGGCGAGGGCATGCACCAACTAATGCACTTGTGGGTGTTGCCAGGAGTATGTATGAATGAAGCTGATGCTATGCATGTATCTATACAACCAAGGTTACATATAGACGGAGGGTATGTGTAACACTGGTGCAATTGTGCGTGATGCTGTGGTGCAAAGTCCCCCATTACATGATATTGGAATGGTACTATGTACAGGACTGAGGTTCTGTGAGAGACTAAGGCTATTGATGAGACCACAGCTGAGGCTATGAAAGAGACCACAGCTGAGGCCATAGCTGAGGCCAAGGCTATTAATGAGAGACACAAAGGCTATGTACTGAGATTATGGCAATGTATTGATGTAGCTATGCAGCTGTGGCTATGCGGCTGAGGCTGGTTATATATGATGCTACGAGGCCACATATGATATGTAAGGTGATGATGAGGATGGCTGGAAGACTAAATGACCATGGTGCTTTCAGGCTATAAGACTATGGTTATAAGGCCAATTATGCTGGATATGAGACCTTATAGCTTCATAAGAATGTTCTTTGCAATAAAGAATGATCGTAAGAAAGGATAGATCATTCTTTACAGTTCTTTATGTTAGTTCTTTGATTAAATCAGACTAAAGAATGGTTAAGAACATACTTAGAGATCCAATATTCTTAAACCTTCTTTATCATGCTTATTGTTCTTTGCAGCTTTCTTAACACGGTTATATTTTGGTAGGGCTCAGTGCTAATATCACAATGCACTTAATTGCGGGTTGCCAGGCGCCTTACCGGGTCATATGGTCCGGTGCATGGGCGTGAGGCAAACCGTGATACAACACTGTGCTATGTTGTGCTCCGGTTAAGCAAGAAATGACCACAGAGGCACAGGCACAGGCACAGGCACAGGCACAGGCACAGGCACAGGCACAGGCTCGGGGAGAAGCCCGAGCTGCCGGGGTGCCAGCAGCAGTCGTTAGCGAAACCTAGTTTGTGCTCAGGGGCCTGATGACCACAAATCAATCAAGGTTGACTTATTCTGACTTACCTAGACCATTCCGGCACCATCTGCAGATATGGCCGGGGGTCGCGGAGTGACCGCAGGTCATGACGTGCAGAGTGTGCATGCGGTAATGCCTCCCACGCGCCCTAAAACGCATACATTGCAGTACACACTTCATCTCCATTGCAAGCTCAATGAGCATCAAGCGACGTGTCATTCCCCGTGTCCCGCCACGCCAAACCCCCTCCTTCCCATCCCGACTCTATCTGCGTCCTTTCTCCCATCCACCTCAAACCAATCTTTGTACGGACACGTACAGCACACAGACGTGTCCCTCCGGGCTGCTTCCGCTGCGTGCCCTTTCGCCAATACCAACTGGTCACGATGAATGGGGCACCGGCGGAGCGGCGGCGGCGCCATCCCTTTGGCCTCACTCGGGCGCTGTACAGCGCTGCAGAGCTGCCCCCGAGCATGACGGGGGACACGGTGATCTGGGCAGAGCCCCTCGAGACACCACCCGCTTGCTGGGGCTTCCGGTGGCGGCAGAGTGCTGGCGAGGTACATGTGATGGCAACGCGGGTGAGGCTGTGGCATGTTTGGAAATGGATGCGTCTTTGTGTATGCGTGTGTATCAGGAAGCTATCCCTTCAATACCCCCCTCCCTCTCCCTCTCCCTCTCCCCCTCCCTCTCCCTCTCCCTCTCCCTCTCCCCCTCCCTTCCCCTCCTTTCCGCGTCTTCTTGCCTGCTCGACGCTCTTGTCCTACATGCGTCCTCCCCATTGTACCTAACATGCAGACCATGCCCCCCTGCAGGTTCCCCAGCGACTGACCACGTCAGAGCTTATCGTGGAGGTGCGGCCCCGCAGTGTGAGAGTGGCAAACAGATTAACGGGGGATGTGTATTTGGGCGGCACTCTGGAAGCCACTGTGCTCATGGACCAGACGACGTGGACGTGGGTGGGCGGGTGTAGTATCCTGGGGTATCTACGGGTAGTATCCGAGGTGGCTCCTGGTCATCTTTCGATCGAGCCTTTGCTTAAGGCGGATATAACAGAGATACAACAGCGGGGAGGAGCAGAAAGGACAAGGGGCGGGGTCGGCGGCCATCCCGCAACCCACTCGCGACCCTCCCGCGTCAGTGGGAGGGTCGCGGAGTGGCGGAGGAGGTGAGGGGAAACGGGGATGGTTACGGGAGCTGTGTTTTGACATTAGTCAAGATGAAACGGGATGGCGCGGGCAGTGAGGGCTGGTGGACGAAGTGCTTTGAGGGGGTGCCATCAGTGTCCTGGGAGGTACTGGAACGGGACTACAGCACCCTGCCGACTGAGCGGCTGGATGAGATAAGGCAGCAGCAGGCTAGACTGGATGAAGAGGAGGAAGCGGCACGTCAAGCAAAAGGGGACGCGGAGCATCAAACGGACAAGTTGTCCTGAAAAAATATATTTTATATATTGGTATGTTATATATGTCTTCAGGACCGATTGATGCAATTTGTGTTGGCTGCCAAGAAGCAGACTATTATATGTAGGTGGGGTACCGGGAGCCCGTAGAGCGCTGTATGACCCACGGGTCCGTCCGTTCCCATGCTGCCACGTTCCCTGCCCTCTCCCGTCCCCACCTGCTCCGCGGCCGCCTTGCTGGCGGTGTCCTTATGTCCGGTAGGCGAAACCTCCATGAGGATGGAGGTGTCGGTCTGGCACACCTTACCTTGAAACTATATAGTCAAACCTTTATTTAGAAACGGAGAAAGGGCAAGGGAGCGATCTTAGCATCAGAAGCAGGTACTGAGGGTCGTACCAGAACTCGACCCGACCAGTTAACCCAGCAGAGCCACGATGCTTTCCAATCACAGCAACAACATCATATAGGTGATAACCAGTGTGATACGAAGCTGAGTCATGCCAGACAACAAAGAATGACACTTATCAGCAACCCACTTCGGCAACAGAAAACTGTTGAGAAGACGGTGGTAGGAAGAGATCTGACGGACGCAGCGGTGTCAAGATACCTCCGACAGATGCATAGAGGAGACGGAATAGGTGGCAGGTAGTTTACACGGCGGCAGGGAGTGGACGGATAAGAGAGCAAAAGTTATGGGAAGCTCCGCCTATTTATAGCAAGGCGGCCCATGACAAACGTTGCACAAGGTTGGCAACCTTGTGCCCAAATCCGCGTCATCGACCCATGGGTCATCGCGGTCGAACGCGCGTGCCAAGGTTCGGCACCTACTCGCAGCTACATCGCGATCGTATATACGAATATACGGATCGCGATCCCAAAGCATCGAGCATAGCAACAACAAACAGCTATTGGACAAGATCGCTCCTAAGGCAGTATGTCAGGCGTCAAGTCGACGGCCTGACCCGGGTTCAAATCTTGGTGCCGACAGGTCGCAAATACGGTCCCCCGACCAGGGTTCAATTCTCGGTGCCAGCAATTCATGCAAACAAACGATTTGTCCCGCACAAACTCAACACACCCCCTCGGGACAAACGTCGCCCAGCACTCAGCTGCAAGTTAACCAAACGTTTTGTCCCGCAGAACTTTACACACACCCTCGGGATAAACGTCACGAAGCAGACAGCCAGGACATGCCACGACTTCCAACATTCAACCTACTTCCATGCTCCAACATCTTCTAGCTCATCTGTGCGGTTTTCTCTTCGTGCCGCTTCCCGGCACTTTGGCACCTAACAACCGGCAAGCCACACCCGGGATGCACGACTCATAGCCCGGTGGCTCCCTTATCCATACTTCCTCCTTCAGGGCAGTGGATACACCCAACTGACGTGTGTCTGATCCCCTGGAATTTGGGGCACTGCACTTCTTGTTATCCACCCCCTCGCGCTGTGCAAACCCTTTTGCAACCAAGCGCGCCTTGTACCTCTTGACCGACCCATCGGGGTTGGTCTTTACTTTGTAGACCCAACGGCAAGGCAACACCTTAGCCCCCTTGGGCGGGGTGCCTAGCTCCCACGTGCGATTAGCCAGTTGCGTCTCTATCTCTGCATCCATGGCCTTAACCCATTCGCGACTCTGCAGCCCCCGCACGGCCTCATTGAAGGTGGTAGGCTCCTTAGCTCCTATTGCTATGTTAATTTGCTGGGACACGGCCCTCTCATTTCGCCACCACTCACATGGACGCTTCCGTTGACGTACAGGATAGCGACCAACGAACCGTTCGTCCTCATCCATACTTGAGGCGGTCTCCATATCTTCATCGTCGTTGTCGTCGTCGTCGTCGTCACCATCGTCATCTTCAGTGTGCGCACGGCCCCGGTCGGTCTGACTACCCGACGGTCCTGCGCCACTAGAGCTTGGACCAGCTCCACCTGTACTTGGGCCAGCGCCGCTCGAACTTGGGCCCGCATCGCTTGAATTTGTGCCTGCACCGGTGCCGCCTGGCGCGGTACTTGACGTGTCGCCATCACTTGGCGCAGGTACGCCGCCACCATTGGTCGGAGCAATGGGGGGCGGTCCATGCGCTTGCAGCTCCACCATCTCCGTGTCCGTGTCACTGTCGGTGTCATCCTCCTCTATTCTCGTACGTGGCATACGACGTGAGGCAAGCACTCCAATGGCTCTCTCATCAAACTCTACGTCCGTGTGCATGGAAACTACACCGTCAGGAAACAGGATACGGTACTGGCCACCATTGCCGTACCCCACTAAGATACCTCTGCGGCTAACGGGGTCCAGCTTGTTCCTCTTCACCTTAGGCACATGCACGTAGGCGACACATCCAAAGACCCGCAAATGTCCAACCTCAGGAATCTTTCCCGTGAAGTACTCATACGGCGTGCATGGCACCCCCTTAGCTGGTGAAATGTTACGCAGGTAGTTCGCCGTGGCAGCCGCCTCGGCCCACATGTCCTGCGACAACTTTGAGTCCAACAACAAGGCCCGCATCTTCTCTACTAGCGTGCGGTTCAGGCGTTCCGCAGCGCCATTCTGCTCGGGCGTGTAGCCTACCGTCATTCCATGCCTAATCCCCTTCTGCCGGAAAAACGAACGCAACTCCTCATTGACAAACTCTCCACCTCGGTCAGATCGGACCTCCCAAGTCCGATTGCCGCACATATTCTCCAACTGCGTGATCATAGTGACTACCTTCTCCTTGACGGCCTCCTTAGTGCTAGTGAAAGCAACGGCCGAAAACTTGGTGAAGTCATCCAGGAGGACAGTCATGTACCGTGATCCGCTCGGCGATTCCTCAGGCATTGGCCCACACACATCTATGTGTATCAACTCCATGGACCTCTCGGACTTATGCCCAGTTGAAGCATGCTGCCCCCGGCTCTGCTTCGACATGACGCACGTCTCACACGTTCCAGATGCTGGTGCCTTACGCGCATCAAGATTGATGCCGTAAACTAGGTTGCGCCTAACCATGCGCTCCAACTGACCCAGCCCGATATGTCCATACCGTCGGTGCCACAGTTCTTCAACCTGGTTGGCGGGCTTGGCGTGTGCAGCCCCCACAAGACCATCTCGTTGCATCCCGGCAGAGGCAACCTGGCACTCCAGTGCGTAAAGGTTCCCCTCCCGGTGACCTGCAAACAATACTCTACCGCGGCGACAAACGTTAACTGTGTTTTCATCAAAGCGAACCGTCGCTCCCACATTGCTCAGAGCCGCCACAGAGAGCACCTTAACGTGGCTCTCCGGGATCAAACAAACATTCGTGACAGTGGTGGTCATGTCAGGACAGAAATTGGGCGACAACACCAACGTGCCCATCGCAATTGGCCGTAGAACCTCCCCGCCAATGCTATAAATGTCAAAGCTAGATGAAGCGTCAAGTTTCTTAACGTCAACAAGGTCTCGCTCATCATAAGTGATGTGCTGGGACGCACCGGAGTCCACATACCATCCGTCCATCCTGTAGGAGCCGGATCCCATGTACGCACTGTTCCCGGGCTGCTCAGAACGGCGCCCAGACGTACCAAAACCGCGCTCACGTCGCTCCGTTGACGTATTGCCGCTCATAGCGCCGTCGCGACGGTATGACGAACCGTCCGACCTATCTTGATACCTCGATGCTTGACCCGTCGGTTCCGGCAATTGATGCATCGGTGGCTTCCTGCAAAACCGTGCGATGTGCCCCGACTCACCGCAGTTCCAACACTGAGGTGGTCCGCCGCGACCTCGACCAGACGCGGAAAAGTTACCTCCGCTCTGAGTCGACGGTCCGGCTCCACGACCGTCACCTTGACCGACGCCCGAAAACGCCGCGGATTCCTCACGCGCATTCTCCACATCCACACGCTTCTCAAAGGCCAGCAACTGCGAGCTCACATTCTCCAGGGTGAGGATACCACCATGTGTCAATATGGCCACTATCATGGAAAACTTCTTGGAAAGGCCATTCAGCAACTGGAAGCAAACCTCACGCTCCGTGGTGGTGTGCCCAACCTGCAACAAATCTGTGTACAGGTTGCGAGCACGTGCAATGTAGACAGGCAACACTTCTCCAGGCCCCATCCGTAGCGAGGACAGCTCTGCAATCAGCTGAGACTTCCGCGCATCACTACTAGCAGCAAAAACGGCAGCCAAGGCATCCCACGCTTGCCGAGCACTGTTGGCTGCACGCAATACAGGCAGATGGCAATCAAGGACATTCTTAATCATATAATCCTTGACCAACCGTGAGGCCTCAGTATCCTCATCAGTCATCAGATCCTCCCGAAGCCACCTATCTATCTTCTCCTCGTGCATACGGGCCTCAAAACGAAACGACCAGGTGGCATAATTGCTCAAGCCTAACGGCTCCTTTAACATACCCTTGCCCATCTTATCTCAATCTCGGCGCACAGTGCCAACGGCTGACCACGCTCGTTGCACTTGCAGATTTCGCAGTAGTCTCAGAAAGCTCCGGACGAAAGCTGCAATCTCAACAATGCAAGCTTACTCCAAACTGCAGATATCTTAACCGGCTTCGCAGCCGGGGCTCATAACCTGTTGAGAAGACGGTGGTAGGAAGAGATCTGACGGACGCAGCGGTGTCAAGATACCTCCGACAGATGCATAGAGGAGACGGAATAGGTGGCAGGTAGTTTACACGGCGGCAGGGAGTGGACGGATAAGAGAGCAAAAGTTATGGGAAGCTCCGCCTATTTATAGCAAGGCGGCCCATGACAAACGTTGCACAAGGTTGGCAACCTTGTGCCCAAATCCGCGTCATCGACCCATGGGTCATCGCGGTCGAACGCGCGTGCCAAGGTTCGGCACCTACTCACAGCTACATCACGATCGTATATACGAATATACGGATCACGATCCCAAAGCGTCGACTATAGCAACAACAAACAGCTATTGGACAAGATCGCTCCTAAGGCAGTATGTCAGGCGTCAAGTCGACGGCCTGACCCGGATTCAAATCCCGGTGCCGACAGGTCATCGACACGGTCCCCCGACCAGGGTTCAATTCTCGATGCCAGCAAGTTATGCAAACAAACGATTTGTCCCGCACAAACTCAACAAAAACCACATATGACGTTGAATGCAGTGCAGATACTCCTGAGTGCAAGCAGGAGGCGGAGGAACAAAACCGTGATGCCCAGCACAGCTGGAAGACAGAAGGCTGTGTGGAGTCGAAATGAATTTGGGGCACATAACAAATTCAGTCATTCGCTGAAGCTGCTCAAATTCAGAAGTGTGAAGTATGCAAGTCGACGGAATAAGTGCAGACGCAATCGGTGCAGAGGCAAGTAGTCTTTGTGTTACAAAATCGATGAGGCTCAGCAATTCAGAGCCGCAACGACAGCAGCATCCTGACACATAAGTTGCACTAATGACGAGGTCTGCACAGATGAAACGGATTTGCCGTTACCAAATGAGGCCGTACTCAACAGGGTAGGATAATGAAACAGCAACCGGTGAACAGAAGCGGAGACTCACAACTGGGGATGGGGCAGTCTTGCACACAGGATGTACTACCGCCAACAGATGTGCCCAACTGTTCACAAAACTTAGCCCCGAACGAGCTATGAGCGGGTCCCCATAGCGCCACTTTCCTCCCGCATGGGGACATCGCTTCCGGACACTTTCCCTAAGTATGGGGCACAACACCTCGCCCCATTAATAATTTATACCAAGCACGCCAGTAAAAATGCATGAAAACATGCCAATCTTATCGTTTTTATGGATGATTGCGATCCGTTAGCATTTCGCGAGCGGCGCGCAATAATTCCGTCCAAACCGATTAGCAGTACCACTGGAATCCGGTAATAACTTGACCCATTGACACATAAATATACGTGAAAAGTCTCCCTATCTTTCATAGCTCGGTTTGAAATTGTAAAGGGAAGCGTTCCCATGTCCTGAATGCTTCTTCACCGGCCAACAGTTCCAATACCTAGTCACATAGTTGTTTGCATATTTACGATGGGTTTACGATAGACGTTGCTCTTTTCAAGGATAAGCGTGGGCAGGAATGGTAAGTTTGACTGGAACGAACTCTGGAACGAACAATAAGCCGGCAGCGAGTGCAACACTCTGATTGAAGTGTTATATGGCTTGCATAGGTTGAGGATGAGAAGGAAGCGTGCCGCAAGGCCTACAAACGGCTACAAAGTCGCCTGAACTTTCTTCAGAAGGCGTACGGTCCGACGGTTGGCGACCGGCCCGTAGGGTTTATTTGTGTCTCGGCATTAGTAAATACGCCTATCCTAGACTTTAAACTCGGTGGCTGCTTCGATCACGACGTTGTTAGACGTATTATTAAGGAGGCAGGACACGATATCCATGCTTTCTTGCGACTGAAATACCCTAACCGCATGCCAGTATCTAAACTGCTGCGTGGGATCAGGGGCGTGACGGCGGAGACGAAGTATGCATTCTTGCGGCGTTGGGGCCGCAAGGCTGGGGCTTTAATCCCGGTCCTGGTGGAGCGCGGCATGACCACCAGTAATTTAATGGGCCAGGCCGGTGATCCTGCCGTGGCTGGGCCCTCAAACCCTGGCCGGGGTGGCTTGACTACGGAGGCGGGGGCAGCGCTGCCCTTCAGCAGCTGGAAGGAGGTGCTTTGCAATGGCGGGAAGTTTGATCCAGCATACAAGACATGGTGTGTTGTCAATGGGAAATGCCTTTGTGGCGGGAATTGTCACCGCGCCCGTGAAGTCCTCAGATTTGATGACAGCTTGCCCCTGATCAACTGGGCCCATGGTGACTACTCAGCTGACACACAGCAGAGTGAGAAGCTTTCTGCCTGGGGTTCACGCGTGGACAGCTCCTATGCAGAGGGCCTCCAAAAGTAAGTTTTATCTTTCTCTATTTTTATCCTTCAGACTGTGAAATAAGTACACAATGAATTGAGTTGCAGGGCGAAGGATGAGTGGGAAGTGAAGCTGGGTGCTCAGGTGAGCAACATTTGCGTTGAATATGTTAACTTGGGGTTTAGGGGTTTGAGGGGAGGGGAGGTGCGGATTATGACGATTGGGGGATTTGGGTTTTTCATCGTGTCTTTGGAATTGGCAAATGGATATTTTCTCATCCATGTTCCTTACTCTGCTTGTTCAGAAAATGGACCGCATGAAGGCAAGGGAGGCTGCTCTGCTCGAGGGGGTTAGGGGAAGTGATGGGACGGAAGAGGAGGAGGAGGAGGAAGAGGAGGATCCGCCTGCAGAGGACCAGGAGTTCGTTGAGGCACCTGAAACAGGTATTTCCTTGGGCAATTGGCTATCAATCGGACGGATCTGAAGGCTGTTGGGCAGGTGAGGAACTGTAGGCTATGGGGCAAGCACACGGAACAAAAAGGCTGTGGAATACACAAGGGAACATACACTGTAGCCAACCTAATGTTATGTTCCGGTTCCCACTTATTAGGTGTCTGGAATGCTGGCGTGGGTAAGTATGACCTGCCACGGCTTATCCATGCCTTTGAACGCTTCAACCACGGATCAAGAGAACAACAGCTGAAGCCACTATTTATGGCGGTTGGAGGCCCCAGCATGACGGCTCTACGCAAAGCCCTTGAGGATGCTGGGCTGCAGTTCCGCATGCTCACCAGTGGACAGGTGGGGAATAATAGCTTGGCTTTACTAACACATTTTTTTATATCTTTCTGAAATATAATTTGGCATCATTTTTGCCTCACTTTCTAAGCAGGCGATCAAGGTGGTGCGGCTGTACCAAGAGCTCCGAGCAGGTGGCAAGACGAACAAGGAGGTTAAGCCCCTGCTTCGTGAAGAGTTCCCTGGCTGGTCGGACAAGAAGCTATGGGACGTGCTGAAGGATGCCGCCATAATCATTAAGGGTGCGGCATCTCAAAGTTAAACTGCTCATAAGATTTTTATTGACCACCTTGCCAGTATTCGTGCATGATTCCTGCTTAATTCCAATTTGCCAACGTTGTTGCAGTGGCCAATGTTCTGTCCCTTCCCTCCCTTCACAGATCGTGCTGGACGACCAGCTGCTGGTGTTGGGGATACCGAAAGCAGCGAGGAGGATGGCAGCACAAGTGGATCAGAGTGCAGCAGCGGCCTTGGCGAGGAGAATGGCACGTGGCACGTGGCACATGCGGCAGTGGCACGTGGAGGGAGCGGGGTTGAGGCAGTGCCACATGGGGAAAGAGGGCACAGGGTGGGGTCACGTTCGAGGGTAGGACTCCAGGAAGCCATCCACGGGCCAGAGCTTGGAGGAGCTGAGCCCAATGATGAAGGGCAGCATGTAGAAGAATTGGTGGAGGGACCAGATCCGCCTGCAGAGCCTGAGCCGCAGAGTGACATAGAGGGAGGAGGAGCAGATGGGCGTGCAGCAGTGACACGTGATGGAGGGCGGGGCCAGGTGGCAATGGAAACGGGAGGGCAGGAAGGCGTGGTGATCATCGCACGGCCAGTCCGAAGCACCAAGGGTAACAAGCTGCAGGCGATTCTGGGTCTGCTGAAGTAATTTACACATTACATCTCTTGACTGTCACATATCGTCATACACATTGTCACTTGTTACATTGCAGTCGCATCATTGTTTCGACTAGTTGTCCATGTACCCCACAAGGCTCAGGTCATCTGGCAATGCGCCATTCTTCAGGGAGGTGAATGCCCGGAGCATGTGCCTGTTGTGCAGAAGATGCTTGTGTAAAAGCTTTTCTACTGATGCGGTCATAGTGTGTTGCATCCGCTCGGTCAAGAGCTCAACCCTCAACATGTAGTACTTCACGGCGCGTTCCATCTCTTCCTGAACCAAATGAAGCTCTTCCTCGCACCGTGCCTTCTGCTCAAAGCACCGCGCCAGCATGCGAGCAATCCGCTGGTCACGTGGCTGTCTGGCTTCTTCACCCCATGGAAAGTCTTGCTGAAGAACTCGCTTGAAAGCACCTTCAGCCAAAATGCCCTGGTTCCGCTGCTCCTGCTGCGTGATTCCATCAGTAGGCACCTTGCACCAAGCTTGCAGCTTCTCCCAAAGCTTCTGGATGTTGTCCCTTGTTCGCTGCTTCTCCTTCTTGGCCAGTGCTTGCTCCTTCCTCCGACCCCTCAGATGCTTTATTACTTCCTCCAGGCTGTAAAGGTCCAGTACATGCGCCTGCGCAGACATACATCGTGATTTAATAGATTTAATCGTATTGAAAACGGTCGAAAACATGTGCTTGGTTTCGGCGCTAGGTGCCATTGTTGGTTCTCTCGGTATGCCTGTAACGCCCGTCTAGCCAGTCACGTGGGTTGGGCAAACTTCAAAACTCAATGCGATTTTTTGTGCACGGGCTATTTATACCACAATAAAGTCATGTGTATTGAAAAACGGTCGAAAACATGTGCTTGGTTTCGGCGCTAGGTGCCATTGTTGGTTCTCTCGGTATGCCTGTAAGGCCCGTCTAGCCAGTCACGTGGGTTGGGCAAACTTCAAAACTCAATGCGATTTTTTGTGCACGGGCTATTTATACCACAATAAAGTCATGTGTATTGAAAAACGGTCGAAAACATGTGCTTGGTTTCGGCGCTAGGTGCCATTGTTGGTTCTCTCGGTATGCCTGTAAGGCCCGTCTAGCCAGTCACGTGGGTTGGGCAAACTTCAAAACTCAATGCGATTTTTTGTGCACGGGCTATTTATACCACAATAAAGTCATGTGTATTGAAAAACGGTCGAAAACATGTGCTTGGTTTCGGCGCTAGGTGCCATTGTTGGTTCTCTCGGTATGCCTGTAAGGCCCGTCTAGCCAGTCACGTGGGTTGGGCAAACTTCAAAACTCAATGCGATTTTTTGTGCACGGGCTATTTATACCACAATAAAGTCATGTGTATTGAAAAACGGTCGAAAACATGTGCTTGGTTTCGGCGCTAGGTGCCATTGTTGGTTCTCTCGGTATGCCTGTAACGCCCGTCTAGCCAGTCACGTGGGTTGGGCAAACTTCAAAACTCAATGCGATTTTTTGTGCACGGGCTATTTATACCACAATAAAGTCATGTGTATTGAAAAACGGTCGAAAACATGTGCTTGGTTTTGGCGCTAGGTGCCATTGTTGGTTCTCTCGGTATGCCTGTAAGGCCCGTCTAGCCAGTCACGTGGGTTGGGCAAACTTCAAAACTCAATGCGATTTTTTGTGCACGGGCTATTTATACCACAATAAAGTCATGTGTATTGAAAAACGGTCGAAAACATGTGCTTGGTTTCGGCGCTAGGTGCCATTGTTGGTTCTCTCGGTATGCCTGTAACGCCCGTCTAGCCAATCAGTTACGCTTTCTTCACACCTACCTCTAGGCCGCTGCACAGCTTCTGGATTTCAGACTCCGCCAATTCGGCAGTTGCCCTGCGCATCTCGTCGGATGCTAACGTCCAACAAGCAGGGTCATCATTTCGATTTGCTTTTTCAAGCTCAGAGGCCTGCTGCTTTATTGAGCGGATGAGTGCTGGCCGCTGCCGGATGGTCACCGAGTCTGCACCCTCAACTAGCACACCCAGTGGGACTGGATCGGACGGGGAGTCCACAGCTTCCACCCGTTCGAGCTTCTGGAGTGCTAGCCGACACCTTGCATACTCCGCCCTCCAACTCAACGGCGACTCGTTGGCAGCCACCTGCTGCTGTGCACGCTGTTCAAGGAGTCCATATGCTGCCCGCTCCACCTGAAACATATAAGATCTCAATTTTGTTTACATCATATCAAGGCGTACAGAGAATTGCTTTTATGGTGCTTACCTCCGCAAAGTTTGACAGACTTGACTGCATGGAAGCTATGCGCCTTTCCACAGTGCTCAGAGCGGCCCATGCCCTTATGCGTATCCGCCACATCCGCAATGGGAGCCCCAGCACCACCTGGTGGGAATAAAGTCGCCCGACACACTCAAGGTGCGCCTCCCGGTTGTCTGGTGACATGTACCGTGTGACCGCACCATGCGGCCCAACCACGCTGTTCCATATCTCAGCAGGCTCCCCAGTACCACGGCCAGCACCACTCTTGTGCACATGACCAAATGCCTTCTGGCATTCATAGCTACATATACATCACAACAGTACATTATGGGTTAGCACTTTGAATTCAAGATTAGTATGTAAACACAGTTGCTTACCTGTGTGCGAATCGATGCCAAGGTGGAATGAGACACACTGTACTGCCACCCTTCAGTGCGACATCTGGCTCCTGCTGTTCCAGCCATTTAGCGTATGATTTGCTCCAGCGGCACGCAATGTCATACCACCAGAATTGAACCGCTGTCCCCGCACGAAGAAGGGAATGAATCGCGGCAGTTGAGTACAGATGCCGCTCACCAGTGAAGAGGTTCACAAGGCGAAGGAGCACACCGTGCCGGCACAGCGCCACCCCCAAAGCAGTCACAAGGTTCTGCAGGAAATTGGCAACAATGCAGTTTTAGTTGTCATGCACAACCTACCCCAATTCACACCAGTAAGAATTACCTTTGCTGACTCTCCTGCCAATACCTTATCAGCGTTAAAATTGGAGCAGTGGGAGTTAACTCCAATGTCCGCTGCAGCTGAACCCCTGTGATCCAGCGAGGCCAACACCTGGTTGCTGATAGTGAACCGGCGGCGATTGAGCTGCTTATAGGCTTGCGTATATGGCTTCCTCCTGAACAGGTTTAGCTTGAAATTCGCATCAAAGTGGACAGAATGCAGTTGTGATGGACCAGGGCCACTATCCTCCACACCACCTTGACGAAGTAAGCCCCAAGCTGATAGTCCATCATGTGCTTCCTGAACCCCACCAGCACTGGGAACAGGACCTGCCAGATTGATGCCGCTGCCGAGGATAGCGCCAGCAGCGTTGGCACCACAGCCGTCAGCAGTCCCCTGACGCCGGGTACCACCGGACCCTGCCCCACCCGCATTGCCTAAAGTGTTGACGGCGGTTGCGGCGGTGGTGGGGATAGCGCCAGCAGCGTCGGCACCACAGCCGCCAGCAGTCCCCTGACGCCGGGTACCACCGGACCCTGCCCCACCCGCATTGCCTAAAGTGTTGACGGCGGTTGCGGAGGTGGTGGGGATAGCGCCAGCAGCGTCGGCACCACAGCCGCCAGCAGTCCCCTGACGCCGGGTACCACCGGACCCTGCCCCACCCGCATTGCCTAAAGTGTTGACGGCGGTTGCGGAGGTGGTGGGGATAGCGCCAGCAGCGTCGGCACCACAGCCGCCAGCAGTCCCCTGACGCCGGGTACCACCGGACCCTGCCCCACCCGCATTGCCTAAAGTGTTGACGGCGGTTGCGGAGGTGGTGGGGATAGCGCCAGCAGCGTCGGCACCACAGCCGTCAGCAGTCCCCTGACGCCGGGTACCACCGGACCCTGCCCCACCCGCATTGCCTAAAGTGTTGACGGCGGTTGCGGAGGTGGTGGGGATAGCGCCAGCAGCGTCGGCACCACAGCCGCCAGCAGTCCCCTGACGCCGGGTACCACCGGACCCTGCCCCACCCGCATTGCCTAAAGTGTTGACGGCGGTTGCGGCGGTGGTGGGGATAGCGCCAGCAGCGTCGGCACCACAGCCGCCAGCAGTCCCCTGACGCCGGGTACCACCGGACCCTGCCCCACCCGCATTGCCTAAAGTGTTGACGGCGGTTGCGGAGGTGGTGGGGATAGCGCCAGCAGCGTCGGCACCACAGCCGCCAGCAGTCCCCTGACGCCGGGTACCACCGGACCCTGCCCCACCCGCATTGCCTAAAGTGTTGACGGCGGTTGCGGCGGTGGTGGGGATAGCGCCAGCAGCGTCGGCACCACAGCCGCCAGCAGTCCCCTGACGCCGGGTACCACCGGACCCTGCCCCACCCGCATTGCCTAAAGTGTTGACGGCGGTTGCGGAGGTGGTGGGGATAGCGCCAGCAGCGTCGGCACCACAGCCGCCAGCAGTCCCCTGACGCCGGGTACCACCGGACCCTGCCCCACCCGCATTGCCTAAAGTGTTGATGGCGGTTGCGGCGGTGGTGGGGATAGCGCCAGCAGCGTCGGCACCACAGCCGCCAGGAGTGCCATCAGGTGCTGGTTTGGCCCGGGTGTTACCACTGACGATGGCAGAATCACCACAGCAGGGGCAGGAGTTGAGTGAACCACAAGGCCAGCCTGGGATGGACTCCACATAATCCTCGACCAGACCTTTCAGATTGCGTGAAAGTCGCACAACTCGTGCTAGCCGTTGCCGTAGCATGTCGAGTGTAAGCACGGCTGGGATATTGACGCCATTTTCCCGCCAGTTGGACAGCATTGATGCACAGAAGCGGTCTGCACTGATGTGCTTGGTGAAGAAGACCAACAGGTCGAACACCTGCAGCAGCATACCTTGCCACCAAAGGACTGTGATGCCAGCATGCCATTTGCTCAAATCCCAGGAGACGTTGCTGTCCGGCAGGCAGTCTAGGGCTGTTGGCCGCATGCCATATGTAATCTTGCAGTTGCTGCAGTACACAGCTGGGATGTCGATGGCAACAGGTTGATTGAGCGTGATGACGATGACCTTCCATGGCTGCCTCCCCTCACAAACAATATTACCGGTGGTGCCACAATGTGGGCAGCAGCAGGCGGCATCTGTCTGAAGTACGGACTGGCGTAGGCTGTTGTGCTGGTCCTCCAGCTCCTTTGTGCGGACCGTGCCACCTGTTGCATATTGAAGGAAGAATGTGTCCGCAACCTCGGGGCTATCACACAGGGGAAGACCCTGCGCTGCATTGCCGGTGCAATCTTTTTCATCTGAATCATCATCGCTCTCAGACCCGTCTCCGCTGCTGTCATCACTGTGCACATCCTCTTCCGGTTCAACTGCAATCCTCAAGTCCGGTTCATCATGGCCGGCAAATTCCTGGTATCCGCGACCGAATTCATCTGCTACATCCTTAGTTATTATTGTTGTTACGTTTGTAACGTCTGTCCCTTGTGTGACAAATAAGTTCAAATTGGGTTGGCGGGTAACATGTCGGCGACGTTTTGTGTTGCTTGGTTTGAGTTTTGTGCCATTTTCTCTAATAATCTTACGCCTCTTCCTCTCTGATGTTCCACTGTACGGGTTTGGAAGCTTCCCCATTTCATACCCACAGGAAAAGAGTCATCTGCAACGTGTTTCTAATATTGGCACAAGATGAATGTGCTTTTCCTGTGAAGTATCACATAGATTATGTGTCAATGGGTCAAGTTATTACCGGATTCCAGTGGTACTGCTAATCGGTTTGGACGGAATTATTGCGCGCCGCTCGCGAAATGCTAACGGATTGCAATCATCCATAAAAACGATGAGATTGGCATGTTTTCATGCATTTTTACTGGCGTGCTTGGTATAAATTGTTAATGGGGCGAGGTGTTGTGCCCCATACTTAGGGAAAGTGTCCGGAAGCGATATCCCCATACGGGAGCAAAGTGGCCGTATGGGGACCCGCTCATAGCTCCCCCGAACTAGTTATCCTTGCAATAATAAAAGAACTTGCTAGCATTTCTGCTGTTTCTGCTGACCATGCACATACAAATTACAGTCACCAGCACAAACACACATGTTATGGTAATGTGCCTGCTGCAACATTGCAGGAATAAAGCTGGTCATCCTTGTCACACACAATACTCTACTACCCCTGAGATGTGTCTGCTGCTATGTTGCTACACATGCTATGTAACAGAATACATCACGACTTATAATAATTCTATAAACACATTTCTCTCTAACCTATGAATTACTATTAAGGCGCATACCGTACAGCGGTACACATACATCTATCCGGTATGGAGCAGTACATAGTTACGGCTATGGCTGTACAATCCGGTACATGGTAACCATACATGGTCAGATCTCTATCGCCAATTCTCCAGATGGTTCAGAAGCCGTCATCTAATGGTACAACACCACCACATCTGCGCCTATGCCGTACTGCAAGCGAGTATATAATCCCTGGGAAGACCCCGGTGTTTATCAACACCTCTATCTCGGTTTAGTCATCTCTTCTAAGGTACCAGGTAGGCTGTTACATGCTGCAATACCCCTTTTGATACTGCTCCCCAGCACGCATGATTACATGATGACCTGCAGCACCGCAGACCACATTGCATCCATCCAGAAGCCGATTCCACTCCCAGCAGCCAGCAGACACATCAGCTGTGCACGGCGCATAGAAGTCAGCAGCAGCCGGTAGGAGCACCCTCACCAGGGTAGCCGCAGCCCTTTTGCTGCTGATGGTGCAAAGAGTGAGTGCTGCACGTGCAGACGTGGTGCAAGTGTGGCTGCCCGCAGCCCTCCCTGGCCCCACACCCTGTGCCTGCCTGTGGTGTTAACCAGCGGCCCATGCTGACCACACCCTGCTGCGAGGCCTGGGCACACAGGTGGGCATTTGTCAGGCATTGCCATTACACCACTGCTGCCGCCACGCTGGGTGCCACTGCTGCCGCCACGCCGGGCACCACTGCTGCCGCCACGCTGGGTGCCACTGCTGCCACCACGCCGGGTGCCACTGCCGCTGCCACGCCGGGCACCACTGCCGCCGCCACGCCAGGCACCACTGCCGCCGCCACGCCAGGCACCACTGCCACCGCCACGCTGGGCGCCACTGCTGCTGTCACGCTGGGCACCACTGCTGCCGTCATGCTGGGTGCCACTGCTGCCATCGCGCTGGACGCCACTGCTGCTGTCACGCTGGGCGCCACTGCTGCCGTCACGCTGGGCACCACTGCTGCCGTCATGCTGGGTGCCACTGCTGCCATCGCGCTGGGCGCCACTGCTGCTGCCACGCTGGGCGCCACTGCTGCTGTCACGCTGGGCGCCACTGCTGCCGTCGCGCTGGGCGCCACTGCTGCCGTCACGCTGGGCGCCACTGCTGCCGTCGTGCTGGGCGCCACTGCTGCCGTCACGCTGGGCGCCACTGCTGCCGTCGTGCTGGGCGCCATGGCTGCCGTCGCTGCTGCCCTCGTCATCGGTCAAGTCCTCAATGCTGCTGCCACCGCTGCCTGATAGCTGTGCATGAATCTCCGCATTGATTCCTTCCATGGTACGGCGTGACAGCACACGCAGCACATCCACGATGACTTCGTTGAAGTCAAACAAGGACTGTCCCAGCACCCTGGGCAGCGTCTCGATTACATCCACATCCACCGGGATGTCGGACTCCTGATCCCAAGGTTTCGCATGGGCCAGCACGTTCCGGCTCAGCCTGCACATGTGGACACCAAGCAGCAGTTAACGGGTCCAGGTCAGATGGCCATGGGTCTCAGGCTCAGCCAGCACATGGTATTCAGCACACCCCAACAAGACTGCATGGGTGAGGCAGCAAGTAGCAAGAAGGGAAGCAGGACAGCCAGCCTACCGCAGGTAGAACACCAGCATGGCCAGGTGAGAGCACCGCGCCTGCTTGTAGACCTTGGACTTAGCACGGTCACGGTCATTCCACTTCGACGACAGCACCTTCTGGAACCAAGACTGCCGCTCCCACAGTTCCTGAGGGCCCAACCCCACCACGCCACCCTGGTCGCTTGCCAACTTGGTCGCGGTCTTGTCTGCAATGGCCTGCATGCATGAGTGTTTGATGTTGCATGTTGAGTGTATGGGGTACAAGGGGTATAAGAGTGCTTGTAGGCTTGTATGTAGGTGTTAGCCACTGGTAACTATCTGGACAAGTCTGAGAATCGATGCACTGATTGACAGGCATCCTGCCAGCGCATACATAACCCATAAAAGGCATATCAATATGTGCAGAATGCACACTGCAACAGACTGGTGACACAAGACTTCCCAATAGCATAGAAGGGCGCCAACACCTGCACCCCCACAAACATAAGAGCTGCAGTGGAGACTCACCAATGGACAACTGTGCTATGGTGCAAGCACAAATTTG
Source organism: Volvox reticuliferus (assembly GCA_019650235.1). NCBI lineage: Eukaryota > Viridiplantae > Chlorophyta > Chlorophyceae > Chlamydomonadales > Volvocaceae > Volvox > Volvox reticuliferus. The sequence goes on along the minus strand of BNCP01000076.1, from coordinate 123,522 downwards.
AGGCCCCATTCTACACAAACACCATCTGCATGTAGCGTTTTTACCACCTAAATCTGACCCCAAGCCCTGCAGCCTATGGAATTACCTGCAACTTGGCCTTAAATTTGTCTATCCCAGCTGGCGGCTGTTCGTGCTCCCACTGGCGGCTTGTGTGGGGCCCAAGCAGGTGGTGGGCTGCCTCACCGAGACGGAGTAGGTTCCAACTCATGTCCAACTGCATCAGGGTAGCACTAAACTCCAGGCTGCTCCAGCTCTCCCGCAGCGTGCCATCCTTGTTGAACAGCAACTGTGGGCATGCAGGGCGAGGGTGGGCAAGCATGGTGAGGGTAGCATGGCATGCACTTCGTGGGAAGGGGGGCCCCCAGCAAAACAGGGAAGCAGGATGATACACAAGCGCAGTTGAGCTTGCCCCAGAACTGAGCTTTTGCTGTGTTCAGTCAGCCCTATAGGGTGGGGGAGAAGGGGCTTGGGCACATAATGAAAGACCCCCCCTCACCCTCACGATCTGACGCTGGTACGAGTCACGGAAGTAGTAGTAGCGGCCATCCTTCTTCCTGTCCAGGTGTGGTGCCAGGAATCGCCGTAAGCCGGGGTGCAGGTCCATGTCAATCTGTGCCCCCACGTCCGGAAACGCCAAGTCCAGCACAGCAAGGCGCTGCGACAATGGCATGGCCTCCAGGCCCAGCTTCCACTCCTTTAGTGACTGAGGTACATAGTGAGATTCAACAGGTGGGCGCCGGATAAAAAGGCAAGATTTGAGGTGAGCAGTAGTGGGTCCAGCCATGAAGGATTGGTGCAGCCAGTCCTAAAAAATGCCAGCTCTACAGCAACTGGCCCCAGTGCATTAAGACAACACAGGCACTGCTAAGCTGAAGCACATGGAGGCCCTGAGATGGGTGTGCCGCAGGTTACCTCGTCAATGAGCTTCGTTCTCATGAATTCACGGACGAAGGCCGCCACATCCTCGGGGCATGCCTCAAAGATCCAGTCATCCACCAGGATTGTCAAGAGTGCTATGGATGGAGGGCAGAGTTCCAGCAGCTTGGGGTCCAGCTCCACTTCGGGGTTGGAGCCCTTCAGCAGCTCCCACGCCAGGCTCATGTGCTCGGGGCTGTAGGTCGCGGGTATGTGCACAGCACTGGCACCAGTAATGAGTGGGTAGCCATTGGGCGGCATGTCGGCCAGGCTAATCCAGGTCTGCGCCATGGAGCTGCCGGTCATGCACCACAGCATGGTGCGGGAACCGTACAACAGCAATGGCTTCATGAATGAGTCACGGATGTATGCAGCCCCATCCACATCCAGCTTGCCATTTATGGTTGGCAGGAACAGGTTCTGCACCTCGTCTGAATGGCAGGGATAAGGAGGCAGGCAGTGACACAGCAAGGGGCTGGATTAAGAGTATATAATTGGAGATTGGAAACGACAGGACAAGGGAACCGAACAAGTACTGTGGTGCAGGTGCAGGCGGTCTAGTAAAAGGTCCCGAAGCATATTGAAGCAGGATGAGGGGTGAGAAGTGTCAGATGCACAACTTATCTCATGCCCAAAGGGGTGTAGTGAAAGGAGCAAGCAGAATTGGCTCATGTGTCCCCCTTCATCCATACGTTTGTGCAGTTATATGTGGTGTGTATTTCAAAAATCACAAGGAATGGGGCTTGCGACTTGCACCTGCACATCTGCATGCCCATGGTTGTGTAAAGCAACTTGCTGCCATGAGGATGACCTAATTCACCATGCAAAGTGGTACAGCAAGCAAGCAAGAAACCCATTTAGAGGAGCCCCAATGTAAAGCCTCCATCACATGACCCCATACCGCATAACACCAGCACTGGCACCTCTACCGCCTTGAGGAACCTCCGGATGGTGTGGCCCAGCAAGCTGAGGCTGGTTGTACCCTTCGCATCCTCGGCAGCCTCCAGTGCACCCTCCCGCATGGGAACATGCTCTTCGCGCACCCAACTCAGCAGCACTTCCAGCAGGCTCCGCAACATGGCCGTGGCACCCTTCTGCATGCAGGGTGTTGACAGGACACACCATTTGCACCACCACCCTCACAGCCAGCTCCCATTCCCATGCGCAAATCAAGCCTTCGGTAACCAATGCCTCTGCAGCACGGTCATGGCATGCTCACAGAAGCAGCAGAATGGAATGGTAGTGCTTCAGCAGCCTCGAGAGTGTGTTTCAATAATTGACGCCTACTTGCCTGCCGGTACAGCTCAACACCGTTCAGGCGCAAGACCACCATGCCCATGAAGGGGCCCTCCCCTCCCTGCTGGCGCAGCACCTCCGCCACGACCGCAGGAACCACGTTCTCCAGGGTGAACGACTTGCCCGTCTGCAACATTCATGTGCAATGAAGAGAAGTCATTGGGTTGCACTCAAGCATTGTGTGCAGACCTGTGCTGTAGGAAAGTACATTTACCTTAGAGAAATAGGCCTATCTTAGTGTTGTGAGATGAGAGATTATATTATTTGTTGCTTGCTATGTGATCTGAGGCAAGGTTTTGAGGCAAATCTATATGCTTACTGCATGAAGGTGTATATACTTGTGGTGCATGATGCCAACATCTTATACATAACTGATTTGATGGTTACGACCCTAATTCTCCTGGATCCAGCAAGTATTTCAGTATCATCTATAAATATCATCTATAGTTGAACCGTCTATAGTTGAATCGTCTATAGTTGAATCATCTATAGTTGAATCGTCTGTAGTTGAATCGTCTATAGACGAACTATAGTCAAATCAACTATAGACGATAAAAAATCGTATGAAACATCGTCTATTCATCGACTATAGTTGAATCCATCGACTATAGTTGAATCGATTATAGTTCGTCTATAGCTTCTCTCCCAAAATACAGACGTAAAGCTATGCTTCCGCACAAATCTAGTAGCATTATTAAAACAACTGCTACATGTGCTGTGGCACCGACATGGAGTCACACTGTGGCTCAAGACACCTAGGATGGGTGCTTGAGGTGCAACATAACAGCATACCTTCACGAGCCCCGAAACCAGCAAGGGTGAGGGAGCTCTTCCCCGGTGTTTGCCCACCGCATACTTCATGGCTGTTTCAGCCCAAAAGCGGATGCGCTTCACCACCATCCCCGCCACATCCACATATGACTCCGTTGAGTTGCTAAAATGCAGCTCCACGATGTCCTTGTTGTTCTTGTAGTGCAGCTCAGCCACACTATCCACCAGCCGCTTTGGAGCTGGTGCACCTGCACCATCACCCAGGGGGCAGGTCACAAGGTCGCTGGCAAGGTCAGATAGGGGCTTGCAGGGCGGTTGGCAGAGGCTGGATCACTCTGGAGTGCCTCAATTTACTCTGTAGGGCAAAATGGAGAATTCTCTAAAATATCTAGTGGAACTCTGTTTTCGGTTGGGGGTCCACCAACTTGGGGGTCACCGACCTCTCTCTGGTCGTCGTTCGAGGTAAGCTCACAGTCGACACACGAGTTATCACAGAGTTACCACAGATATGAGACTCAGCATGGGAAATATCTATTGACTTGCAGAGCAAGTTCCCTCTACAGGATTGAACTTCAAAAAATGACCACTGTTTTAGATCCGACATTTTAATACATTATCCAGCCGCCTCATGCAGGTACAGCTGCCTGGGTTTATCCCCCTGGTAACACATTATCGCCCTCTTCTATCCAGATCCAGAGTAATCATATGTAGCATCACCCAAAGAGAGGCCGCACCAGTATGTTTAGGAACTAATTCCCGGGGGAATCATTAGAAAGGAACCAGCCCCCCTTTAATGTCATACAACCAGAAGGGCAAACGAGAGGCAGGATACATAGCTAGATAGGCGCGCCGAGTCATCCTTAAGTGCAGGTAGATAAGCAAGCCAGAGCCACAACATTGTCAAAGCTGTTAGCATTTCACTACCTACTGTAGGACACAACGCATTCAGCTCCAAGAAGTAACGTAAAAATGAGGCAAACTCACCAGAGCTGGGACCCGGTGGCAGGACAGTAGTTGCCGCAGCTGTACATCAAGGAGAAAGAGGGTGCACTATGCAGGTAGGTCATTTGTCACGCAATAGCAGGGGTGTGCTAATTCTAAAGGAACACACAGCTTACTAACGGTTCGGAAGACCATGACCATGCATGGTATGCAGTGTACCAAAGAAGCGTGTGGCATTCTCATCCAGAACCACTGCGGTAGAAGCCATGGACTTGGCCATTCAGCATGCAAAAAGTCGGAAAGTTAAGATTGTTTGTGAGTTCCCTTGAACGCCTTTAGTCTCCAGACCTCCGCTCTCACTCCCTGGAGCACCCATATGGGCGGTGACCCTTCAGAGACCGTTATGTGGTGCTCCGAAGTTAGTTAATTAAGTTATATGGGTTTATGTTAATTATATAGTTATTATTGTTATAGTTATAGTTATGTTAGAGATGTCTAGATGATCAGCCTAGCATCCATTACATTACCCCTCCCTTTACCCACCCCAGTTAAGGTTACCCCTACCCCCGGGTACGGTTACTGACCCCCCATTGTAACGAGGGGGGTCAGTAACTGCTACCCTCTCCCTTACCCGCCTGAGTAACATTTATGGGGGGGTTACGGGTTAACCCCCTTCTGGTGCCATAAGGTGGGCGATTATCACAACACTAACTCACCGGATCCTGTCGTGATCTCCACGCCCAGGCCAGCCGCCGAAGCTGAGCGACCTGGGAGCGGTCAGGGACACATGCAAATTAGGAGCTACGTGCCGCTGCATGTGCTCGATGCTTACGTAGGTGGGGTGCGGGGTTGGCAGCAAGGAGCCCGGCGGGGAGGTGTGTTACGAGCACGCCAATCAGGGCATTTACATTATAGCAGATCTAAAAGAAAGCGTGCTACAACAAGGTCAAGAGTCAAGACTACCCACTACGCTAAACCCCAAAGCCGGAAGCAGGATAGATCGCGACTGGTGGGCTTGGGCGCAAACTCGCATGCATTATTCCCCAGCTTGCTACTTGTGTACCTAAATAGGTGTGCACAAAGAAAGGCGACGCCAATTCCCATAAATAACAGTGCCCGCACCCGGTTCATGGTTAAAAGATCAAGTTGCTCACCTTGCTGCAGGAGCTTCCTCACCGCTGAGGCAGAACTGGTGGCGTTGCCCAGAAAAAGAACCGCAGCGTTCGGCATGCCCACAAGAATCGCCGCAGCTTCCCCCTTTTCTTCATCGGATAAGTCCAAGCTGTACAGCTTGGTTGCCCATTCAGGTAAACAATTAGCGTCCGTCATACGGCTTCCAGAACAGAAGGCCTGCTTAGCTCGACTGCCTTAACCTTTACTCGAACTTACGACGAAGGTATCACTTTTACAGAGAATATGGTGTCGTTGGCAAAGAGCCGCTGTAAGGGGTCATTAGTTGTTGCTCTCGGACCGGGTACGGCGGCCGCGCGGACCGGGCCCAACCGACTCGCCCGGACCGGCCGCGCCCGGTCTGCGCGCCTCGCGCCGCGCCTGTGCTCTTGCTTCCTCGTTCACCTCCTCGTTCGCCGCAGTCCATTCCTGTTATCATGATGATGGTCATGGTCTCGCGTGTAAGGCTAGAGGCATCTGATTTCTTCTTCCGCACCGAGTCTCGACTCGTTCCTCCTATTGTCACGTTTGCTTATCCTTGCTTTATTTCAAGAGTATGATTTCGCTAGGCTAGGCTAGGCGGAGGCTCATGTGCTAAGTGCGTTGTGGAATTGTGAGAAACATACTGCGGACCTGCTTTCTGTGTAAACCTCACCAGTAATGCAAGGAAAGGAATTCGCAACGAGCTTAAAATTTCATGAAGGCGATGTGTAGTGAACCTAGGAGCATAGCAGGGTCTTATCGCGGCAATTACCGTGGCCAACACTATTCTGAACGTCTTTGATCCCGAATTTCTCGACAGCAACATGTAGTTAATGTAAACACAAATGTCGTCACTTGCGCGTTGCGGTAAGCGTGCGTGGGAGACCTCGTGGACATGTAAGGCATTCCCAATTCTTACCGCATGAATTGTAAAAGAAATTGAAACAAAAGTGCGGGAATGGATGTGACAAAGTATGCAAGCCCTTGAAAACCCCACCTGACCCAGCAACGAGTACCGTGCGGGTGGTGGCGGGGTGCGTGGTGACGCCGCAACCGACGTCCCTGACGCAGAGAACACTGTCTGGCGACGTCCCTGACGCAGAGAACACTGTCTGGTGAATATCCGCACGCCCCCATGACCCACAAAACATTTCGCTACGTATTAACGTAGGCTCCCCCGCATGTCCCCCTGGACCTGGATGCAGCAAAGATTGGGTTGTAAATTGCCATAGGCCTCCCCCCTGACCTAGTGGACACTGTCTGGCAATCAAATACCGTATGTAGGGCTCAACTCAGTAAATAAACACTGTGTGGTGAATTGATGTAAGTCCCCCTGGACCCCCGGGACCCAGTGAGCAAGTATGGCCACGTATGTACACGGTGGACAGGGTGGGGGGACGAGGGGGGGAAGCGCAAGGCGGCATGGCCTTGGGAACTAGTTCGTGATCAGAGGCCGAGCTGGTTCCCATGGCCATGCCAGCCGCAGGAGGCGCGGTATGTATGTTGCTTATGTCGTGACGTTGGAGCCAGGGGGTGTCGTACGCTGTCCAGCTGCTGTCGAGGAATAGAGGGCCACGATCACAGCGCAAATGTAACTGCTCGCCTCAGTGGACTGCTAAGCCAGAGGGAGCGATGGCATGGTTGTGGTAGCGACGGCGAGCGACTGCGGCAATGACACGATCGGAATATGGAGTATGGAAGACCGGAACAGTGTGGCAGATGTCCGTTTCAGATTTCCCGAACTGCGTGCAGCTTTGCTCGACAAAAGGAGTGTTGGGCTTCCGATACAGATGCACCTAGATAGCCCATCAGCAACGGCGCCCGCCATCGAGGTGCTTCATGCTGCCCTTGAACATGTGTCCATGATCCTTGAACATGTGTCTTTGCAAACAGTCGCACATTACAAGATGCCTTGTGATTTAGTGCAACACCCATTGCTCTGGTGGGCGCTCCAGACCAGCATGGATAAGGCGGAAATGGCAGCTGAATCGTTTTGCCCGCCTGCGATGATCAGGCTAACGGATATGTGGTTACCAGTCCGGAACTGCTCCCTTACTAATCGGTCCCGACGGTTGTTATCATAAGACTAAAGCTCTGGAGACTAAGGATAGTACTATAAGTATTAGGTTGTAAAATGAGACCCGTTAAAGCGCTCATTCTTGACCTTGACGGACTCATCCTGGACACTGGTGAGGCATGGGAATGTGTTCCCTTAATATCAAATTTTTAATTTTGATTGACAGCTCGTATGGCAATTGTAGAATGCCTCTGCGTGGAGGTCGCCCGCGAGATAGTTGCTCGACATGGAAAGCAGTTAACATTAGAAGCTCAGCGGGTGGCTCTCGGCAAGCGGCCCCACGAGTGTTGGTCCGATGTTGCTAAGGCACGTTTTCGCTTACGGACGTGGGCGTTGGGCCCTAATTAAAGACGGAGGAGGGGTCTCTTAGAGAGGGTCAAAGGACAACCCGGCCCCATGTTGCCGTTAATAGGTAGAGCGACGAGAGACAAAGTGATGTTTCCTATAATTGATTCAGGTGTTGGGTATTGAGGTCTCCGCGGAGCAGCTCCTGGCGGAGTCCGAACCCCTGCTCGCTGCCAGGTGCGTCAGCGGTGGAGCTGCTTATAGTGGTGCTGGTGGTGGGTGAACCACACTGGAGTTTTTCATTCACTCCCTCCCCTGTCTCCAACCTTTGTGATATGCTTGCAGATGGGCGCACGCGCCGCTGCTCCCTGGCGCCCTACGACTTGTACGGCACTTAGCAGCCTGCAGAATACCATTCGCCGTCGCTACCAGCACCCCTCGCGCCACCTTCGCTGCCAAGATGAGCCTGAAGGACGAGCTGCGGGGACTGCTGGCGGAACGACCGGGGGCGGTGGTGGTGTGCGGGGATGAGGTATGGTTGGCGAGGGGCCGGTGGGAATATGCCGCCTCACTGGTACCCGGATGGTACGGGTGAGGTACGGGTGAGACAGTGCTGTTTCTTGCACCGTATATTGTCTGTGATAAACGACCGCCTGTGATGTCTGTCTGTCCATCTGTCTGTCTATCGCTGCACTCGCATGCAGGTGGACAGGGGCAAGCCGCACCCCGATGTCTTCTTGGAGGCGGCCCGGCAGCTGGGCGTGGCACCGGAGGGATGTCTAGTGCTGGAGGACGCACCGAGTGGGGTGGAGGTGGGCGGTGGAGGTGGGGAGAGCGGCGGGGGAGAGGGGCTATGGTACAAACGACTGTCCCTAACAGACTAATCCGGATATGTACGGAGTTGTTGGTCTGTGTGTGTGTGTGTGTGTTTGTATCTGTGTGGGGGGGGGGGGGGGAGGGGGGGTTTCTACGCGGACACTTGCAAACGGAGGTGGCTTGGCCACGCCCAAATGCTCAGCACCCGAACCGTCCTCATATCTACCGTCACTTGTGGGGTTATCGAGGGAGTACGGCACAGTGGACCCGTCCTCATGCTCGGGGGTGGTGGAGATACTCCCCTCGCTGCTTGCCTTCTCTCCGGCTGCGTACGGCCTTCCGCCCTTCAGGGATCTGCTGCCCTCAGCGGCTATAGACGACTCTGATCAGTGCCAAGGCGGCCAAGGGGGTCAAGGCGGCGGGCAGCAGCACGGTGGTGGCGTCATCCCCATGGACCGCGTGCTGCGCATTCGGGGGAAGGTGGTCAAGGGCTTCGGCCGGGGCTCCAAGGTAAGGGAGGTGAACCCGGGGCGCACAAATTGGCCGTACTTAAGCATGGTGCCAATGGTGATGGTAACGGTGATACTAGTGATAATGGCAGCTGCTCTGCCGTTGTTTAGTACAAGGAGGGGGGGTAACTTATAAATGGATATCCGGACCTCGATCATGTCGGACCATTCGTCGCCTCCACAACATCCCACACCTGTGGGTGGGTGGGTGTCGCGGCAGGAGCAGGTATTGGCAGACGGGATTTCGGAAGTAGCAGTTTGGTTGTTGCGTCCCCTAAGCTGTGTGTAACGCAACAGTGACTCAATGTACGACATATGGGCTGTCTTAAACAAAGTACGTGGGGTGGACGCCCGGCTGTGGTTCATATGAGTAACCCCCTCCACTGGCGCCGATACTTCTTAGAAATCACTCTCCCCCCATCACCACAACAACACAGTATCGCAATCGTCATCGCGTGCATCAGTTACCCTTTCCGACCCGCGTTGAGACAACTTTGCCTCTTTAGGCAACGCGAACATTGCGCCGCGCGGCTTTATAATCTGGTGCACGCACCTCCTGCACGCACCTCCTGCATTTATCACCTGCATCACCACAAAACCCTAGACCCTAAAACCCTGACCACGATACACGGTCGCGCAGCGCAGCGCAGCGCCACGTCAATGCGCACCGCATGCATGCTCGTAAGTTGGAGTCCTGCAGGGCTGCCTCCGGACATCGCCGATACCGCACTCCATGTTGTGAGAAGTGACATGTTTTAGGGCGAGTCGCCCACAGCGTAACACCCCTTAATACTTAACCTAAAGAATTTACTTAATATAATATTGTTATATTATATTAACTATTATATTATTTGGGCTGTGGGTTTGGGTGCAATGCTGGCTGCAGCTGTGAATCTCACAGCCCAAGCAAACTTTCCGTTCGCGCCCTTCAAAACGGCCATCAGCGCTTTGGTTTCGGAGGTCACATTCCCACCTGTTGACCTGCATGGTAGCAAACCCCTACATACCGTACGATACAGCACAGGCTGTACGGCCCCATAGGCACATCATAGACCTCAAGCGACACATGAACCCCCCACATGAGCGGCTCTGTTCAGAATAGCACCAGCCGCGGCAGCGAGCATCACCCTCCTCCTCCTCCTCCTCACCATCATCATCATATACCACGACCAGTCGCAGCTTGTTTGTGTTGTCGTGGTGCCTCCTCCGACGCAGCTTCCCACCGCCGTACAGCTCAGCGACTTGCCTGATGAGGACAGCACTTGGCGCGCACCCACCTCATCCCCCCCATGATGGGAGCCCCTCCCCAACCTGAGCTCCTTGACACTGCGGACGAGAATGACAAACACTCTCCCACGACCCATCTCCACCTCCTCCCCGTACACACCTTTCGCGGTCTCTGATGGGCCCTATGCACTATCCTCCATCACCACCACCAACATTTCACCCTAAGCCCTCCTCCACCCTCAACTGCGCAGAGTACGGAATCGAGGCCATGGGGGCCAAGGGGGCATCCCGCACCGTCCACGGCGTCGAGAAGGGCAAAGGCGTCCTGCACAGTTGCGGAGAGCCGGCGGTAGCTGATCGCCCGGCCCGCCGTACAGCTTTCCAACCCGGCACCCGCGGCTGCCGTACTAACCCCCGGGGTCGTTGAACTGCCTCCGCCGACATCGCTGGCTGCGGCGGCTGCGGCCGCTGCCGGAGCTACATCAGCACATGAAGGCTCCGTGGGTGTGGGTGTGGGAGCGGGGTAAGCCTGAACAGGACGCCCCCTCTCCCCGCTGTGCTCCCCCGCCGTCCTGAAACCCTCCTTCCCTCCCACCACCCGGGAGTCCTCGCTCCCGAACCACCGCAGTGTCTCCGCCGCCGTCCCCCTCCCTGGAGAGCTCCCCTCCTGCTCGTCCTCCCGCCTCGCCGCCCCAACGGCCTCCCCTTCACTGCCTCCACTCCCCCTCCCCCGCGGCGAGCCATAACTACCACAACTATAACCGCCACAATCGCCGCAGTCGCCCTCCTGGGAGTCCAGGGAGCTGCAGATGATGCGGCCTCCGTGATCGGCCCCCTCTGCCGCCGCCGCCGCTCCATCGCCTCCGAAACCAAAGGAAGAGGACAGCCGCCCACTCAGCACCGCCACCACGTCCTGCGTCGTCGACACAGTCGTCAGCCCCTGTGCTGTTTTGGGACGTGGGCACGCCGCCGGTGCCGTTGTTGGTTGTTGGTTGTTCATGACGTGGTTAAAGGCTCCTCCTTGCTGCCCAGAAGCTGAATCCAGATCCAGGTCAGCGTCTTGCTGCTGATCCTGATGATTTCCGTACTGGCGGTGGTCAGGGTGTTTGTTTGGGTTTCGGAGCTGCTCCACAGACACCTGTGACAATGAGCCGCCCCGCGCTGCGAGAATCCTCCTTCGCTCCAACTCTTGCTCCTTTTCTCGAAGCAGCCGCTCGAAGTTCGTCCTGGTGGTTGGGTGGTTGGGTGGTTGGGTAGTTGGGTGGTGCAATTGCAGGCGGTGACACACAGAGGAGAGGGGCGGCGCGGTGAGAACACCAGAGTCCGGGTGGGGGGGCAGATTGCGGTCACGGCCGGTAGAGATGCACGTGCATTAACGAACGGACTTCGACGCGTGTGTGTGTTTAGGCGCCGTGTCTGCATGGTGGCATGTGGCGGGGGTCTTAGCGGGGCCCCCGGGCGAGTGCGGGTCGGGCGCTCACTCACCGGGAGGTCATCCTGACGCGCCGCCCACGACCCAGAATCCCCTGTAGCTCAGTACGACATCAGTACGACAAGTGTGGAAAAAAGGAGGGGGAGATGAGGTGAGATCTGAGGGGAGGGGAGGGGAAGGCGAGCTTGCTAAGAACTGCGGCTGAAGGCCTTATGAGGTCGTCACGTAGTGACGAGGGCTTTGGAGGCTGGGACGTGAGGTTGCGTTGGGGCATGAGCTGGGTAGCTGGGGGCCAAAAGCAGATGATGAAGTGGAGGCGCCGATGACCTGTTTCTTTCTTTCTTCTTGGCCCCCCCGTCAATGACTCTGCCGTACCTGCAGCTCGTGTTCCCCTCACCCGAGGCATCCCGCATCTTCAATGTGTATACACCTCCCCCGAGGCCCTCCCTGGAGAAACTAGGTTTCGTTCCCCGCCCCCAACCCCTCCGCGAACCTGCGGCAGCCGGAGTTCTCCACCAACTACCTCAGCCACCGCCCGTACGGTGGCTTTCCAACCGTCCGGCAGCCGTACTTTACCGGCCTTGCCGTTCTGGTTGTCACCCCGCAGAACAATCGGCGACCTCCGGCACACGTACGTGTAAAAGTACGACGAGGGTTCAAACGGCTCCGGAAGGCCAACTGCGTGTGTGTTTCGTGTTGGGGTTGGGGATAGAGTTGGGGGATGAAGCTCTCTCTTTGCGCTCGATTCGATACTCACAACGACTCCCCCAACACCTGTCGTACCTACGGTGCCATCGGGCTGGACCTCCAGGGGCCCTATGTACGACAGGGGTTTTACGGTATCGTTGAGCGGTATGGCCCGCCCCGGCGCTGAGGGTGCGTACTTGTGCTCGGGAACCCGTCGTACCAAACACACCTGCCGGGGAAGAGAGCGGGAATCTTAGGGGGCGGTTAATCAGTATCTGTTGGTTGTGTACGAACATGAACCCACCCAAAAGGGGGTCCTTTATGACAACCCGGCTCTCCCCGCGGTTTCCCCCTTTTTTCAAACCTGCATGGTCCAGTCAAACTCGTGGCGGTTGACCAGGCCCAGACGCTGCGCGGGGCCGCCCAAAGTAATCAGTAGGAACACTTCCCCGGGAACCAAAACCCTGAGAGGGCGGGGAGGAGGGACGGGTTGAGGGGGGAGGGGTGAAACACAGGCATGCGGGCGGGTAAAAAGACATCCAGCAAGGAAGATTCCTTGACTGCTACTGCTACCGGGATTTGGGCCTGGTTCCTGTCACTGAGGAAACGACTGCAGCCGCCGTACTCATCGCCCCTGATGTACGAGCCCGCCGCCCTGACGGCGCCGCTGCGACGTCGTGCCCAGTGTCCTGGGAGGGAGCCCTCTGTTGCAGCGCGTCAGCGTCGGCGTCCGGGTCACCGGCAGGACGCGTACCTAACCCAGAACCGACTGCTGCAGCCGCCGCCCGTACGGCCGGATCCAGATTCCGTAACGCCCTCATCTCCCGCCGCTGCCGCTGCACCTCCCGCAACACTTCCACCAGTAAGCCCCATTTTGGGGGCTCCTCGAGAACCGCCGCCACCTCCGCTGCGCCACCGCCACCGCTGCTGCTGCTGCTGCTGCCTGCGGCCACCCCCCTTGCTGCCGTCCCTGGAGTCGATCCGGCTGCTGGCTGTCGGTAAATGTAGACCCTTCGACGGGCCTGTGTGTGGCGACGGGGATGTGAACGACTAGATCCGGGTCTATGTTAAGATGTATAAATGGTGTACACTGTACCATCTCGCACCGGTTAACCGGGCAGCGGTGAGGCGGTTAATCGCAACCGACAAATCCAACCGTATTCCCCGCGGACCCCGAACCTACCCCACCTACCTACCTACCTACCTGTTCGTATATTGCATGTGTTGCGTCATGAAAGAGCCAGACGCAGCGCACCCCCTCGCTTTGCCTGAGCCCCTCCAGGTGGGCGAGGAAGGTCACGCAGTCGGTGGACAGAAGCAGCGCAGAGAGCTCCCGCAGTGTGCGGAGGTCGCTGGAGAGGGGGCGGCGGGAGGCGAGCAGGGAAACCGCCAACGGACGGGGGATGGGATGGAGGCTGGACGAGGCCCCCGGGGGCTCAGTCCGGGCCAGTTAAGAAACGACATGATCACTCGCCTCGTGCTTCCGAAACGTGCTGGGAGCACCCCATCCCCCCCCTTTACTCGGATCCACTCCAAAATCACTTCTCTCTCTCTCTCTCTCTCTCTCTCTCTCACACACACACACACACACACACACACACATACACACGCGTAAACCGACTCACGCGCAGATCCTGCGGGTCTTCCAGCTGATGGTATGCCATATGGGGTCCAACTGCCGCCGTACAATCTCGTCAAACGAGCGCAGCACCCCGTTCTCCAATACCAGCTCAGACCTACGAGGTTGGGATTGGGATCGCTCATGGTGGCGTCGGTGATGATGGTGATAACCGTGGTGTTGGTACAATGTTCGCTTCCATTGCTTATTCACGCTTCCACTCCGCCCTCCCTCCCCGATTACGTGTCCAGCTTGTTGTTGGTCCTCCGCAGCTCCCGAATAAGCCCCTCCAGGACCTCAAGAAGGGCCGCCTGAATCAGCAACATGGGGCCACTCAGCTCCTGATCCCACTCCACCACCTGAGGGGAGAGGAGGGGAGAGGGGAAGGCAATAGAACCAGGGCCGAATGGGCCAGCGCAAAGAGACGGAAGAAACGAAAGACGGAAGTTGCTTTAAGGTTTACTTGGTTATCGTCGCAACGTCAACAAACACGCGCACATCCGCGCAAACGGGATCACACGCGATGATGGCTCCACAGCCCAATAACCCTGGTATCAGTACGTCCCATGCTTCCCGTACTCGCCCACCTGGCCGGTACGTAAGTCGCACGCAGTCTACAACACGGCACTTAGCCACTCACCACGGGTTTGTGCTCGTCCAGGCACTGCCGCACATGCTCCTGGAACCGCGGCCACAGGTGCAGACGCCGTACATGTAGCGCTTTCATCACTTTTTCCACCTTGTTGAATCCCTTGTTGAATGACACGGGTAGGTCTGATACCGCACGGACCCAGCACGCCCCCGGGGTCCCTGCGGGGGAGTCCCCGCGCAGCAGCGCCACGGCGAAACCCTCTCCGCTCGTGTCACTGACACGGTGGGCGTTGAGCAGCAGCACCCCCGCTACCTCACGCCCCCGCAGCCGGCGGGCCAGCAGGTCGACCACGAGAATGCGCGGGGTGATAAACAGGGGTCGGCCCCCGGGTACTGCCCGGTACAGCTGCACTCGCTCTGCCGCGGGGACCTCGTTATTGATGTCTACAGGAGCAAGAAGGCCGCGGTCGTGGCGGGCAAGCTCCGCGGTGATGAGGGCGCGCTGCCAGGGTGAAGCGCCTAGGACGAGGACACAGCCGGGTAGGCCGTGCCCGGTCGGGGGGCCGTTGCCGCGACCGGCGGCTGCCGAGGAGTCAGTGGAGGCGCCGGCTGCAGAATTATCGTCGTTCTGCAGAGGGCCTTGGCGCTGAGGATTTTGCTGATCTGATTTTGCTGATGGGGGTGGGCTTGAGGTGCCAGCCATGCGCGTGTGTTGTGCAATGCGCAGCAGGACTGCGACAACGCGCTGCCATCCCAGCCCCGCCGCTGTAATAATCAAGCAATCATCCTGACGCATCAGGGTCGAATCAACGGCGGAGAAAACGCTGGGCGTAGGAATCACTTGCCGGGAGATGGGCAATTGGGGAACTTGTTGCAGCGCTGAGGACACCCCGGAGGCGAGCCGATTGGAGCCCAGGAACTTACTTGAATTGCTTCTTCTATAAGCTGTCTCTCGTAAGGTAGGAGCAGGGGAGAGGACAATGCTAGTGCCTCAGCTTGGTGCTGCACGTCCTCCATGGCGGTAGAGCCGCAAACGATACGTTGCTATTGTAATTGAACTATGACAATAAGAATACTGCTACATCTCTACGAGCGACAACAACTTTTCGCGTCATGTTATTTTAACAGAATATCAGTAAGGCTTGAGCTCATTGCAGTTATATTTTTACATTTCTTGATTAATATATCTAAATAAACTCGTTATAAAAGATGAGCTTAGTTAATAACAAAGTCACGGGGCAAGCAGAGCAGCTGACTTGCCGATCACGCGGGACGGCAACGGTAAAGGGTTACGACTTACCAGTCGGTTAGTCGATATTCCTAATCATGGAGTTTGTTGCCGTAGCTGGTTGTTGTCAGATGCAACTGCTTGCTAGAGAGCTAGACCCTGACTAATTGTTGCCAATGTTCTATTCTTGTGTAAGTCGTTACCTGTACAAAAAGCTTGTTGCGTGTTGAGTCCACGCGTCCATTCTGACACTGCGGAACACCTTTGGAAATCGATTTGCACACAATCCTAATTGGATGAGTACGTTTGGCTACGGATTGAAATGTTGCCGCATCCTGGTAAGCCTTCGGAAGACCCCAACAGACCAGGTTTCCTGTACGGTGCAGGAGCTACGAAGCGCCCAAATCAGCGTCAGGATCCGGAATTATCTCGGGGTTATATCGTAAGATTGACAAGCCAGCTACGTCTTAGGAAAGCCCACGCAAACATCAGATAGCACCGCCCCCTCAAATGGTTGGGCTTGCTTCGGCATACTACACACTTAAGTAAAACAATTGTTTGGAAACCATGATCCTAAATACATAGCTGTACTTAGTGCTCATCATAGCTCGTTGGTCTGGGGGAAACCACCCTTACTCGTACGGCGATTTGATACAGTTACGGTCTCGGTGTACATCCATTCCCAGCGACCATTGTACGTAGTAAAATAAAAGCCGAATTATAGCGGGTGTTTTGGTTGAAACTTTCTTCAATTGGTGCTGACCAATGACTGCGGAAAAGTGATTAAGCAGCTTTTCCTACAGCAAGCCCTTTTGCAATGGGAAAAAAACAGCACCAGAAGGATCGCTTATTCCTTACCACAAAGGAGTGGAAGGAGGAGTGGGGTAAGTCCACGAGCGATTGTGAGACGGAAGCGTTCAAGGCCAAGTATGGATAAAGGGTGTCCTTATCTGGCCGCGATTACATTTTCGATACGGCTTGATAGCTCCTTTTGCATCACATATATAGCGTTAAAATTGTCCTTCTCCTCAGGCAGGTCATATTAGTATTTTGATTAGGAGGCATTTAGTGGGCAGAGCTCTTTGGATTTGTTATCTGGCGGAAATGGCAAGATTTCTCTGGGGCCACTCTCGGGCAGTTGACCCGTTGGTCATGGCTGCCAACGTCATGCTCTTACGTGCCGGACTGAACACTCCGGGCGGTCTTTAAGATACTCCAATGTCAGCCACAGAATTTGAACATCCTGCCATTCGGCAATAATCGCCGAACTCGAAGACGCTGCCTCGTGACGCGCAGGTGGCTTCAAAGGGGGTAAGTCGGCCGCCCCCTTCAAACGCCTGCCTTTCCACTGCTGCGCCATCAACTTCACGCCGTTTGAGGATCCGGTGTGTACGGACGAGGGCACCGTTTATGACATCACATCTATCGTGCCGTACATTATGAAATTCAAGAAGCACCCGGTCACCGGCGAGCCTCTGCAGCTTAAGGACCTCACTCGCCTTAACTTCAACAAGAATGCGGACGGTGAATTCACGTGCCCCGTCATGGGAAAGGCAAGCGGGGAAGGAGACACGCACGCAGCTGCTCACGGCGTGGAAGTCGCCAACCCGCATCATGCGAGGGTGTCGTTGACGGAGACATCTGCTGCCACTGGGGAGAGAGGGTTGGCCGTTGTGTTCGTGTGTGTCCCCACCTCGTTTAGCCAATCCCTCCTCCTCCGGGTCCCAATTTCCCCGACGCCTCTCTCCCCGACGCCCCGACGCCTCTCTCCCCAACCCTCTCTTTTCGCCCCGGCTCAACCCCCCGTGGCAGGTGTTCACGGAGCACACCCACATCGTGGCGGTCCGCACCACGGGGAACGTGTATTGCTGGGAGGCGGTGGAGGAGCTGTGCGTCAAGCCACGCAACTGGAAGGACCTGTTGACGGACGAGCCCTTTACTCGCAAAGACATCATTCACATACAAGACCCCCTCAACCTCAGCGGCCGGACCATCGACCAGTTTGACCACGGTGCGCACCCGCCAGAAACCGGAAGAGAGCGGACGGAAGACAGCCGCACCCGCGGGCCGTGTGGTGTTGGGTTGTGGGAAGATGGGAACGCAGGGGTCCATTTGAAGACCTGATGTGCTCGGGCCACTTCCCCACCACTGACAGCTAGGTGGTGATTTATCTGTGCGTGCGAGGAGGGGGGGACCCTATAGTCCGGCAGAACAGACGAAGGCGGAAGTGGTGAGGGGGAAGGGAAAAAGACGAACATCCAGTTGAAGGCCTTAAGAGGTGTACAGGAAGGAGGGGACAAGGGAGGGGAGATGGCGGGACGTGTGATACGGGAGGTTGAACACATCGCAGCACATGAGCGGCGAGCTGCCTGGATCTTCCCTGGCTCTGTTTAAAGCCAGGCCCGACCTGCTGCTGTCTGGTAGTGGAATCCTCCTCTCATACCACCAATGGTGTCCCACGCCCTTTCCGCCGCTTCCTTCACTACGCCGCAGTTAAGCGGCAGCTGACGCTGGACGAGGACGAGGAGGGGGCGGAGGGGGCCGCTGCGGGTAGCAGCATCCGCAACGTCACTGAGGACATGAAGCGGGCGCTGGGGGCACTCAACACGCAGGACGCCAAAGCAGCCTTCGCAAGCGGCGGAGGGGGCAAGCGCGCGGAGGCGGCCAGACTGTTGGCGGAGGCGAAGCTCAAGGCCGCGGGTGGGGGCGGAGGCGCTGCCACTGCCGCTGGGGCCCCGGCGGGGCAGGCGCACGATCGGCAAGCCATGACAACGTCGACATCAGGCCAAGCAGGTTCCGCAGCCACGGGTCCCGCCAGCGCTAACGCTGATACCGGAGGTGGTGACTGGCGTCTTCGCGCTCCCGAACGCAGTCAAGACATGCCGAGCTTCAAGCCAGGCGCCGTGACTTGGGACACTGACGACTACGTAAAGCCCGTCGCCGCCGCCGGAGGCGGGAAAGGAGGATCCGGCACAGGGAAGGCCAACGGCGCCGGTGGAGCCGCCGCTACCGCCGCCGCCGCCGCCGCCGGATCCTCCGACGCCAACGGCGGCAAGGCCAGCCCGGCGGCCTGGTATGAGGCAGCGGGTCACGTAAAGTACGTGGAGTCGGCATCCACGACTGGCGCCGCCTCTCGGTCCTTCACATCCACTGCCTGGCAGCCCGCCACCCGCAATGAGCGCGCTCGCACCCGGCTGCAGCGCACTCCCGCCAAGAAGGGCTATGTGCGGCTGCACACCAACCTGGGGGACCTCAACGTCGAGCTGCACTGCGACCTGGCACCCCGCACGTGTGAGAACTTCTTGGCGCTGTGCGACATGGGGTACTACGACGGGACTGTCTTCCACCGATCCATCAAGAATTTCATGATTCAGGTGCGGTTGGGTGGTTGAGCGGCGAACGGAATACGATGAACGAATCCTGGTGATGGCGCTGGGGGTATGGAACCGATGGGGGTTCAGGAGGGTGTGAAGCCGAGGGTCTGGTAGTTTGCGGTGGTATGAGAAGTTTTTTACGGTGCTGTTGCAGCTCATCACGTGGAAGTTGGGGAGGAGGAAGGGGGGCTCACTTGATCTTGGCCTCTGGTGGCACACATGAATGCCCCGGATGCATCTGTAATGACTGTGCTGTGAAATATATATCCTCTATTATTATTTTGGATATTTTTCGTGCACATATTAATACGGTTATTTGAAATATAATGTACATATTATGAAGAATTAATTAACACATAGAGATATGTATATATCTATATTCCTAATTATGCTCTTGTATGTGCGCTGGCTTGTTGCACTTATGTGCGTGCGCCCCTGAACAGGGTGGCGATCCCACCGGCACGGGCAAAGGGGGCGAGTCCATTTTCGGTCCCGGCTTCCGCGACGAGCTGGACTCCCGGCTGGTGCACGCGGGACGGGGGGTGCTGTCCATGGCCAACAGCGGACCCAACACGAACGGATCACAGTTCTTCATCACCTTCAAGGTGGGAGGGGAGGAGGGCTGCTTTGAGCACCGTCGCCGCGAACTGAAGTGCCGCAGACCGACTATCAGGACGTTCCCTTATCCGCTGCGGACCAATAGGCGATTGTGCAGTGACCCAGGGTGGGCCATCGGCTGTCTGCCTCCCTCTTCCTAGTCCTACGTCTGGACCAGCCGCCGGCGTTGACTTCAACCCGTCTGTCCACGTGGCTTGTCCCTCCCCTCCCCGATCCATCCTCCCGGGCCCGTTACCTCTGTCTCAGAGCTGTCGCCACCTGGACTTCAAGCATTCTGTGTTTGGGCGGGTGGTCGGGGGCCTGGACGTACTCTCAGCGATGGAGAAGGTGACCACAGACCCGGACGACAGACCCACGGCGCCCATTACCATTAAGGGTAGGACTTTCGGGCAGAGCCGAAGGAGGAGAGGTTAGGGACCTGGTCGCCCTAATTGCCGCTTACTTTTCTTTCCGCGAGCGTCAGCACGTCAGGCCCGCGCTCGGGATTGGGGTTCATCTGCGGTCCTGGCCCTGTGTCCGGCTCCACCCAGGGGAACCCGCCTGGAATACATCTCCCATCACCTCGCACTGGTTGCCTCTTGCCTGCCTTATCCGCATATCGAGTCACCTGACAGACACACCCACACCCACACCTCCGCCGCCCAGGTGCAACTATCTTCACGAACCCTTTTTACGAGATGGAGGAGGAGGAGGCAAAGGCGGAGGCGGCGGAACGCAAGAAGGCGGAGAAAGAGGCGGCGGCTGCGTCTGATCCGCTGATGAACAAGGCGAGTTGGCTACGTTGGCCGGGGTAACAGAAAAACGTGAACCCTAAAAGCTTTGACCATGATTTTGCACCCTGCACCTCTCCCCCATCAGATTGGGTCTTGGTACAGCAAGCCTTCTGCCGCTGCTGCTGGCGACCCCGACGGTGGAGGTGGTATGGTTTCGATGCCCATACCGGTACGCAGCGGCGTCGGCAAGTTCATCAGCGCGGGGTTGCTATCCAGTCGGCCGCAGCAACCACCGCAGGAACCGCGGGCGGAAGGGACCTCGTCCGAACCGGAGCGGGCCGCAGGCGGCGCGGCTGCAGGAGGGGCAGCAGCGGGGCATGGGGCCAGGAGGGAAGGGGAGGGCGACGCAAACCCACCGGCGAAGAAGGCCAAAGTGGTTGCGGCGGGATTCGGGAATTTCGACTCGTGGTAACCAGAGCGGGTGTGGGGACTGGGCGGGACAGGGAGAGAGCTAGCTGGTTTGGGCCTGTCGCACAGGGAGGTTACGCCCCGCGGCTAACTGTTTGCTATAGTTGTTTGTTGTTGTATACGTTCAGCTGTGATATTTTTTGTTAGAAAGGAGGTAGCAAGGCAGGCGGGATAACGAATGAGCCGCGACACGGACCCTGATGGAGCTAAGCGATCCTACAATGGGCGGTGTCGCAAGATACAAATGGATGGAGCATCGCGGCGAATGCGAGATATTATGAAAATATTGATTACAGGAATCGTAGGAAACAGTTATGTAGGTATAGTATGGCGACTTTTACGGCCCTTGAGCGACGTGACGTACGAGTCGAGCGCGCAAGCCCGGCATATGCCATCAATGTGCCTTCAGAGGACATGCCGACAAATGATGCTTAATCAAGTTTCGCCTTGAAAATGCCTACCTGCATTTATGTATACCTTTCTATTTGAGAATGCTCTTAAATCATATCTTATGCAAGGGCTGTAATGAAAGCGGATGCGTATATCATCGGCATACTGATGGGGACGCCTAATATGATAATAGAAACAGCGTACCTGTGAAATGCAGCCCTAGTTGGTCGCTACTTCGGAGGGGACTAACGCTCGCGTTGCAATATTGTGTCCTTAAAGCGAACGGGGGATCTTCGGAGTCGTGATGGTTGTCTGGACACGCGGCCACGCGTCAGCAAACCTTCGTGTCCCAGCAATGTCGGGGCAGTTCTCCGGCAGGGTCTGGCGCCAGGCGCGTCGCTTGGCGCACCTGCAGCCCTTCTGGCCTGCATCTGTTTCACTGTCCTCATCAGCATTGTTTTCGGAGTGAGTTGTCTCGTTCTGCGCTTGGAAGGGTCTGCTCCATGGACGTCCCAAGTGCGGACAACTCCAAAACACGTCTCCTTCAACCTATTCTAGATCGCGAGCCGTTGTCGTTAAACCGCGCACATTTCATTCTGCTCCGGTGACAGTTTCCCGTGATCTTATTGCCCCGCGCGCTTAGGTCGCGCCGCTGGCTTTCATCGGCAGTAGCACGTAACAGCACAAATAGCGCTGCCTCCAGCAGCAGTAGCAGCGGCAACAGGAACGGCAGTCTCGCGCGGCCCTCTGCTTCCCAGGGGTCTTTTGCCTCGGTGCAATCGGCGACGTCCGCAGCAGCCAGTGTCGCTGCAGTCACTGCTGCTGGCACCACCAACAGTGCCTCTCGGGAGCCTCCACAGCGGCACATTTCCGCAACCAAGGTGCGACATTATTGAGCCTATTGGAAGCGAATTAAAGACCACCAGAAGGCATGCTGCGGCGAATGGCGGGTGTTATACGAATACCTCCCCTCCTCTCTTCTACACACGTCCGTGTTCGCACACCGGCTCCCGCTGCTCTTCCCACCTTATCCGGTACGGCCCCGCCCGCAGGGTTACGGCAGCCACCCCCCGCCTCCCAGGGGCACCTTCCCGCTCTGGACCGACGACCCCATTCCCCCTTTGCAGCGACTGCCCGTACAGCGCCGTATCTTTTGCAACAGAGCGCTAAACATGAAGCAGATTAAGGTGAGGGTTTGGGGAGTGGGGGTGGGCAGGGAGCGTGTCAGGGGGCCATGCAACCCTCGTTGCAAGGAAGGGAGACGCCAGGTGGGGTCTCCAGGGGGAAGGTGAGGGGAAAAGCAGCTCGTCCTCGGCTGTTCATTGCCACGTCATGTTTAGGCTGGAATCAGGGACGGGGCGGGGAAGGGTTGGGAAAGCACCAACTGCGAGGTCTTTGACCTATTGAAGTCTGCGGGGACGGGGCGGTTATGTGATGGCTTTCACAACGCACCGCAGGCGATTGGGTACGATATGGACTACACGTTGGCGCAGTACAAGCCGGACACTTTCGAGAGCCTTGCGCATAAGGTGAGGGCGTCCGTCTGCCGCGTGCCGTCCAACCCGCGGACGGGTTTGAGGGGGACTGAGCACCAGATGAGGGGGGGGTCTGGGTGGAATGAGGGGAGGACTGACAGGAACCTGAGGAACGGCTCCCAAAGGGGAGGGGAGGGCCGCATACCAGGGCGCGGATGGCCAGTGCAACCCCGCACCTCGTACCCTCTGCTGATCCCTTCCCCCCCACACACACTCACACATTTACATTTTCCCTAGCATTACGTGTTCTCAGCCCCCTTTCTCGGCCCCCTCCTCCGTCTCAATCCACCTCCAATGCCCAACTCATTTTCCTCTTCAACGACTTCGTCGTGTTCGCGCTCTTGTTCGCCCTCCCTTTTTTCCTTCCTCTTCCCTCTTCCCCCTGTGGCCGCCTAATGCAGGAGACGGTCTCCAAGCTGATAGAGGTATTCAGATACCCGGAGGAGCTGCGGCGGTTGGACTTCCAGTGGGACTACATGACTAAAGGGCTCATCATTGATAAGGTGTAGGGAGACGCTGCAGGGAGGGCTCCGAGCGCGCACGTCGTGTGCTGACCCTTAGAGGGCCCTATGTCGCACCGGGGGGCCCGGAAGGGCGGGGAAGTGCTGGGGTCGTGTTCGGACTCTCACTGAGGTCTTAGAGTTCGAAACGGCTCCTGCTCCAGAGACAGGGAGGAGAGGTGGTTGTCGTGGAAGACCAGCTCCGATGTGGTCTGCAGTAATGGACCCCGCAAGGCGTCGGCGGCGTGATGAGCCAGATGCCTCATGCCTTTTAACCGCTCACGGGTCGTTCCTCCCGCCCTTCCCCCGCTCCTCTCTCCGCGCTGCTGAGTCCAGGAGCGAGGCAATGTTCTGAAAGTAGACCGCCACAACTACGTGAAGGTGGGGGTACGGAATAAGTGGGGTGAGGACTAAGGGTTTGAAGTTGATCGAGCGTGTACGATACTCATGATGGTGAGGAGAAGGAGGAGGACAAAGAGGGGAAATGAAGTTCCGAATGGGAGATGTGTGGGGAGGGATGGATGGGTGGGAGGTGGGGAGGGCTGCCTACCAGTTAGGAAGGAGAGCCATCATTGCACCATTTTACTTCTTCCAGCCCCTTCCTCATCTCTCAGGCTGAGGGGGCATCTCTCCCATCAAACAAAGACATACGCATAAAGAAGCCTATATTGTTTTGCTTCCCTTCTTCGTACCTTAACTTATCTCCCGGAGCAGGTGGCTTATCACGGCTTCCGGGAGCTCCCTGTGGATGTGCGCAAGGTGCGTGTGCATGCGTGTATGTATATGTCTGGGAAGCGGGGAGAGGGTTGGAGGTCTCTTCTTACGCTTGTTTCCCGCCCCTCAGCAGCTCCCCCCATATCCCTCACTTGCCACACAACACACGAACACGGCTCGCTGCTGTGGTCTCTCCTTCCCCCTGGTCTCCTGACCGCACGCACGTCCCCTACAGGCGGTGTATAACGGCCACCACTCCGCCGGGGCCGCCGGGGCGGGTGTGTTTGACGAGGCGGGGGGTTACGCCATGGTTGACACGTTGTTCAGTTTGGCGGAGGCGTATCTCTTCATGCAGCTGGTGGAGATGAAGGTGGGGCTGGGTGGGGTGGGGGTTAGATAGGGGCTGTCAGGCGGAGGGTGGAGGGTCAGATCGCAAAATTGTGTGGGGGGGGGGATGGGGGTTGGGGGAGGTGGGTTGGCCCGGGGTAAGGGGGATCCGGGTAACTGGAAGAGGGGATAGTACGACTGTTCGTGCTCGTCAGGCCAAGTGGGTGCACGTGCCAGTAGTCTCAATCCTCTGCGAGCGGTGAAGGGGCCGCCCTCTCCGATGTGGCTGCGGCCTTCACATCCGTACTCCTCCGTGTGACCCTCAGGATCACGACCGCCACGACATCCTGCGGAGGAAGAGCTACAAGGTGGGGGTGAGGCCGTTGTGCGTTTGTGAATTCGTTGTAGTTTACCTGCACAAGGGTTTTGTTCTGTTGGGCCTTACGAGTTTGCAAGTCTTCCTTATCTCTCAGCGCGACCCTATTCCCCTCCCTCCTAAACTCCCCCTCCCCGCAGGACCTTTATCGCGATCTTCGCACCGCCGTGGACATGTGCCACCGCGACGGCTCCCTGAAGCGGGCGGTGGCTGCGAATCCGGAGAAGTTCATTCACCGAGATGAGCACCTGGTCCATGTGAGACAACACCCGAGGAGTGGGGGGAGAAAAATGGGCGAGGGAAGCATAAGCGGAGGGATGTGGTTTGTCATGGGACTGCACCGGGGCTTGGGGGGCTTCGTCGCCTGACGAGTAGGTCAGATAGCCGGTCCGCAGCCAACCGTAACTCATCAAAACCCCTCTGCCCCTCCAAAAGGGGGGGAAAGGTAGCGGTCATAGGCCCCCCTTAACCGCACGTTCCCCCTGATGCTGCCCGCACTGCTGCGGCTGACTCTGCCTCCCTCCACCCATCTCTTCCGCCCTTCAGGTGCTTGAGACACATCGCGCCAGTGGTCGCTCCGTGTTCCTGGCCACCAACTCCCTTTTCGACTACACCAATGTGGTCATGAACTTCCTCATCTCGGGGAAGACGGGTGGGTAGCGAGGGGTGGGTGGGTTGGGTGCAGAGGAGGACGTGCTCAATCGAAGAAAGGAACCACAGGGTCGGCTATCACGAAGGCGCTTGGCTTTGTGAATATGTGCCGGGGGCGGGACGCGAATATTCCTAACCCTTCCAACCAACACTCCCCAACCCCTGATCAGGTGCCCAGAAGACGAGCGAGTGGTTGCAGTACTTTGACGTGGTGATGGTTGGGTGCGCGAAGCCGTCCTTCTTTCAGCACCGGGCGCCGCTCTTCTCAGTGGACGTCAACACGGGTAAAGGGGGGATGAGGAATGGGCGGGAAGGAGGCAGGGGGTGGTGATGATGCAGCGAGATGACGGGCCTCTCCTATAGTGTGATGTGTTGTGGTTGCTCGAGCGCTCCGTTTCTCCCTTCCCTTTTGGGGCTGCCCTCAGGTGCCTCTCTCACCGCCCACCAGTGGACCTTCGTCCCCATCACCACAGTCACGCTGAATGGTGGTTCATCTTATCTCCCTTTGCTTTCCTTTCCTTTCGTTTCCACCACTGCTTCGGTAGGCTCCCCGTTTCGTCAACTCCTTCGCCGTCTTTCTCAACCCCCTCTCCTCTGTCTTTCTCGACCCCTCTTTCCCACGACTGGATTGACCACACGGCCTTTGCCCTCGTAGTCATCCAGCTTCCCTGGGGCCCCCCTTCGTCCTTGTCCTGGTCCAGGCATGCTCAAGAACACGGACAACGGGGCCCCCATCATCCCCATAGACGAACAAGACATGTCCGAAGAGAGCGCCGCCGTCGCTTCCTCCGCCCCGACCCCAACTGCCAGCGGCAGCGGCAGCAGCTCGGGCGTCTTAACCTCCCCCGCTGCCCCAGCGGGTTCGGTCCGCTGCGGCAGCAATGTCTTCCAGGGCGGTTGGTACATGGACTTGCACAAGATGCTGGGCGTCACGGAGGGTAGGTGGCGGAACGCCTCGGACGTAGCTGTTCCGATAACGGATCTCTGCGTTCTTGCGCTTAGGGGCGGTACGGACCCCTTACCTTACCTGAGCTGTTTCCGCAGCTCCCGGGATTTAAACAGCCACTCGTCAGCCACCTTGCTAAACACCAGCTCAGGTACCTCGCGTGCCGCTCCGCTCCCTGCCCCCCACACACATACACATACACACACCTTCAGGCAACCAGGTACTGTACGTGGGTGACCACATCTACGGTGATATAGTCAAGTCCAAGAAGGATATCGGCTGGCGGACCATGTTGGTGGTTCCGGAGCTGGAGCTGGAGCTGGAGAAGCTGGGCAGGTCCATGGTGAGAGCTGAGAAGGGTGGTAAAGGGGAAGGGTACGCAGAGGGGAGCATGGAACCGGAACCATCAATCCTGAGGTAATCCTATCATTCGGAAGTAATTAGCGGAGGGTGGAGTCACCGGTCAGGGAAGAGGTCGGGGAAGGTCGCCGCTTGGAAGGGGTCGGTAAGATTGTTAGGACAGGATGGGGCAGCGTGCATCATAGGCCTGCAAGTAACCGCAATTATGACACGCGTCCAGTCCCCACACCAGCAGCCCTGTATCCCCCTCATCTCTGATTGCGCAGAAGATGCAAGAGGAGCTTCGGCAGCTAAGGCATCTTCGCGACGAGTACGACGACCGAATCCAACGTTTGCGGTGGAGCATTCGCAGCAACAAGGGGATGGGGGCGGACGGCGTTGAGGACCAGGTGGGCAGGGCGGGGAGTTGGATGGGGGGCGGCCGTAACTCGCCATCGTCAGAATGCCGTCATCTCCCGGCCGATTCGCGAAAGGGAAGCCTCCACCCCTACCACCCTCCTCCTTCTACACACACACGCCCCCCAGGCCTACCGTGACGCCCTTCAGCTGTTGGAGGCTGCTGAGACGGACCGGGCACAGCTCAAGGTGGGTCGGCGTGTGGGGCCGAACTGGGTGCTTGGGTATATGGGAGGGGCAAAGGGGGAAAGAAGAGGGGCTGAAGGTAAGCAAGTCTGTTTCTCAGTGGGTGATGGACGGGGAGGGGGAACGCAACCGCCCGGCGGGACTGTGCTTGGGGCACTGGTGGTGACGGCATGCGTGTCAACTTCGTCACGATGGTTATGTCCCCGCCGACCGACCGATGACGCATTCCTTCATCAACGCCCATCACTCATCCAACTCTGCCCTCTGCCTTCCCCCGTCACCTCTCTCTCCAGGCCCGTCACAGCGCCCTGCTCCGGAACCACCACCGCCAGTTCCACCCAGTGTGGGGGCAGCTCATGCGGACAGGCCACCAGAACTCGAGGTTTGCACACCAGGTGCGGTCCTCAATGGGAGGTGGGGGAAGGTGGAGGGGAGGAAGTGGAGGTGGGAAGACGAATCACGAACCTGCGTGAGGTGGGGAGGCTGAGCCCAAAGCTGCGCACTCGGCGGCTTCCCACACCTCGACCAAAACCCCTGAGTTCTACTTTGCCCTACTACTTTGTGGGTGCTGGTTTGCGAGGCAGGAGCGGCGCTAACCGCCACCTCGCTCCCCTCGACCCGCTCTGCCTCCTCCTCCTTTCGCACGGCAGAGTTAACCACCCCTCTGTTCCCGCCATATTTCCATATTTCTCACCACCAGCGCCACCCGTACGTCCCCCTACCCAGGTCGAGCGGTACGCCTGTCTGTACACCAGTCACGTCAACAACCTGGCGTTCGTATCTCCAGAGAAGAGCTTCATGGGACGCATGGACCTCATGGCGCACGAGTGGGAGGATGCAGAGGCGGCGGGCCCGGGGGCGGGGCCACTAGGCGGGATATGAGGGACGGACAGACGGTGTGGTGCGGTGCAGTGCGGCGGAGGGCTGCCGGCGGAGGGCCCGGGATGTCGTGTGAAGCGAGATGCGACCCATGGGTTTGTGGTGGCGGGGGTTTATGGCTTGCCGGTAAGGGCACCGGTATGGGCGGTGGGGGGGAGCTAATACTCTAATGATCCGACCCTTGGACCGCTGGACTTCTGTCAGATCCGCACCGGCTGTGTGGTGTGGCAGGCTGTCGTTTTCGTTGAGGGGTTGGTGATGGTGGTGGCGGCAGTAGGGTTGCCGGTGCGAAAAATTCATGCGAGCAAATGTCTTTGAGAAGCTGCTTTGGCTTTGGCGCGACCGCTACCCAGTAGACCATTGCCCTCTTGCGGTTTGGGAGAGGGCGTCATTGCGAATCTCAAATGATGACCCCTCCACTCACATTCGCATCCACTCACATTGGCAAGCTCGCACATGGCTTGCAACGACCGCACAATGGCTAGGGCGGACGCCGCATCCAGGCCATTAGTAACCCCATCCTGCACATTAGTAACCACCCCAGCGCCTTAGTACGGCAATAAATTGTTCAACAACCGGAAAGGGAGAGTAGGGACAGCGAGAGAGCAGCTGTGCCGAGTAATGCGACTGGGGAGCGAGGTCAAGTTGAGAGGTCGACATCCTTCAGCCCTCTCCAGGAACCCAGCTCATCAATAAACACCCACAATGATGCAGCATAAAATAATAATACGCAAAACCCCACATCCCACTGACTCACAAGCAGCATAACCTGGCACAGCCCGACGGCCATCTCGCCTGTGTTTTGGCCGGAGGATTGTTTGGTGTTGTGATGGTCGTGGTGGTGTTTTTTCCCTCTTGAGGGGAAGGTTTGGCAGTTGGGCAGATCTTCCATTGCACGGCGACATATACCTCGCCGCCCACCTGCCAGCACTTACCACATGTCACTCGGCGCTTCTGGCCTGTCCATTACGTGGTCAATACTTAGCATACGAGCAAACACCTGCACGGGATAAGCAGGGGAACGGGCCGCGGGGACAGCGCTAACGGGTTGGGGGAGAGTCCAACACAGCGCACAGTCCGGATCAGGACTTCGTGAGTTGGACCAGCTGCGTCGGTACCATGGAGCCGTACACGTCGAGCCATACACAGCATAGCGAGATACAGCGTGGGGCGGTGCCGCATTGGAATGACAAAAGAGAAACCTCAACTCTTAATCGTTTCTTGCATTTCAGCAAGAGCCATCCTCTGGCCTCCCTCTTTAGGATCCACTGACTCGAGGTAACAAAAACAGAATCAAAAGATCCATGACACCGCTGATCCGGTGCCAAATTGACAACACCATCATTGTGAACGAAATGCCGGCCAATAACAGATGGAATAGTCTCCCCAAGCCAGCACGTTGCGATGAAAGTTGTCGCCATAATGCCCAGAGACGACACGCGGGATACCATGTTTTCTTGTACTGTGAGCATCGGCAGAGGCAGGTGTTGTATCACTCCTCGTAAACGCCCATTGATTCTGCGGAGAACCAGGCTCAGTGCATCGTGCTCGATTATATCGGAACGTACCAATCGAGGCAGCGGAAGTCTTTGATGCCAGGAGTTACAACGTATAATCCAAGACAGGCGAAGATGACGTGATAGGCTATCAGTGCCTAGCCGAGGCAATCATCATCTAACCGATGCGAATCGGTGCTCGGGCTTATCCAAGAAATACGACCATAAGCGATATAAAAGGTGCAAGCTCAACCAAAGCGCGGTTAGCTTATATAGTTGTCAATCGCAATGTTCGCGAGGTGATCCTCTCATATATTCATACTTAGGCCGTCAATGCGCATAGCAGATATACTCGCAGCGACGGTTCGCAGTACAAGAGATCTGCAAGTAGTAAGTGTACTACCGTGATCCCGCGTGCGGATATTGCTATATAAGCCGTCATAGCAATAATGCAATGTTCTTTACTCGCGTAAAGGTGCCGACTACGCCATCGCGCGTAGTGTTGCATTCGACGCGCCGCATCGCTCGAGCCATTGCCTCGCGACCTCAAGGTGCGCTCGCTTTATCATGCTCGTGCGCGCGCGTATGCATAAAGCACGTGTTATCGTTAGTGCGCGTTGTTATGCGATGCCTCATGCATTCTAGGTTGTCCGCGACCGAGTCGCCGGACCATGCGCACTTATCGCGATGCCGATCACGCAATGTATGCTTGCAGCGTTATGCACAATGCATTAGGCATTACGCTGTCCGTGGGTTGCTTGTGCCCTTAGTCAGTGCGCCTAACGTGTGCGGTGCGACGTGCTGCGTGACATGCGTGCGATCGCGTCGTGCCCGCTGCCGTACTACTCCACGCGTCTCCACGTACGACAGCTGACGTCATCGTTGCCGTATCGCTCCACCGCGTCCACGTACGACAGTGACGTCATCATTGCCGTATCGCTCCACCGCGTCCACGTACGACAGTGACGTCATCATTGCCGTATCGCTCCGCAGCGTCCACGTACGACAGCTGACGTCATCGGTGTCGTACCGTGCCGTGCCGTCGTACCGTGCCGTACCGTCGTACCGTGCCGTACCGTCGTACCGTACCGTACCGTCGTACCGTGCCGTACCGTCGTACCGTGCCGTACCGTCGTACCGTGTCGTATCGCTCCACAGTGTCCACGTACGACAGGGGTGACGTCATCAGTGCCGTATCGCTCCACAGTGTCCACGTACGACAGGGGTGACGTCATCAGTGCCGTATCGCTCCACAGTGGCCACGTACGACAGGGGTGACGTCATCAGTGCCGTATCGCTCCACAGTGTCCACGTACGACAGGGGTGACGTCATCAGTGCCGTATCGCTCCACAGTGTCCACGTACGACAGCTGACATGGTGTCGTGCGCGACAGAGCGATGGTGGGTGCAACTCTAGCAGAGCTTAGGCAAAGTGACGCGTGGTACAACAATTATTCCCCCCCCCATAGGCAGCGTCCTCGCTGCCGCTCAGGCGACAAGAGCTACTGAGATTGCGTGGCACGCAACCTAGCCTCCTCGAGGATGGGCGCCATTTCCGGGGAGAAATTGCGCGCAGGTTCCCACGAGTTGTGCTCACTTGAGTAGTCCGTCCACTTAACCAGGTACTCGTGCACGGTGCGCTTGCGCCGGTGTCTACCTACACGCCGAGTGCGGTAGTCCAAGATGCGCTCCACATCGTATACCTTCTGCTTGCCTGCGGCCCAGGTCTCAGGACCCGGTTCGACTGCTGCAGGGGTATCAGTGGTGGCAGGCGCGGGCTCCGTGCCACGATACGGACGAACAAGTGACACATGGAACGTAGGGTGGATGTTCATGTCAGAGGGCAACGCGAGCTCGACAGCCGCGTTCCCGACCATGCGCACAACGGGGTACGGACCAATCCAGCGGGGCAAAAGCTTACGGGACCCCTCGGCAAAGGAACGCAGGTTCTTAGTGCTCAGCAGAACCATCTGCCCTTCCGAGAAGACCACGTCCCGCTTGGACTTGTTGTAGTACTCCGTTGCTCGTTGTTGCGCCGCGTCTAAACACGACTTCGCGTCTGTGATTCGGGATAAGAACGTCTTGGCAAAGGTCTTAGCCGCAGGGACATACACCTCCAGCTCACGCCACACAGGTAGCGCCGGGTGAAACCCATACGTCAAGAAGAACGGGCTTTGACCTGTCGACCGATTAACAGCATTGTTAATCGCGAACTCTGCCGCAGTCAGGTAAGTATCCCAAACGAGAGGCGTGCGACCAGCGAAGTTGCGCAACATATCCCCCAGGGTGCGGTTCGTGCGCTCAGTCTGGCCGTCAGACTGCGGGTGGTACGCCGTGCTCAGGTTAACCCGCATGCCCACCAGCTTGCAAAGCGCTTCCCAAAACTTAGACGTGAACTGACCGCCACGGTCCGAGACCACGTTTTTAGGGACGCCATGCAACCGAACCACGTTATCAAAAAACAAGCGTGCAGTCTGCTCAGCAGTGCAGGTCGACGTGGTAGGTGCAAGGTGAACCATCTTAGTCAAGCGGTCGACCATGACAAGCACCGAGTCGTACCCTCCCTCAGTTTTGGGCAGCGCGACTACGAAGTCCATGGAAACACTTTCCCAGGGCGCGTCAGGAACAGGCAATGGTTGTAGCAACCCTTGGCCCCTACCGGACAAAGCCTTGTTGCGCTGGCACAAACTGCATGTCTGCACGAAGTTCTCGGCGTCTCTCGCCAGACGAGACCACCAGAACGAGCGTCGCACCAACTCGACCAGCCGCGTGCTACCTGGGTGTCCTGCCAACGGGTCCTCATGGAAACGGGAAAGGATATCGCGACGAAGGGAATCGTCGTTAGGCACGACGATCTGAGTCGTCGATCCTTCCGTCCGTAGCCAAAGACCATTCTGCTCGCGTAGGTGCTCAACGTTGCCAGGCGAAGCAAACCAGGAGTCGCCCGCATAGGCAGCCTTCAGGCGAGCCGCAAGGTCTGAGGACAGAGGCACGTCCGGGGTCGGCGGACGTTGGACAGGCGCCGCCATAATCGCAGCGTGTAGCGACGGATGTCGACTGAGAGCGTCGGCGATGTTAATCCGACCGGCAACGTGCTCCCAGATGCAGTCAAACCGCGCGAGGTACTCCATCCACCTCGCTTGTCGTCGGTTCAACGTGGGGACGCTTTGTAAAAACGTCAGGGGCTTGTGGTCAGTCTTAAGGGTGAACGGCCGTCCCTCTAGGTAACAACGCCACTCCTTAAGTGCATGCAAGACCGCTAGAAGCTCCTGCTCCCCTGTAGTGTAACGGGTTTCTGCGCCCGTAAACTTCTTACTCGTGAAGGCGATCGGTCGCCCTTCCTGCAACAGTACAGCGCCGCTCCCATACAACGAAGCATCCGAAAACACTTCGACACGAAACGGCAACGAGTAGTCGGGGAACGCAAGGGTAACGTCGTCGGCAACGACACGCTTTAGCTCCTCGAACGCTAGCTGACACTCGGGCGTCCATGCGCCAGGCGAATCGAAAGCTCCCTTACGCGTCAAATCAGTGAGCGGGGCCGAAAGGACAGAGTACTGCTTGATGAACTTACGGAAATAATTGGTCAAGCCGAGGAAGCTACGAAGCTCCTGAAGGTTCCGAGGCGCTGGCCAATCGCGAACCACGGCTACTTTCCGCGGGTCCATCTTGACGCCGGTGGCCGACACAATGTGGCCCAAGTACTCCACCTGAGGCTGCGCCCAAAAGCACTTGGCGCGCTTCGCAAACAATTGCTCCCGCCTCAACACCTCAAGCACAAGCTTAAGATGCTCCAGATGCTCCTCGCGCGTTTTGGAGTAGACCAGAATGTCGTCCAAGTAGCAAACGACGAACCTGTCGATATACGGTCTGAACATGCGATCCATGACCGCCTGAAAAGTCGCAGGGGCATTAGTCAACCCGAACGACAAGACCGTGTACTCGAAGTGACCAAAGGGCGTCCGAAAAGCGGTTTTCGGCACATCAGACGCAGCGATGCGAATCTGATTGTATCCCTGTTGCAAGTCGATCGAGCTGAAGTAGGCCGAGCCCTTTAGCTTATCGAGCAGGTTGTCCACGCGCGGCAATGGGTAACGGTTTTTGACCGTCGTCGCATTCAACCCCCTGTAATCGATGCACATGCGCAAGCTCCCATCCTTCTTACCGACAAACAGAATCGGCGCAGAATACGGAGATGTGCTGGGGCGAATCATACCCTTTGCGAGCAGATCAGTTACCTGGCGCTTCACCTCGTCCAACTCCAGAGGACTTAACCTGTACATAGGTCTTGACACAGGCTGAGCGCCGGGTACGAGTGGGATGGTATGGTCCACGGGACGCAAAGGAGGAAGCCCAGGCACGTCACGAAAAACGTCTGCGTACCCTGTGAGCAAGGCTTCAACCTCAGGATCCAAAGAAGACTGAGCGGTCGTCGCATTCAAATGCAACCTAGGCCTCACAAGCAGTCCGTGGGCACCCTTCCGGATCATCCGGATGGCCTCTTTACGCCCGACTGGCTTGGGTTCAGTACGCTGCCCCATGGCTTTCACAGCGTAGTTAACCACAGGCTCCGCCTCAGACTTACCCCCCTCTGGCTCAACACTTGCAAACGGCACGAAGGGTACTTTGCACGACAGAGTCCCCTTACGAAGGCGAAGGGTTCCAGACTCTAGGTCAATGCCGGCCCCATACTGCCGTAATGTTGAGGACCCCAGTATATATGTCGCAGCATCAGTCAGCTCACGCAACACATAAGGTTGGGTCGTAATACGCAGAGGACCTATACACAGGCGAAGGGTGACCCTGCCCAATATGGGTTGCTTACCCCCATCCGCGAGGGTAACCTGCGACCATTCCGACGACTGTGGGCACAGACCCAATGCATTCACCTCTGCCGATGAGATGAAGTCGTCACTGGCGCCGGTATCGACGAGCGCCTTCAGGGTGCGACCAGCAAGATCGACCTGAATCAAAGGAACCCGATTGTCTGCCGGTACCGACTCTGCGGACGAAAGCAAGACGCTCAGGGCGGGTTCGAAACGTTCAGCAGAACCCTCAGAATGAGGTGCAGGAGCATCGTACCAAACGTCAACGGCGTAGGCCTGGACCGACAGCGGAACAGGTGCACCTGCTAAATCAACACCGTTATACAGAACGGTGCCCGGCTCGAACCGGCAGACTTTCCGCATACCCGTTAGCAAAGTCGAGGCTTTTCGCCGACTATACGCGGGTAGAAGGATGCAAACGGCAGTGTCTGGACATTGACGCCTACTTCTCCTATAGAAGGTCAGCTGCACTGACAGCTCGCGCAGAGATGAGGGGAGGAACAAAACGGTGTGACCTAACAAATCGATAGACGTCAGCGGTTTACTCGGTGCATACAGATTACACAACGAGTCAAAACCTACACGTCCTGAGCGACCGTCGAGCGACAGTCGACGTCCAATCGCGCGTTCGATTTGTTCAAGGACCGAAGGCAACGGTGCCCTCACGGCTTGCCGCACGGACGACAACCGCCCACCCTCTAGTTCCGACTTCCCAGGTGGAGTCCCCTCCGAGCCATCCTGGGCAATCCCCTACTTCGGCCGCTGAGCCAAAGGCGGTAGGTGCGGACACTCCCTCGTAGGATGTTCCGCCGACGCGCATCTCAGGCAAACCTTCTTGCTCTTCCGACGCGCAAGCTCGGAGTGCGTGCAACCCCATTTATCCAACCAACCGTCGCTAGTGCGTTGCCGCTTGGTCTCGTTCTTAGCTTCGTGCGCAGCCGCTGCAGACGGCGAACCCCCTTTCCTCTTGCCCTTGGCTGGATCCGCGCGTTGACCTGCGCCGGTTGACCCTTTGCGGTTACCCGATCCGGAAGCGCCGCGAACGCCGTGACCGCGATCCGTACGAACGGTGGCCACTGCTGCCGTCGGCGTTCGACGCTCCGTTTCGGCCCCCTGGTCCATGGCCGCAGCGTCAGACGCCGGATCCTGCACTCGCATGGCATTAGCACGAGGGACGGGTTTAATAGCACGCTGGCCAGCTAAGAGACGTTTCTCGACCCCTTGCGCAAATTGCACCAAATCCTCATAGGAGCCAAACTCCTTTCCCGCCAAGTCCGTGGCACATTGCTGCGCCAGGACCTCAGACAATCCACGCTGAAACCAAAAGATGCGGTCCTCCTCCGGCAGGTTACCGATGGGCGTGATCAGGGCCTCATAGCGCGACTGGTACGCAGGTACTGTTTCATCGGGGCGCATGCGATATGTGCCAGATGCTAACGTACTGCGAGCCTTAGCACTTAACGATTGAACCTCGGGAGCGAAGCGCGCAAGCAAAGCACGGGCCAACTCCTCAAACGTGTATGTCTGCCTTGCCATCGTCCATTGATCGTACCATGCCTTCGCCTCACCCGCGAGGGTGTTCCCGACGAGATAGCATTTCACAGGGTCACGATCACCACCACGGACCAGTCGCAAGTATAAGCGGACATCACGCAGGTATGCACGAGTTGTATCGGCAATGCTTCACCCAGCAATCTTTTGTTTCGCATCATGCGGGATGTCTAATTTCGGGACAGGAAGCGACAGTTTCATCACCTCTTCTTCGTCGTCAGATCGACCTTGACGAAGGGGTGCAGACGGACCCCTCTGCTCCTCGCGTCCAACGGGGCCTGCTTCGGCTGCCGTGACAGGAACAGTCGGATGGATGGGAGTCCGTGGGTCTAGTAGCGTAGGGGGATCTCGGACACCGTCAACAACATGCGTGTAAGGGCCCCTCCGAGATGTCTCAGGGACGACGGACGTGTCGGCACGACCGTCCCCCACTACTAGCCCTACATCACCGCTACCAGATGCCATGGTAAATCGGCGACTGACCGGCCGCAACCTCGTGCGATAAAGGCACTCTCACACAGGTATCGGTCGAGCGACAATCAGACGGTTTTTAAGCCTACCGACGGAAAGCGCTCCCTGCAGATACAGCAAGTATCCGTCCAACAAATCTCGCACTTCGCGCGTGCGCGCAATAAGCGCCCGCAACTGATCCGGACTCGGATTCGAATCAGTCGTTGCAGCGGCGAGTGAGACTCGATTCGATTCACCTGTGGCTCAGAAGCGCGTACTTCGAACAGGCAAAACGAACGGCAATGCAAGAGCAGCAAGGCAATTACAGACCAGAGGCGGCCGCGGCCATCACAGCTCGGCCAAGCTCCTCCGCGAATGTATCCAAAGGACTAGGACTGCCATCGCTGACTCCAGCCATAGAAGTGACCTACTTACGAAAGAGATCAGGGTGAGACAGCAGGCCGTGAACGAACCTTGCGTCTCGATACCAAATTTGTTGTATCACTCCTCGTAAACGCCCATTGATTCTGCGGAGAACCAGGCTCAGTGCATCGTGCTCGATTATATCGGAACGTACCAATCGAGGCAGCGGAAGTCTTTGATGCCAGGAGTTACAACGTATAATCCAAGACAGGCGAAGATGACGTGATAGGCTATCAGTGCCTAGCCGAGGCAATCATCATCTAACCGATGCGAATCGGTGCTCGGGCTTATCCAAGAAATACGACCATAAGCGATATAAAAGGTGCAAGCTCAACCAAAGCGCGGTTAGCTTATATAATTGTCAATCGCAATGTTCGCGAGGTGATCCTCTCATATATTCATACTTAGGCCGTCAATGCGCATAGCAGATATACTCGCAGCGACGGTTCGCGGTACAAGAGATCTGCAAGTAGTAAGTGTACTACCGTGATCCCGCGTGCGGATATTGCTATATAAGCCGTCATAGCAATAATGCAATGTTCTTTACTCGCGTAAAGGTGCCGACTACGCCATCGCGCGTAGTGTTGCATTCGACGCGCCGCATCGCTCGAGCCATTGCCTCGCGACCTCAAGGTGCGCTCGCTTTATCATGCTCGTGCGCGCGCGTATGCATAAAGCACGTGTTATCGTTAGTGCGCGTTGTTATGCGATGCCTCATGCATTCTAGGTTGTCCGCGACCGAGTCGCCGGACCATGCGCACTTATCGCGATGCCGATCACGCAATGTATGCTTGCAGCGTTATGCACAATGCATTAGGCGTTACGCTGTCCGTGGGTTGCTTGTGCCCTTAGTCAGTGCGCCTAACGTGTGCGGTGCGACGTGCTGCGTGACATGCGTGCGATCGCGTCGTGCCCGCTGCCGTACTACTCCACGCGTCTCCACGTACGACAGCTGACGTCATCGTTGCCGTATCACTCCACCGCGTCCACGTACGACAGTGACGTCATCATTGCCGTATCGCTCCACCGCGTCCACGTACGACAGTGACGTCATCATTGCCGTATCGCTCCGCAGCGTCCACGTACGACAGCTGACGTCATCGGTGTCGTACCGTGCCGTACCGTCGTACCGTGCCGTACCGTCGTACCGTGCCGTACCGTCGTACCATGTCGTATCGCTCCACAGTGTCCACGTACGACAGGGGTGACGTCATCAGTGCCGTATCGCTCCACAGTGGCCACGTACGACAGGGGTGACGTCATCAGTGCCGTATCGCTCCACAGTGTCCACGTACGACAGGGGTGACGTCATCAGTGCCGTATCGCTCCACAGTGTCCACGTACGACAGCTGACATGGTGTCGTGCGCGACAGAGCGATGGTGGGTGCAACTCTAGCAGAGCTTAGGCAAAGTGACGCGTGGTACAACAGCAGGCAGGCGGCAGGCACATATAGCACGCATAGCACTCATGAATCCATGTAGTACCTAAGGAGTCTCAAATTAAAGCTCACGTTCACATAAATTTATTTACATGGTAGCTGTAATATTTAATTCTTGCAACGCTGGATATATAATTTGTATTGGGCATAGTCGTGGTAGCACAAAGACTTTCACGTCAGCAATTACCTTGGCGGACATGTTTTAAGATCAATTCCTCCGTCGGTGCTGTTTCGCACAAAAATCTCCTCCAAGCTATCTTGGGGGAGCTTTGAAAGT
This sequence comes from Volvox reticuliferus, assembly GCA_019650235.1. Classification (NCBI taxonomy): domain Eukaryota; kingdom Viridiplantae; phylum Chlorophyta; class Chlorophyceae; order Chlamydomonadales; family Volvocaceae; genus Volvox; species Volvox reticuliferus. The sequence goes on along the minus strand of BNCP01000076.1, from coordinate 85,081 downwards.
AGCCGCTTGCTTTTGGCCTTTTGGGCCGCATTCAGGCCCGGCATGTTGTCCACTGTAGCCCTCCAGTCCGATGCATCTCCAATGTTCATGTCTTTATCGTTTGCTCCTTGACAAGAGATGTCTAAGAATATCCTGCTACAAAAATTAGCCTCTATCTTCCACCCAGCTAGTAACCTGCTCTTTTAAGCTGCAGCCTATCTATGCCGTACGCAGCTAGGAGCGCATCCCCTCCGGTTGCGCTTCGGCAAAGAGTGGTGGACGCAGACTTATAGATAGGCTGCAGCTTAAAAGAGCAGGTTACTAGCTGGGTGGAAGATAGAGGCTAATTTTGTAGCAGGATATTCTTAGACATCTCTTGTCAAGGAGCAAATGATAAAGACATGAACATTGGAGATGCATCGGACTGGAGGGCTACAGTGGACAACATGCCGGGCCTGAATGCGGCCCATCCAAAAGGCCAAAAGCAAGCGGCTACTTTCAAAGCTCCCCCAAGATAGCTTGGAGGAGATTTTTGTGCGAAACAGCACCGACGGAGGAATTGATCTTAAAACATGTCCGCCAAGGTAATTGCTGACGTACGTGAAAGTCTTTGTGCTACCACGACTATGCCCAATACAAATTATATATCCAGCGTTGCAAGAATTAAATATTACAGCTACCATGTAAATAAATTTATGTGAACGTGACTAAATTTATGTGAATTTGAGACTCCTTAGGTACTACATGGATTCATGAGTGCTATGCGTGCTATGTGTGCCTGCCGCCTGCCTGCCTCTGCCGATGCTCACAGTACAAGAAAACATGGTATCCCGCGTGTCGTCTCTGGGCATTATGGCGACAGCTTTCATCGCAACGTGCTGGCTTGGGGAGACTATTCCATCTGTTATTGGCCGGCATTTCGTTCACAATGATGGTGTTGTCAATTTGGCACCGGATCAGCGGTGTCATGGATCTTTTGATTCTGTTTTTGTTACCTGAGGACGTGCCAGTTTTGGGGCTGGCGATCGTGCTCTTGCTTGTCCCCTTAGCCCTGAACGTGTTCACGAAGTGGCTCAAGGCGCTAGCGGCGTAGTTTATGTGGGCCTAGTTTATCTGGTCAGCCGTGAAGTAGAAAATTATAGCTATGAGTATAAATGCTGGCCTGCAATGCAGGTCTTGTAGATTTTCCTTAAATATGGTGGGTCTGCGATTATGGAACCATGCACGTAAGATGTATGGTGATTTCGGACTCATTATTTAATAATCGAATTTTTCTGTTTGTTTGGAGAACAGGAACTTCGTATTGTGAATCGTCGGTCGATTGGTACACTATGTAAACCGGTTAGAATCGCGTCGTACTTACAATTTCGCAAGATATCGTTGTAAAATTTCTCTTATACATTCCTTCAAATAAATACATGCCAAAATTGTTTCAGGGGTGCATGTGTGGTGTTAAATGCATGCGTTCACATTTAACCAAAAGCCGGCAAGCAACTCTCAAGCAGTCCGTTTGTTACTCCAGCGCTGCCCTTCGCGAACAACAAGCCAAAAAGCAAAAGGAGGGGGGAACGGACCTTACACTGCATGCAGGAGAGCAAATACGACGCCAGCAAGCAAGCAAGCGCAAGAAAACCGAGTCAACAGCTTAAGTCACAAACTTCCTGCTAGGGGCCTACACTCCCAAACGGCAAACCGAGCCGCAAAAAACGGAAGCCAACACCGCGCCAGCTTAAGGCTAGCATGAAACCCTTTGTCACCCGAGAAGAAAACCAGCTCTTAGGCAAACACGGCCGGGAAAAATGGGAACAGGGGTGCCACAAGCCCCAAAAAACACCACCGCCTAGGCCAGGAAAAAGGAAAATAACTCCAAGGCTAAAGCAACCGCTGATGGGGAGCTAACACAAGAAAACGCAACGGAAACTCCCAAGACATCGACCCCAGCCACTTAGCCAAATTCCAAGCCTTCGGAAAGACGGCTGCACTAATTGCCTGGCACAAGCCACCATTGCAGTCACAAACGGCGAGAGGGACAACCTGAAGCTTATAATAGGCAAGGTCAATGACCGCATCCAAAAGTAAGGTCCATCTGTCACCTAAGCATGATAACTTGATCCCTTTTTGAATACTATATGTGTTTTACTATTAATTGCGAATTGAATTTTTCATCACCTAATCATAGCCTACTTGTTCCGCGTCCCTACAACTTCAGGGTAGGGCTCAATATGCCAGGCGTCGATCGAGGTTCGATGGACCAACCTAATGGTCGAGCTTGAGGTACCTCGCCGAGTAAGTAAATCCCTTGTCCGCACCCATGGAGATAATTAGGCCTCATCATGATCATGTTTCAAACGTGTTCCTCAACGGCCAATGGCCAACGGCCAACTCCCAGCTGTGCTTTGCCAGTCCTTACAGTTGTTCTTTACAGTACGTCGTGCGTTTGCCCCATTCACACTCAACTGATGCTTTCGAGCTTAATCCCCTTGAGCTGTGGTCGCACTTCCTTTCTGCAGTTCCTTATGTCATAAGAGCGTATAAGAAGGCCCAAAACTCGGCAGACCAACCCTTAACCCCGGCAGAAGGTTTGGAATCGCACGCACGATGCACCTCGTTGCGCCCCCTGAGTACTCACCCTTGGATCCTTAGTGGATTCTTAGAACACACTGTTGGTGCACATACCAATGAATTTACTCAAACTCCCTCTCTCGTGGGAAGTACCTTCGTGATCAGTGTACTTCACCCACGTCTCTCCTCTCTTATCGTTTCCCACCCCCTGCCCCCTCCTTCCTATCTCGTGCTCATCCCTTCAGCCCATTACTCAGGTTGTACGCAGCGGCGCCGCTGCGCTCCCCTCCCGCCTCTCCTCCTCTTCCTCTGCTGGAGGCCTCTGCCAAGCGAGGGTCCCCTCCATCCGCCTCGTCATCCTTGCCTACATCCACCGCCACCCGTGCCACCGCACACGGCGGACCCTGCTTGCCCTCCAAGCCCCGCCGCCCGGTCATTCTGGAAGGTGGGACCCGCTGCCTGAGACTCGGCCGCATGTGCCTCCTGCTGGGGCTCCCTGGAGCTGGCCGCACCACGCTGCTCAAAGCACTGGCGGGCCAGCTCATACAGCTGGCGCATCGCTGTAGCGCACACAGGCCCATGCCCCTCCATGCCATGTGCTGCCGAGGAGGAGAAGGAAGAGATGGGGGAGGCCAGGACGGCACCACGGCGCCACAGCCCATGCGAGCAGGTCGGATTGTGCAGCACGGCATTGTGTCGTACAATGGTCTTCCGGCCGATGGGTCGGCGTTCGAAGTGTCTCGCGCCGCAAGCTACGTGGGTCAGATGGAGCTGCACTTTCCCGAGCTGACTGTGGCAGATAGAGACGCTCAACTTCTCTGCATACTGCCAGGGACAGCGGGGCATTAAGAGTGAGCAGAAGTGGGGCTGGGTTCATACATGCGACAACACGTGCGTGGGAGGTGCTCGAAGGGTATTTTCCCATGATGGGTCGGACGAGGGAGGAAGGCAATTAGGTTGTTAGGCCATAAGGCACTGTTCTGGTGACGTTGGATTTGCTTGAGTTCTGCACCGGTGGGGGGGGCCCTACATTGAGGGGCCCTGTCGGGAGCTGTACGCCAGTAGTATGGGATACAACCCCATACAACCTCACGCATAAGGCCTTCCGCCTTCATGCCATCAGTAGATCCGTATGCACGTGTTGGTCACGCTTCGGTACGTACTTTTGGACTTGTCCGACGGTTGTCCCCCCTCGGGGGATAATGGCTCGGGATGCCAGCTGTTGCGGTTGCTTGAGCAAGCGGTTGTACACGCCGCTTCCCCTCCCCCTACACGCATTTCGCTGATACCACACAACTTTACTCGCTTTAGCCCGTCCTGGTTGGGTTGGTATACGCCCCGGGGGCCTCTGGGGCCCTTCACCTCTGTTGCCGGGGGGCGGGGGAGATTCTCACAACACTCCCCCTTTCACACACATACACACACAATAAGCCTCCACGAGCTGATTTTGGAGCGTGAACGGGCGGCGGACATCTCGCCTGATGATCCTGATCTGGAACTGCTCCTCGCATTGACCAAGGGTCAGCTGGCATCGGCGGATGTAAAGGAGCTGCCCATCGGACGCGGACGCAAAAAGCTCGAGTCAGTGGATCCTAAAGAGGGAGGCCAGAGGATGGCTCTTGCTGGAATGCAAGAAACGATTAAGAGTTGAGGTTTCTCTTTCGTCATTCCAGCGTGGGGCACCGCCCCACGCTGTATCTCGCTATGCTGTGTATGGCTCGACGTGTACGGCTCCATGGTACCGACGCAGCTGGTCCAACTCACGAAGTCCTGATCCGGACTGTGCGCTGTGTTGGACTCTCCCCCAACCCGTTAGCGCTGTCCCCGCGGCCCGTTCCCCTGCTTATCCCGTGCAGGTGTTTGCTCGTATGCTAAGTATTGACCACGTAATGGACAGGCCAGAAGCGCCGAGTGACATGTGGTAAGTGCTGGCGGGTGGGCGGCGAGGTATATGTCGCCGTGCAATGGAAGATCTGCCCAACTGCCAAACCTTCCCCTCAAGAGGGAAACACCACCACCACGACCTGTCACGACGGATTAGGTGATCGCACATGGCAGGTGGCACCAGGGATCGCAGCATGCGTTGCGCAAGGGTATCATAAGGATAGATAGCATAACGAACCCATAAAGGCTAGTTAGACCGGATGCCTGGCCCATTCGTGTGGTTGAGCCTAGGATATTCAGTGGCTAGACTGGACCAAAGCGCGTCTTATATAGCGAGCTGGTTGTACGGCATAGCTATTTGGCGGGTAGAGCGATGACGCTCATAAGTTTGCCATAATTCAATCTGATTATATCTTGATAACTATTTCCGTGTGTTTTATTCACTGCTATTTTTGGAGTCCGTAAGAGGTATTCTGGACCTTTCGACTGTCACGACGAAGATGTACGGCAATAGCAGTCGAACAGGTATATTAGTGATGCTAGAGCAAGTGAACTTTGTCACTTGGCTCTAGAAGCGTAGTACTTCTTGAGCGTAAAAGACCTACTCTATATTATTTTGCCTTATTTTCTTTAGTGCCGACTACTGTAACGTGCTCGCTAGCCAAGCCCCTTTCCGAGCCGTGTCTGGAGCAAAGGACTACGAGTCAAGCCCTTCGGTTGGCAGGAATCCGATCCTGCAACCCGCGGACGAGAATCAGCTGGTCTAGGCGCGCAACGGAGCTAAGTCGAGCATCGACCAAGGCCATAGCCCATCCCATAGCCAAGTGACGACACTGCCGCGTAGCAGTAAGTCAGTCGGGGAGAAACATATACGTTGACGCTAGAGCTCTGGGTCTCTGGAACCTAGCCTAGCGCAGCGGTTGCTGCTCTGCTTGTCATCACTGTCGGTGTCCAACGCCTAGTGCAGCGAGCGCTTAGCTTTAGCGGCCCATCCGAGGGTCGCCTAGGCACGCTTGTCTGACTTGCGAGCAGCCAAAATCGTGGACGTTGTGCATCCAAGGGACAACGCCACCACTCACATCAGCGGCACGTCGCTATTAGTGGCGACGCCGGCAACTATTGCGAGCCCTGTAGACCTGTGACTGTGCTTCGCTCAGGTTGCATTCCGTTGCCTCCTGTGCATTAGTGTCAAGCAGGCGCATCGACAGGGGCCTCGCGCGGCACTCACGTGACGACAGGTCACGGAGCCCGCATCAACATCGTCAGGACCGCCTACCCCCACGCCGACCTTGGGAGGAGGGCCGTCACTCGCCGCACAGAGAGGGAAATCCTGCCCCGGGGCAGCACGACCCTCACCAGCGAGACCCCCACAGGTCTCCCTCACGTGCGAGACGCATCAGCACTGAGCCTGGGCGCCGTGGTGGTGCCCAGGATCCAGGTACCCGGAACCGCTCACCACCCCCGCGTCCAAGCCGACAGCGGCACCATCCACGCCTGCACTCGCGATCCCGGTCACGAAGTGCTGAGCGTCGGGAGGAGCACGCTACTCGTCGGCCTGCCCATCACCGAGGTAGGCAGGAAGCGGGGAGCCCTGGGGAACCACGATCCCCAGTAGGCGGGCCAGCGTCAGGCACAGGCACTGCACCACTGAGGGAGCTGATAAAGGGCTGCGTCTTGCACGGGCCGGAGGCGGGACATCACAGCTCTAGCTGCTTCCTGATAAGGCAGCTGAGCCAGGACCGGCAACTTCTATCCTACGCTGAGGACCTGTACCCGGCGGAGCGTTACCATTGTGCCCCAGGGTGCTATTTTCACGGCAGGAACGCGAGACACACCACAGAGGAGTGCAGGCTACTGAATTACCTGCGCAGCACCTTTGGTGGATCCTTGCGCTACACCCAGGTGCAGTGCGGGGACGGGGATATCAGGAACTACCCCCCCTTGCATCCGGACGAACCCGTGGGTGTACAGCAGGTAGCTCCGGGACCTAGTGCTCAGCAAACCCAGCGCGCATCTCCACAGGTGCAGCCAGAGGCACGGGCAAGGGAGCAGGAGCAAGGGCAGGTACGCATAGGTACTGATAGCACCATTGGTACCTCAGCGCCGTTGCCCACGTCTAGTGTGTCCACAGAGTGCTAGGCGGCATCTGCACCCCTGGCGGACACATCACAGCCCCGGCGCAATCCCCCGCGCGCTGTAAGGGCGTCTACTAGCTCGGCATCGGGAGCTCCTTCGTCTGGGGAAGCCAAGGCAGGTGAAGTGCGGCGGGCAACGTTGGAGTGGCAGCGTAACCCCGAGTACGAGGAGGAGGACGAGTACGTGCCAGTTGTCACACCACACCCTAGGCGCAGGACCTTCCCTAAGCCAGTGCAGCGGTCCCCGTCGGCCCCCGAGCTGTACGTAGGTCCGCGGCAGGCTTCTCCCTCCACAAGCGAGAGTCAAGCAGTTGAAGACAGCACCAGCGCGTCACCTGGAGAGGGACCGTCGCCCTTGCACCTGTCATCGGAGGACCCGGACTCCCCGATTGATAACTTGGGCGACGCAGACGACGCTGAGTCAGTGAGTAGTAGTGAAGCTTCGCAGTTGGACGACGGTAGTGAGGAGGAGATCATGCAAAGCACGGGCCCCCACAACATGCCCAAATTCACCTATGATGAATTCCCCTTTTTTCAACAAGCGGCGTACAAGGCCTTGGCCAACCTCCAGCAGCGCAAGGAGTATGCCAAGGGCTGCTTTCCCATCACTCATGCTCTCAGCATCTTGCGGAATATGCCGGTGCCAGGCTCTAGCTTTGCAGCGTGGCATAAGGAGCAGCTCCCAACCCTGGAGCGTGACGCTGAGGCGTGGCTGGCGGCTAAAGATCCCTCAGCCAAGTTCGATGGTGAAGCCCTCATGGACTTTTATGTCCACAAGCTGGAAAAGCACTTCGAACCGGAGATGATCAGCAGCAAAATTGCGCAGTACATTCCACTTCGGCAGGGCACAACATCGCCGAAATCCTACCTTAGGCAAGTACGGGAGCTGGTGCCCTTCATCACGGAGCACTACCCCCTATCAACAATAGCGCGGCGCTACATCATGCGCCTTGAGCCGCGCGTCCGAGACCATGTCCTAGGCAAATACGGATCGGTGGACAACAAGCTGTGGTACGAGCGCCTGGGGGAGATTGCTGACTATGCGGAGCAGTATTGGCAAAACTTGGTGCAGATCAGGACCGAAGATGAAGACTACAAGCCTGCACCCGCTTCCGCGCGGGCGCAGGAAAGGTCAGCGTCGGCTCAGCGGGACAGCACCAGGAGGAGCACGCCGAAGGCCCAAGAAGGCAAGCACTACTGCTCCCATCATGGCCAAAACTCCACGCACGACACCAAGGACTGCAGGGTGCTAAACAGGAGCAAATCGGCAGCATCTACATCCGTGCAACATCGGTCCAAGAAAGAGGAGTCGCTGGACGAGAAGATTGCCAGGGCGGTCCAGGCTGCACTCGCGACCCAGCATGGAGCTGCACCGGCGCAGCCCAAGCCAGCACATCAGGCGGGGCCAAGGCGGCAGGAGGGCCAAGTGTGTGACTACTGCGGGCGTAATGGTCACGATGAGCGCCATTGCCACGTCCTTCACCCAGATCAAGCGGAGCCAGGCTGGGAACCAAGGTCAATACCGCTACGTCGCCTGTTCCTGCAGAACAAGGAGAAGCTGCAGGCGCAGCCGCAGAGACAGCAGCAGCAACAGGCAAGACCCCAGCGTGCAGCTGCGGTGGCGGCGGCGGTGCACAGCGACGACGATGAAGAGGAAGTATACGTGCCTCACCGCCGCAATGCCAACGTATCCATGACGCAGGCAGTGGAAGCCAAAGGGAAGCCGCGGGTGCACTGGAGCCAGGAGGTGATGGAGCGCACAAGAGCCATGGATGATGAGCCGCAGGGGGAGGCTTGTGCGACGCTGACCCATCAGGCGCCACCCTTGTCTTTTGAACCGGTGGAGATCAAGCCCGACGCTTATCCACTCCCCAGGCCGGCACCCCGTGCACGTCCGCAGCCACGCAGCCAGACGGATGATGCCCTGCACCTGCGCCTTGACATCACGGCAGGGCCGAGCACCATGCGCCGTGTAATCAACGTGCTTCAGGAGGAAGAGGAAGGCGTCAAGCAAGAAACGGCTGTGCGGGTGATCTCGGCAGCTTCGGCTGCCAGAGATGTGCCCCCAGCTGTGCAGCACGCCACTCCGCAAGCGCAGCAGGGGAATCAGGAGACAACGACGTTCCAGGCTCAACATGCGGCAGCTAGCACGGCCATCCAAACACGAACGACGCCCTCGGGGGTGCCGTATTGCGTTGCTGGGGCTGTGGAGGGACGTGTGCGAGGTATCGAGGACATACCCTCAAGCGTAGCTAGCATGCTGCTGAAGCGAGATCAGCAAGCCGCGAGCTACTTCGACCGTAAACAGCTGATGTTTTATTATCCGGAAGGTGCCATCCAGATAGGAGAAACGGCAGCCCCACAGCTGCGCTACCTAAGGGATCACTGTGCCGACGTGAACTTAATCACGAGGCGTGCAGCAGCCTTGCTGGGCTTACCAATCCGGAGGACGTCCACGAGCCTAAACACTTCTGCGGACCAAGACGCTGAGGTCATCGGGGAGGTGGAGGCCCAAGGGGTCAAGGTCACGATACTGCCAGGCACGGCACACGAGGTACGGCTGGGCCTCACGCAGATGCTGGTGGTTGAAGATGCGGCCATGTACGATATACTAGTGGGCAATGACCAAATGCACCCAGTTGCGGACGCTATCACCCAGTACCCCGTTGCCCAGCTGCATTTGTACCCCAACCTACTCGAATACCCGAAGTACATTGTCTCCATCCCCATGACGGCGGTCAAGCGGACTACCAAAGAGGCCGTGGTCGCACACAAACGGGTGGCCTGCGCTACCTCCAGCTTCCCCAACGACCCCGAATCGTTTGGGAAGCTGGGGGGGGGATGCAGCTCGGCGACGACCACTTCCACAGCAAAACCGGACCACTCAGGCACGGAGAAACGAGACTGGGGGTGGCCTAGGCAAGCGCTCAGTGTGGCTAGTGCACTGGGTGGCTTAGCAGTCAACGCCGTGAGCAATCTGGCTGAAGCAGCGGCACCCAAGGTGGAGTTGCAGCTGAGCCCGCAGTCAAGCCCACGTCGCCGCGGCAAGAGGAAACGGCCAACCAGGCGGATACGTGAAGAAAAGTACCTGCGGGTCAAGCGCCGTACATGGTGGACCTCCGTCTCTGCGAGCCTGCTGGCCCTTATCCTCATCTCTCTCACGGTGGGGGCAGGAGCTATGCAGGGCCATGTCACCGGGAGCCATGGTGTTGAGTTAGCCACACATGCAGCAGCCACCGGAGGCTACATGCTGCGTCAAACCGGGTGGGATTGTGCGGCCCCGAACCGTGCAGCCCCACAAGGACAAGCAGTGGCGGATGCTGGAAGACAAGTGCGCTGGGACAGCGACCCGTCATCAGCCCTGGCAAGCGTGGCGTCATTCACACCGGAGGGAAATTCGGCGGCAACCGCCTATGAGAGGTATCAGAAGGATGCGGAGGGTGGCTGGATCTGGGGCAACAGCATCACCCTGGATACCACGACCAATGCAGCACTGAAGGAGGCCGTGCGAGCACGCAAGCATTCCGCCTTTGCATATAGCATGGAGGAACTCCCGGGCTACTCTGGTGATCAAGGCCCCTTCTCCCTGGACCTCGACACAGATAAGCCAGTGGTGCAGCCCCCGCGACGTTACAGCCCCAAGGAAAAGGAGGTCATCGTTGCCAAGACAGCGGAACTGATCAAGCCCGGCATTGTCAAGGAGTACGTCGGCCCAACCATATGTGCGGTGAACCCGGTGCTGGCAGCCAAAAAGGATCCGCAGACGGGCATGTGGACGGATTACCGCATGGCTCAAGACTACAGGCCGGTCAACCAGCACACCTTGTCAGACAGGTACGGTCTGCACCGTCCAGAGGAGATCTTCCAGCGGGTGGGCAAGGCCGTCATTTTCTCCAAACTGGACCTACGGCAGGGTTTTCTGCAGATCCCAATCAAGCCGGAGGACCAGCCCAAGACGGCTTACTGGGTCGGAAACAAGCTGATGATGTATACAAGGATGCCTTATGGGCTGAAGAATGCCAGCGCCAAGTTCCAACGGGTCATGGACTACGAGCTGGCAAAGGCAGGGCTTGATGATGTCAGTGTGGCCTTCATTGATGACGTGCTGATCTGGTCGGAAACCCCGGAGCAGCATGTACGTGACGTGGAGCGCGTGCTGGACGCCTTGTCTGCGTGTGGCCTCCGAGCCCACCCGGACAAATCTATCTTTGGTGCGGACGTTATCGAGTACCTGGGCCACAACCTCAGCCCGTTCGGCATCAGTCCGCATCAAGCCAAGGTCGCCGCCATCATGGCACTCCAACCGCCCAAGAATGTCTCCGAGCTACGCACGCAGCTTGGCTTCGTCAATTACTACCGCTGTTATGTACCCAACATGAGCCAGATGGTGGTGGAGCTAAACAAGCTACTCAAGAAGGATGTGCCCTGGAGCTGGGGACCGGCGCAGCAGGAGGCTCACGATGCGATCAAGGCCGCCTTCCTCCGAGAGGGTATGGTCCTTCGTCGCATTGACTACAGCCGGCCATTAATCCTGCACACGGACTTCTCCAACAGGGGCATTGGCGCCGTGCTGGGCCAGCTGGATGACGATGGGAATGAGTACATGTGCGCCTGCATCAGTCGGTCACTCAACAAGCACGAGGCACAGTACAGCAGCTACAAAGGGGAGATGCTGGCAGCGGTCTGGGCAGTGAAAATGTTCAGGCATCATCTCATCGGTGGGCCGCCATTCAAGCTTGTCACTGATCATCAGCCGCTCACCTACCTTATGAGCGCTGAGGGTCTGACGGGTCAGTATGCGCGGTTTGCCCTGGTGCTGCAGGAATACAACTTCATCATCGAGCACCGTCCAGGCATACGTCATCAAAACGCGGACACACTTTCCCGCCATCCCCGTGCAAGCTGTGCGGACAACACCGGCGCCAGACTGGACGAGGATTCGGAGCAGGCAGCTGAGCTGGGCCCGGCACCCAGGGAGGTGTTGGCTACAGTCCGAGCAGCATGGGCGGACAATCAGCTGGCGAGCGCATCTGTGCACTTCACAACGTTGGTGGCGCCGTTCAGCGAGGACTTCTGCCCATCACCGGCGGAGGCCATCTTGGGCTGGAACGGGTGGCGTCTTGAGGAACGGATGCCACCACCTGAGCCAACGAACCCTGTCAAGACGCGCGAGAGGAGGCAGCTGCACGGTACTGCTCATGAATGGTTCACAACCGCCAAACGGCTGAGGGGACACCTTGTACCGCATCGAGGGGGACGCCAAGGCACGTGTCGTACCTCGGCCGGCCGAGCGTACTGACATCATCAAGCGGACTCACGAGGACACTGGTCACTTTGGGGTGCGTCGAACCACAGGACTAATCCTGACAAGCTACTGGTGGCGTGGGATGTCGGAGGATGTGGCAGCCGTCGTGAGGCATTGCTCGGCCTGTGACCGCGTCAACGCCAGTTTCAATAGTAGGACACCTGAGCTTAACCCCCTGCCTATCTCGGGACTCTTCTACCGCTGGGGCGTGGATCTATGTGGGCCGTTCGATCGCACGGCTAGGGGCAATGTCTACACCATGATCTGCATCGAGCACTTCTCCAAGTACGTGGTCATGATCCCGCTACCGGACAAGCAAGCAGAGCACACGGCCTTCGCCTTTCAGCAACACGTGCTGGGGAGATACGGAGCTTGCGCGGAGGTGTGCTCGGACCAGGGCAGCGAGTGGAAAGGGGAGTTCGCGCAGATGTTGGTAGATTCGTTCATTGATCACCGACAGACGTCAGCCAGTCATCCCCAGGCTAATGGGCTAACGGAGCGTGCGGTGCAGACATGCAAAAATGCGCTCCGGCGCATTGCGCATGCGGGAGGCGGCAACCAGGACTGGGACAAGCAGCTGGCCTATATCATGCTGGGCTACAACTGCTCGGTTCAGTCATCCTCTCGCCTTGCGCCCTATCACATCATGCACGCCGTGGAGCCCACGATACCACCAGCTATCAAGGAGCGGTTCATGGAGGAGGTGAATTTGGATGACCAAGACACGGCAGCCCGCTCAGTCATGCAACGTGCGGCGGTGCTACGGCGACACATGGCGGTGGCGGGCAGCAACCTATTGATAGCCCAGCATCGAGACACCCTACGCTACGCACGGATGAGGGGGGGTGCCGTGCTACCGCGCTTGCGCCGATTTGATATTGGCGATTATGTGTACTACAGGAACACGACGGCGAGAACCACGCTGGATCCACAGACACGGCCGGAGATTCTGCGCGTCACTGAGGTTCGTCCTACGGGCGTGCTAGTCCTGGAGGGTCGTTGTGGGAATACTATCACGGCGCATGTCACCCATTGTGCGCCGTGCCACCTGCCTATCAGCGACCATCAGGTGGACCCTAGGCTTGCTCGGCCCTCGCCCAACCTGCCTTGTGAGGTTTGCAGCTTTCCTGACGGAGAAGAATGGATGCTGCTGTGTGACAGTTGCGGGGCTGGGTGGCATACCTACTGTCTACGACCCCCGCTGAGTCATATCCCGGAGGGCGCGTGGGTTTGTCCCCGGTGTGAGATGAAGGGGATCAAAGTGAGTGATTTGCAGGCGTTGGGCCCCGACCCCTCGTCTGGGAAGCCGTTGCAGCCGCCCAAGCACTTGCTGGAGCTTCAGGGGGCCGCGATCATGAGGGAGTCACGGGGACGTGGACGTCGCAGTACGACCCACCTCGGGGTGGCATCGTACGTGGGGCGACAAGGACGTGCGCATCGTTTTCAAGTTACCTACGATGACGGTTTTGTGGAGGTACTGGGGGTTACAGAGCTGAGGAATCGCCTGGCTCCCAAGCAACGTGTGGAGAAATCAGCCAGGACAAGCACGTCTCAAGCATCATCGAGCTGGGAGCTGGACAGTCCACAGCACGTGGAGATGGCGGTGGTGCAGGGCATGCCCGGAGAGCATGAGGCCTACAAGCTTTCCGCACTCAGCACGGCACTTTCACTAGGTCGGATCCGTCCGTGCCCCGTGACTGTGCAGGAGATTGATGTGCTTTTGGGGGTGCTGGCGCTGGAGAATGCAGGTGCAATGTTTCTACCATTCAAGTGGAGAGATGATGTGTTACAGCAACTCAGAGGAGCAGCATGTGTGTTCAAGTTTCTGGTAGGAAAACCGGACCTGAAGGCGCTAGAACCGAGAGCCTTGGAGCGTGCGCGAAAGGACGGTTTGGACATGAAGGTCATTGCGGTAGATGTTGATGCTGAGGTGTTGGACTTAGTGTTCCCAGTCATCGTGCAGTTTGCTGGAGTGGTGGCCCTTGCGTGTGTAGCCTACCGCTACCTGACAGCCGCTGACTATGCTAGGATGCGGTGGCTGCTCAGTTTGCACAAGCAGGGCAGGTTGGCTATCATGAAGATGGGGGAACGCATGTGGGTCATGGTTTTCAGCAACGACCTATGGAAGCATGCACTACTTCTAGACGAGAGTGGGCTACTTGAACTTGCCTAGGATCCCTTTCTTTGGCCAGCTCACGGGAGCTGATACAGCACCCAGAGCTGGGGGGGGGAGTAAGTGTTTCGCATCTAGTGTGTTTGCGGGGCGGTAATCGGGCGTGACAGCTGTCACGACGGATTAGGTGATCGCACATGGCAGGTGGCACCAGGGATCGCAGCATGCGTTGCGCAAGGGTATCATAAGGATAGATAGCATAACGAACCCATAAAGGCTAGTTAGACCGGATGCCTGGCCCATTCGTGTGGTTGAGCCTAGGATATTCAGTGGCTAGACTGGACCAAAGCGCGTCTTATATAGCGAGCTGGTTGTACGGCATAGCTATTTGGCGGGTAGAGCGATGACGCTCATAAGTTTGCCATAATTCAATCTGATTATATCTTGATAACTATTTCCGTGTGTTTTATTCACTGCTATTTTTGGAGTCCGTAAGAGGTATTCTGGACCTTTCGACTGTCACGACGAAGATGTACGGCAATAGCAGTCGAACAGGTATATTAGTGATGCTAGAGCAAGTGAACTTTGTCACTTGGCTCTAGAAGCGTAGTACTTCTTGAGCGTAAAAGACCTACTCTATATTATTTTGCCTTATTTTCTTTAGTGCCGACTACTGTAACGTGCTCGCTAGCCAAGCCCCTTTCCGAGCCGTGTCTGGAGCAAAGGACTACGAGTCAAGCCCTTCGGTTGGCAGGAATCCGATCCTGCAACCCGCGGACGAGAATCAGCTGGTCTAGGCGCGCAACGGAGCTAAGTCGAGCATCGACCAAGGCCATAGCCCATCCCATAGTAAGTGTTTCGCATCTAGTGTGTTTGCGGGGCGGTAATCGGGCGTGACAGACCATCACAACACCAAACAATCCTCCGGCCAAACCACAGGCGAGATGGCCGTCGGGCTGTGCCAGGTTATGCTGCTTGTGAGTCAGTGGGATGTGGGGTTTTGCGTATTATTATTTTATGCTGCATCATTGTGGGTGTTTATTGATGAGCTGGGTTCCTGGAGAGGGCTGAAGGATGTCGACCTCTCAACTTGACTTCGCTCCCCAGTCGCATTACTCGGCACAGCTGCTCTCTCGCTGTCCCTACTCTCCCTTTCCGGTTGTTGAACAATTTATTGCCGTACTAAGGCGCTGGGGTGGTTACTAATGTGCAGGATGGGGTTACTAATGGCCTGGATGCGGCGTCCGCCCTGGCCATTGTGCGGTCGTTGCAAGCCATGTGCGAGCTTGCCAATGTGAGTGGATGCGAATGTGAGTGGAGGGGTCATCATTTGAGATTCGCAATGACGCCCTCTCCCAAACCGCAAGAGGGCAATGGTCTACTGGGTAGCGGTCGCGCCAAAGCCAAAGCAGCTTCTCAAAGACATTTGCTCACATGAATTTTTCGCACCGGCAACCCTATCCGTCCCCCTCCCAGCTCGCTCTTCACTCACTGCCCATCCGTTTGTGTGTCTGTCTGCAAGCCAGGGCATCATCTCCGCTCGCCTCCCCTTCCCCATGTGACAATCTTCCTCCGTCTTCCCTGCCCTCCCCTGCCTGCAGGTGACGCTGCTCGCGACGCAGCCCTCTCTGGATGTCTAGATGATGCAAAGGCCAAACCCCCCAAGCCTTAATCCCCGTCATCACCCAGCAGTACATTTTTGTTCCCATATCTGGCTGTATGGTTCTGCTAAAGACCTGGACTGTTCCCAGCCTCCTCTCTGCCCGACTTTGCCAACAATCCAAGGCGGTCATGGCATAAGGGCCATTACACGAAAGTATGTTTTACCAAGATATACACTCTGGCGCATGCAGACAAGTAAGAACCAGAAACCTATCTAGGACGCCTGCATCACCCCCGAGCGCACATTCCGCCGGCGGAGGTGAGGGCAGCTGTTGTTGAGACGTGTTTCGGCGGGTTGCAGAGTGCAGGAGGGGCCTTCCGGCGTGAGAGATTCTTGGCGCCGGTCAGATATCCCGAACAGCAAGCGGAATTCATCTACGATAGTCCACCGCCCTACAGCAGACACCACCGAAAGGAAGCAAAAAGCAAAGCTAAGCAACTTTCTCGATGCCCGAATTGCTACGTTGGCAGATCAGACAAATCAGGGCAGACAGCTCCGTCCAACAATAACTTACCTAGAAGCATGAATACACACCGTCGTGCTTCTGTTTCTTCCAGAAGAACTGCAGCTCTTTCCCATTCGGACGGATACTTCACTCTGAGAAGCGGTTTGGCAAGATCCCGTTCAGCAGGAGTCAGGCCGGGTACCTTCTCAAGAAGTCGCTCCCAAAGTGGCACTTGATCAGCCATCTTATACAGCTCTGCCTCTAAGGACACGCATTACGAGACTGCAGCTTGAAGTGATGGAATGTCCACGCTCGACCCCAACCTGCGACGATACATAAAAAGGCTCGTGCCCATTAATGAATTATAAAGAGTTTGATATTAAAGCCCTGAGAGAAGTCTTCAAAACTAAAAATGTCTCATTGGGCAACGAACGCTACATAGGGAAGGATGTTACGAAGTGCGGTCCCTATAGGGCCCTAAGTCGTACTAATAACCAACTCAAGAAATCAATCGTAATTTAGGTGGTATTTAACAATACCGATTTTAGGTTTTGCGCAGCCAATTTGGCTTCTTTCGATAGGTCCATAAGGCCTTGTCCGTTGGACGAGAGGACGCGCGGCTCAGCGGGCCTAACGTCCTTACAAAGGACGTTTTGCAATCCTGCAAGACACGGCATAGCAAAATATGACAACGCAAGTGCACGAAAACGCAAGATTGCGTTCAGCAAGCTTCCTGTCTTACGTTGGCAGCCACGCTCACGTATTCATTGCATGTGCAAAAGAGGTACCCATCGTTGGCCTTCCTTATAGTTCTTACCAACAAAAATTGGCACGTATGGCGGAAAAACCGTTGGCCGATGAATGCAGCTGGCTTTGCCAGCGACAGTCTGCACATAGTTCGTCGGCCTTTCAGTGCTTCAGTATATCTAAAAGGCAAGCCATATACCTGACCAATGCTATGAGCTTCAAGGGCTCGAAGCTTTCACAACATCATTAAGGGTTGGACAGATGCACGGTTCCATCCATCCATCGCGCACATGGAATAACAAGTTTGCGCATACTATCATGCGACATGTTTCGACATATTTAATATAATACTGGAACTCTTATTCTGCGGCAACACACTTACTTTCGAGCGTTTCCGGCAATACGTGCAACTCCTGCAACCTAGGTCCCTTGAAAATGTCTGCTGCTGTGGCGACTGAAAAGAAACAAGTGCATATTCCCTTCGTCAGCAAGAATGGTAAGTATCGAAAAGGCGAGGAGTCTGGCCTGGGGAGCGAGGTGGCGGTTAGCGCCGCTCCTGTCTCGCAAACCAGCACCCGCAAAGTAGTAGGGCAAAGTAGAACTCAGGGGTTTTGGTCGAGGTGTGGGAAGCCGCCGAGTGCGCAGCTTTGGGCTCAGCCTCCCCACCTCACGCAGGTTCGTGATTCGTCTCCCCACCTCCACTTCCTCCCCTCCACCTTCCCCCACCTCCCATTGAGGACCGCACCTGGTGTGCAAACCTCGAGTTCTGGTGGCCTGTCCGCATGAGCTGCCCCCACACTGGGTGGAACTGGCGGTGGTGGTTCCGGAGCAGGGCGCTGTGACGGGCCTGGAGAGAGAGGTGACGGGGGAAGGCAGAGGGCAGAGTTGGATGAGTGATGGGCGTTGATGAAGGAATGCGTCATCGGTCGGTCGGCGGGGACATAACCATCGTGACGAAGTTGACACGCATGCCGTCACCACCAGTGCCCCAAGCACAGTCCCGCCGGGCGGTTGCGTTCCCCCTCCCCGTCCATCACCCACTGAGAAACAGACTTGCTTACCTTCAGCCCCTCTTCTTTCCCCCTTTGCCCCTCCCATATACCCAAGCACCCAGTTCGGCCCCACACGCCGACCCACCTTGAGCTGTGCCCGGTCCGTCTCAGCAGCCTGCAACAGCTGAAGGGCGTCACGGTAGGCCTGGGGGGCGTGTGTGTGTAGAAGGAGGAGGAGGGTGGTAGGGGTGGAGGCTTCCCTTTCGCAAATCGGCTGGGAGATGATGGCATTCTGACGATGGCGAGTTGCGGCCGCCCCCCATCCAACTCCCCGCCCTGCCCACCTGGTCCTCAACGCCGTCCGCCCCCATCCCCTTGTTGCTGCGAATGCTCCACCGCAAACGTTGGATTCGGTCGTCGTACTCGTCGCGAAGATGCCTTAGCTGCCGAAGCTCCTCTTGCATCTTCTGCGCAATCAGGGATGAGGGGGATACAGGGCTGCTGGTGTGGGGACTGGACGCGTGTCATAAGCAGCAGTGAGAGGCAGAATACCCCTGGGAAGCAGAGGGCCGCGCGAGACTGCCGTTCCTGTTGCTGCTGGTACTGCTGCTGGAGGCATCTGCTAACGCCAACCGATACGGACGACGGCCCAGGGCTACTGATTAATGTTTGATTTCGGCGTACAACAAGCTTCCAACCTTGGACTTCTGTCAGATCCGCACCTGCTGTGTGGTGTGGCAGGCTGTCGTTTTCGTTGACATATGCTTTCCCGTGTTGGTGTGTTGCGCGCAGCATGGCGGAATTCCGCGTAGGGGTATGCCGCTTGCCCCCCGCCCCGGACTGCTGCTGATGCGATTCCCGCTTTGTTGAGAATGAGCGACACACGGTGATAAACCAGGAGAATGAGGAAGAAGTAATACGGCCGGGGGCCGGGCGCTTTTCTTTCTAACACGCTTGATCCTAATTAATACATAGACGGCCCTATTCCTCATGCAGAGGTCCGCGGTGAAGCATACACGGTGGACGGGGTGGGGGGACGAGGGGGGGAAGCGCAAGGCGGCATGGCCTTGGGAACTAGTTCGTGATCAGAGGCCGAGCTGGTTCCCATGGCCATGCCAGCCGCAGGAGGCGCGGTATGTATGTTGCTTATGTCGTGACGTTGGAGCCAGGGGGTGTCGTACGCTGTCCAGCTGCTGTCGAGGAATAGAGGGCCACGATCACAGCGCAAATGTAACTGCGCGCCTCAGTGGACTGCTAACCCGGAGGGAGCGATGGCATGGTTGTGGTAGCGACGGACCTAGATGGCGGGCGCCGTTGCTGATGGGCTAGGTGCATCTGAATCGGAAGCCCAACACTCCTTTCGTCGAGCAAAGCTGCACGCAGTTCGGGCTGCACGAAACGGACACCTGCCACACTGTTCCGGTCTTCCATACTCCATACTCCGATCGTGTCATTGCCGGCTTCATGCTGCCCTTGAACATGTGTCCATGATCCTTGAACATGTGTCTTTGCAAACAGTCGTCAGGCACATTACAAGATGCCTTGTGATTTAGTGCAACACCCATTGTACTGCTCTGGTGGGCGCTCCAGGCCAGCAAGGATAAGGCGGTACTGGCAGCTGAATCGTTTGCCTGCTTGCGATGATCAGGCTAAACGGATATGTGGTTACCAGTCCGGAACTGCTCCCTTACTAATCGGTCCCGACGGTTATCATCATAAGACTAAAGCTCTGGAGACTACGGATAGTACTATAAGTATTAGATTGTAAAATGAGACCTGTTGAAGCGCTCATTCTTGACCTTGACGGACTCATCCTGGACACTGGTGAGGCATGGGAATGTGTTCCCTTAATATCATTTTTTATATCTTAATTGACAGCTCGTATGGCAATTGTAGAATCCCTCTGCGTGGAGGTCGCCCGCGAGATAGTTGCTCGACATGGAAAGCAGTTAACATTAGAAGCTCAGCGGGTGGCTCTCGGCAAGCGGCCCCACGAGTGTTGGTCCGATGTTGCCAAGGCACGTTTTCGCTTACGGACGTGGGGCGACGGGGCGTTGGGCCCTAATCGAAGACTGCGGAGGGGTCTCTTGGAGAGGCTCAAAGGATGTGTTGCCGAATATTATGCGAAATCCGGCCCCATGTTGCCGTTAATAGGTAGAGCGACGAGAGACAAAGTGATATTTCCTGTAATTGCTCCAGGTGTTGGGTATTGAGGTCTCCGCGGAGCAGCTCCTGGCGGAGTCCGAACCCCTGCTCGCTGCCAGGTGCGTCAGCGGTGGAGCTGCTTGTAGTGGTGCTGGTGGTGGGTGAACCACACTGGAGCTTTTCATTCACTCCCTCCCCTGTCTCCACCTTTTTTTAAATGCTTGCAGATGGGCGCACGCGCCGCTGCTCCCTGGCGCTCTACGACTTGTACGGCACTTAGCAGCCTGCAGAATACCATTAGCCATCGCTACCAGCACCCCTCGCGCCACTTTCGCTGCCAAGATGAGCCTGAAGGACGAGCTGCGGGGACTGCTGGTGGAACGACCGGGGGCGGTGGTGGTGTGCGGGGATGAGGTATGGTTGGCGAGGGGCCGTGGGAATATGCCGCCGCACTGGTACCCGGATGGTACGGGTGAGGTACGGGCGAGACAGTGCTGTTTCTTGCGCCGTATATTGTCTGTGATAAACGACCGCCTGTGATGTCTGTCTGTCCATCTGTCTGTCTATCGCTGCACTCGCATGCAGGTGGACAGGGGCAAGCCGCACCCCGATGTCTTCCTGGAGGCGGCCCGGCAGCTGGGCGTGGCACCGGAGGGATGTCTAGTGCTGGAGGACGCACCGAGTGGGGTGGAGGTGGGCGGTGGAGGTGGGGAGAGCGGCGGGGGAGAGGGGCTATGGTACAAACGACTGTCCCTGTCAGACTAATCCGGATATGTACGGAGTTGTTGGTCTGTGTGTGTGTGTGTTTGTATCTGTGTGTGTGTGTGTGTGTGTGTGTGGGAGGGGGGGTTCTACGCGGACACTTGCAAACGGAGGTGGCTTGGCCACGCCCAAATGCTCAGCACCCGAACCGTCCTCATATCTCCTCCCGCGATCAGGCCTGACTCATCGTCGCCATTGTTCTCGTGGTTTTTCTCAGCCTCCCAGCACTTTACGTAGTTCCCAGAATGACCTTCCGCCGCTCGTCCCGGCTCACCTCATGTGCCCAGGGTGCTACGGGTGCGGGTATGCGGGTGCTGGTTATACCGTCACTTGTGGGGTTATCGAGGGAGTACGGCACAGTGGACCCTTCCTCATGCTCGGGGGTGGTGGAGATACTACCCTCGCTGCTTGCCTTCTCTCCGGCTGCGTACGGCCTTCCGCCCTTCAGGGATCTGCTGCCCTCAGCGGCTATAGACGACTCTGATCAGTGCCAAGGGGGCCAAGAGGGTCAAGGCGGCGGGCAGCAGCACGGTGGTGGCGTCATCCCCATGGACCGCGTGCTGCGCATTCGGGGGAAGGTGGTCAAGGGCTTCGGCCGGGGCTCCAAGGTAAGGGAGGTGAAGCCGGGGCGCACAAATTGGCCGTACTTAAGCATGGTGCCAATGGTGATGGTAACGGTGATACTAGTGATAATGGCAGCTGCTCTGCCGTTGTTTAGTACAAGGAGGGGGGGTAACTTATAAATGGATATCCGGACCTCGATCATGTCGGACCATTCGTCGCCTCCACAACATCCCACACCTGTGGGTGGTGGGTGTCGCGGCAGGAGCTGGGTATTCCCACCGCCAACGTGGATCCAGCGGCGGTGGCCGGTTCTCTGGCGGAGGCGGTCACTGGCATCTATGCGGGTTGGGCACGAGTGGGCGACAAGCCGGAGGTGCACAAGACGGTGCGTGGGGGTGATGGGTTTGCGGTCCCTCTCTGGATGCCGTACTGACGCGGTGCAGTCACGATCAAAATTATTTGATTAGGAAAGTTGAAGGTGAGGTGGAAAAAGGGGGAGGAGGTTGGTAAATACCTGATAGGTGTATAACCCGGTTTATGGGAGCACGTTCAGTGATGCGGCAACGGAATGAAGCATCAGCACCTCTGAATGGTATCCTGGCAGCTGGGCCTTTCAGTATTGCCCTCATCAGTATTGCCCTCAAAGCCGGATTGCGTCCGACCACTTCGCGGTCTATTCCATTCCCTAGCACCCGAACCCTCCTTCGTCTTGTGCGGCCGCACAGGTTCTGAGCATCGGCTGGAATCCGTTCTTTGGAAATAAGGAGAAGACACTTGAGCCATGGATCCTGCATTCCTTTGACGAGGTGAGGTTCGGACAGGAGCGCAGCGAGCGTGCGGGACTTGAGGGCTGGGGCCCCGCCGGCATCACGGAATGCGAGTGTGTGTATGTGGGCGGTTGTTGCCAGACGCCCTAGTCCGTTTGCTCAGGCTGCTGGCTGCTGGCTTTTAGGGGCTGTTGGCCGAACCACTTCCGACGAGCGACCTCACCTCTTGTTCGACTCCCGCTCCTGATGATAACCCCGTCAGCCCTTTTACGGCGAGACCTTGTCGCTGGTGATCTGCGGCTATGTGCGACCAGAGGCCAACTTCAGCAGTCTGGAGGCCCTGGTGGGGCAAATCCATAAGGACGCGGAGGTCAGTCGCGCGGCGCTGGATTGCGCTCCGCTGGCGGGACTGCACGAGGACCCGTTCCTGCGGGAGCCGTCAGGTCCTCTTAAGAGCGCTTGAGGACAGCGGGGGTAATAGGAACCTACTCCCGGGTTCAGGGAGCGTCAACAACAACTGTGGCGAATGAGTGCACTTCCCTGTGCAGTCCGCCGTTACGGACTGCAACACGGTCGTCGACGACAGCGCATTGCCTCACAGTCCGCTGGGGTAGCACGGGGATTCAGTGGTAATCTGAAAAGGTCCTGGTTCGGAATGGTAAGTGTTTTATTGGCTTCGGGGGAAAATGCGACACGATCGGCGGCTAGATGCATGGTTCTGCACTCCCCTTTATCGTTTAGCGCAGACAGGATGCCCATAATGCAGGAATCAAGAGCCGTATGTGTTTTACCACAGTTACGTGGTGGGGATCTTAGGGATGATTGTGATATAATTATTATGCCGGTGTCCTCGCGGTGACCTCACTGATGGATGAAACATGGAAAGGGTGCTGGCCGAAATAGTGGATAACGGAGCAGCCTTGGCGTTTGGGATCTTTCTGGCGATGCAGTGCCGCAACCACCATCTGGTGCCCTTCTTTCGTGCACACTAGGCGCGGGGGGTGCTGTGGTTGCCGCCCTTCGTGAACTTGAACCCAATCAGAGGTAGATCGTATCATAAAAAAGATGAGTACCTGACTCGCAAATCAATGCCTAGCACAAGAAGAGTGACAAGTAAGCGGCGGATGTGTCCCTTTCTCAGTTTGGGACAGCTCCCGGTGCTCCTGAGCGAATGCTACCTTGAGGTTGCGCTTTAGGTCAGGGGCGTCCTCCTGTTCGCCCATGATTACAGAATGTTGAGATTACGAAGATTCAACTGCATTGAATCTCGTGGAGGTATGACAGTCGGCTCTCAGGATTTCCAAAATCCTAGGCAATTTTAAGGCTTTCAGCAACTTCTGATGGGAAGAACTGCAAGTTTAGCATCGGCAGTGAACAGGTTGCTCTTGGGTTAGCGTTTCTCAGGCATGTGTGCCGTTGTCTCTCTTCAGGATAGGCAGGCAGGCAGCAGGCACACATAGTAAGCATAGCACTCATAATGCATGCATAGCACTCATAATCCATGTAGAACTTAAGGAGTCTTAAATGAAAGTTCACATTCACATAAATACATTTACATGGTAGCTGTAATATTAAATTCATGCAACTCTTGATAATATTCATTGGCCATAGCAATTCACGGACATGCTGCAAAATCAGTTGCGCAGTCGGTGTTGCATGTATGAAAATCTGATCCAAGCGATCCTGGGGGAACTTGGAAAATAACCACTTGGTTTGGGATTTTGGGGCCGCAGTCAGGCCCTGGATGTCATCCACTTGAGCCTTTAAATAACGTAACGTAACCTAAAGAAAAGATCATCTCTAGCCACTGTCGTTATATTGATTGGCCCCTAACAGATGGTCTAGATGCCTGGTCATCGAACCCTGGTCTAGATGCATCAACACGCACCTGCACGCTGCTCACCCCTCCATTCATACATATTGCCCCAAGCAATTGTCTGTTGTTGCAAGAGTTGGGGTCTTCTGTGCCTGCCTGTTGCATGTTATCCATCTCTTGCCAATTCCGCATAGATTCAAGTATTGTGGCCACCACCATAATTGAACCACCTACCCAGTTGCCGTGCGTCTTCTGAGGCAGTGATGGTGGCTGGGGTCCTTTTTCCATCATCTCGGCCATCCCAGCGGGTGCAATGTGTTGTGGCAGGTCCTACTTTCATGCAAGGGGACGAAATGAAAGACGTACATTGCATTTGCTGCTACAGAAAATTCGATGGTGCAAGAAAATAAAACGAACATAGCAATTACCTTCGCAGACGGAGCTTCACTTTCCCGAGCTGACTGTGGCAGAGACGCTCAACTTCTCTGCGGACTGCCAGGGACGGCGAGGCATTGAGAGTGAGCAGGAGTGGGGCTGGGATGGTGGCTCATACGTGCGACGACACGTGTGTGTGGAAAGGGTTTTTCCCATGATGGGTCGGACGAGGGAGGAAGGCAGTTAGGTTGTTAGGCCATAAGGCCCCGTCCTGGTGACGCTGGATTTGCTTGGGTTCTGCACCGGTGTCAGGCCGGGTTTGTGAGCGAGCGGGCGGGTGGGAATGGTGTGGCGAGGGTGTTGGTCATGAGCTCATTGATACTACTCACATTGGCAGCAGCGGTTGGCAGCGGTTAGAGATCCGTATGAACAGATCTACGCAAACGACATGTCATTGCGGGGCCATGTCGGGGAGCTCTACGCCAGTAATGTGCGATACACCCCCCTCACGCCTCACGCATAAGGCCTTCCGCCTTCATGCCATCCGTAGATCTGTATGCACGTGTTGGTCACCCTTCGGTACGTACTTTTGGACTTGTCCGACGGTTGTCCACATTGAACTGGACCGACGGTTGTCTCCCCCCGGGGGATAATAGCTCGGGACGCCAGTTACAAGCAGTTGCTCGAGCAAGTGGTTGCACACTCCCCTGCCCCTCCCCCTACACGCATTTCGCTGATACCATACAACCTTACTCGCATAAGCCCGTCCTGGTTGGGTTGGTTACCCGGGGGCCTCTGGGGCCCTTCATCTCTGTTGCCGAGGGGGAGATTCTCACAATACCCCACCCCTCGCACACATACACATACACAAACGAAAAGGCCTCTGCGAGCTGATTTTGGAGCGTGAGCGGGCGGCGGGCATCTCGCCTGAAGATTCCGACCTGGAACTGCTCCTCGCATTAACCAAGGGGCCGCTGGCGTCGCACGCTGTGGTGGAGGTGAGGGCCTTATTGTGGGGATTACACAACCCTGATGCCCATGGAGCTTCAGAAGCTATCGATGAGCAGTTTTCCTGAAGAGGTGCTGTCAGGCGGTCGCGTGGATGTGAGGAGCCAACCTTAGGCAGGAACTCGGCACCCCAGTGGGGTCCACAAAGCAGTTTCTGATGGCGGATGTAACGCAGCCGCCCATTGGACTCGGATGCAGAAATCATCACCAAACGCGAACAGACGGACAAAAGCGTGATTCAGTAGATCCTGTAGAGGGAGGCTAGAGGATGCTCCTGCTGGAATGCAACAAACGATTAAGAGTTGAGGCTTCTCTTTTATCATTCCACGCTGCGTCTCGCCGTGTTGTTCTGTGTACGGCTTGACGTGTACGGCTTCATGGTACTGACGCAGCTGGTCCAACTCACGAAGTCCCCGATTCCGGATCTCGACTGTGCGCTCTGTTGCACTCCCCCCCACCCCCTTAGCGCTGTCCCGCCCAGCCCGTTCCGCTGCCCATCCCGTGCAGGTATTTGCTCGTATGCTGAGTATTGACCACGTAATGGACACCCTGGTGGGCAATTAGATGCTGAAAGGGATCAGTGGGGGCCAGAAGCGCCGAGTGACATGTGGTAAGTGCTGGCGGGTGGGCGGCGAGGTATCGCCATGCAAGGGAAGATCTGATCAACTGCCCAACCTTTCCCCAAAGCGGGAAACACCACCACCACGACTACCGCAACACCAAACAATCCTCCTGCCCCAACCACAGGCGAGATGGCCGTCGGGCTGTGCCAGGTTATGCTGCTTGTGAGTCAGTGGGATGTGGGGTTTTGCGTATTATTATTATTATATTATATGCTGCATCGTTGTGGGTGTTTATTGATGAGCTGGGTTGCTGGAGAGGGCTGGAGGGTGTCGATTTGTGCTCAACTTGACCTCCCTCACCGTTTGGATTACTCCGCACAGCTGCTCTCTCGCGGTCCCTACTCTCTCTTTCCGGTTGTTGTACAATGTATTGCCGTACTAAGGCGCTGGGGCGGTTACTAATGTGCAGGATGAGGTTACTAATAGCCTGGATGCGGCGTCCGCCCTGGCTATTGTGCGGTCGCTGTAGAGCATGTGCGAGCATGCCAATGTGAGTGGAGGGGTCGCCATTTGAGATTCGCCATGACGCCCTCTCCCAAACCGCAAGAGGGCGGTGGTCTAATTGGTAGCGGTCGCACCCTTGCAGCTTCTCACACACACCTGCTCGGAGGGGGCACCGGCTCTTGTTGGCTTTTATCGCCTTGTGGTCATATCTGTCCCCCTCCTAGATCGCTCTTAGGGTCTATCTGCAAGCCAGGGCATCATCTCCGCTCGCCTCCCTCCCTCCCTCCCCCTTCCTCCGTCTCCCCTGCCCTCCCCTGCCTGCAGGTGACGCTGCTCGCGACGCTGCTGCAGCCCTCTCCGGATGTCGTGGAGTGCTTCCATGACGTCATGCTGGTGACCGGGGGCCGACTCATATTCCATGGACCGCGGGAGGCGCTGCTGCCTTTCTTCGGATCCATGGGACTGGCTCCCATGCCGGGGCAGTCGCTTGCGGATTTCGTACAGGTCGGTAGGTGTCTATGAGCGTGTCTATGTGCGTGTCTATGAGCATGCGTGTGCTTTAAATGGGTCGGCTGGTACCGCTGGGGTATGGGATGCTGTGGGGAGAGGGACTGTGGGATCCATGAGGGCGGGTGAGAGGGTGGAGATCAGTATTCGAAGGGCTGGACCTATCCGTTCATGGGAAGGGTACTTATGCACTCGCGCCTTTCCTACCAATTGGGTTTAGGTTTGGGCCCCACCAATGTCTTGGTCCGGGTTCTTGGCTGTGCGATACCACGGCATTGTCACATCGGCTTCATCAGTGATATGCCCAGCCCCATCTATTCCGTTTCCTCCCCCCCCTTCCCTCGCAGGAGGTCCTGGGCAGCCTGCAGGACCAGGTCAGGTTCCAGGTGCCGCCGCCAGGGTTACTCATTGCCACAGCCACCGCCGCCGCCACTGTGGTCGGGACGAAAGTGGATCTCACCCAAACGCATGCGTCGGGTAAGGGGTTGGGAGTCCGGGCCAGGGACGGTGGAATGGGGGTGTTGGCTGGGTTGGGAACGGTGCGGGGTTCAGAACTTCCTGGACGCTGCCCCCGCTTCATCTGGGAAAGCTGTTTGATGGCGGGAGGTGTCTTTCGTGTCTTTCTCGTGTGCCACCTCTAGCGGCGCCATCACCATTTGGTTAATGGCGGCAGTGCTGAGGACCGAGCTTTCGCGACTGAGGATATATTGGCAGTTGTGACAGGCTATGTGGGCGTGAGCTATTTGGCCACAGCTCGCTGGCGGTTCAGGTTCTTCAGTCGAGCAGTGGCTTTATAAGCAGATAACCGGGACGTCCGGCACTTAAGGCCGTCTCAAACTTTCTAAATATTTGTAACACGAACGGTGTGTGGGGCAGGTCTTCGACGTGAGCGAGATCGGCAAGGAGATGAGAGCCAAGCTGGGCAAACCGCCGTACACCGTGTACTGACTTAATACCTCCCCCTTCAGGAGGTCTAGCTAACATCCATACTCACCCGTACGTATACAGCATAACGAGGAATGGCACTGATCCATATTACTGCACCGGTACCATCTCAGCTTCTACCTGATTGCTTAAACACTAACCTGCAGCTGTACAGACACACAAATGTCATCCGTGAACACAGCACACAGTGACACAGTGCAACGCGTCGCATGCATGGGTGCTGCGACGTGGTGGACCTGAATCCCTACAGTAGCACGACATGTTGCAAACGTGGTCTGGGTTATTGGTAACATGCATGCGTACATGGGGCACGCACTGCACCAAATGTGGCCATGAGGCCACACACTCTGCTGCTTGCTACACATACACTACCGTGCTGTAAGGGTTGTAGAATAGACAATTGACAGACATAGCCACGTGCCCCTCCCCTGCACTGTAGCTCGGTTCAGTCAGGAACCCCAGTGCTCGTCTTTGCAGGGCGAGTCACCCACAGCAGTCTTAACACCCCTACAATTGTATCAGGCCTACGAAGAACATGATGCAAAGGCCAAACCCCCAAGCCTTAATCCCCGTCATCAACCAGCAGCACATTACTGTTCCCATATTTAGCCATATCTGGCTGTGTGGTTTTGCTAAGGACCTGGACTATTCCCAGCCTCCTCTCTACCCGATTTTGCCAACAATCCAAGGCGCTCATGGCATAAAGGCTGGTTACGAAAGTATGTTTTACCAAGATATACTCTGTGGCGCATGCTGATATGTAAGAACCAGAAACCTAGGATTCCTGCATTACCCCTGAGCGCACATTCCGCCGGCGAAGGTGAGGGCAGCAGCTGTTGCTGAGACGTGTTTCTGCGGGTTGCATAGTGCAGGAGGGGCCTTCCGTCGTGAGAGATTCTTGGCAGATATCCCGAACAGCAGGTGGAAATCATGCATGCATCCACGATAGTCCACAGCCCTACAGCACACACCACCGAAAGGACGCAAAAAGCAAAGGTAATCAACTTTTCTCGATGCCCGAATTGCTAAGTTGGCATCAGAGCAGAAAGATCAGAGCAGAAGACTCCGTCCATTAACAACTTACGTACGTAGAAGCATGAATACACGCCGTCGTGCTTTTGTTTATTCCAGAAGAACCGCAGTTCATCTTATTTCGCATGGATACTCCTCTATGAGAAGTTGTTTGGCAAGATCTCGTTCAGCAGGAGTCAAGCCGGGTACCAACTCATCAAGAAGTCGCTTCCAATGTGCCACTTGATCAGTCATCTTCGACGGCTCTGTCTCTTAGAATACTTATTACGAGGCTGCAGCTGGAGTTGATGGAACGTCGACGCTCAACTTCGTATAGGTCCCAACCTGCGACCATGCATAAAAAGACTCGTGCCTATTAATGAATTATGAGGAGTTTGATATTGATGCTCTCCAGGAAGTCTTCAAAACTAAAGATGTCTCTTTGGGCAACGGACGCCACATATGGAAGGACGTCCATATGAGCTTTGCAATTCTGCAAGACACGGCATAGCATAATATGACACCGCAAGTGCACGAAAACGCAAGATTGTGATCAGCAAGCTTTCTGTCTTACGTTGGCAGCCACGCTCACGTATTCATTGCATGTGCAAAAGAGGTACCCATCGTTGGCCTTCCGTATGAGTTCTTACCAACAAAAATTCGCACGTATGGCGGGAAAGCCGATGGCCGATGAATGTAGCTGGCTTTGCCAGCGACAGTCTGCACATAGTTCGTCGGCCTTTTAGTGTTTCAGTATATCTATAAGGCAAGCCGTATACCATACCAATGCTATGGGCTTCAAGGGCTAGAATCTTTCACAACATCATTAAGGGTTGGACAGATGCACGGTTCCATCCATCCATCCATCGCGCAGTTGCTACTGTGAACCGCTGCATGGAATCAAAAGTTTGCTCATACTATCATGTGACATGATCCGATATACTTTATATAATACTTGAACTCTTACTCTGCGTCAACACACTTACTTTCGAGCGTTTCCGGCAATACGTGCAACTCCTGCAACCTAGGTCCCTTGAAAATGTCTGCTGCTGTGGCGACTGAAAAGAAACAAGTGCATATTCCCTTCATCAGCAAGAATGGTTAGTATCGAAAAGGCTAGGAATCTGGCGCAGTGATGGGACTGAGTCTTGGGCGTTCTCCCTGAACTGCGCAGTTGAGGGCCTAATCCTTTGGCGCAACCCAAAACAAAGTGGCTTTGCCTTTGCTGGCGCAAACCTGGCTTTCTTGGCATATGTTCTGAACCCTTTTCCGGCGACTACCATCATTTGCTATGCTGTCGCTATCGCGTCGTTCGCGACGTTCATCTGGGCATCGATTGGCCACTTCGTGAGCAGGTGAGTTAGCAATGCCGCTGATTGTTGCTGTCGATGGAGAGAAGCCGGCTGAAGTCCCGTGACGCGTCCCGCACAGGTCCGGCCCACCGGTTCCCGCTATGCTGACGCGCGGCCTTAGCGAGGAGGAGGCGAAGAGGTTCGTTGATGCGGCCCTCCCTACTGTCAACAAAGTACTTGGTGAGGAGTATTCTTGGCGTACACTATTGTTTTTTGTACCCAAATAGTTGACTGCTTCTACCTGTCCCGCTTGCAGCTTTCCTTGGCGTACTGGCCGCAGGCACGGACTTTAAGTTCTCTCTTGGGGTGCGTCTGGGTTTGTCCACGGCTTGGGGGAAGGTTTGGCTTTCGTT
Source organism: Volvox reticuliferus (assembly GCA_019650235.1). Lineage (NCBI taxonomy): Eukaryota > Viridiplantae > Chlorophyta > Chlorophyceae > Chlamydomonadales > Volvocaceae > Volvox > Volvox reticuliferus. The sequence continues at coordinate 54,584 of BNCP01000076.1, read as the reverse complement.
GACCGTGCGGCTGTGTTTGCAGTACGGTCCCTGCGCAACTGTTGACACCTGCATGCCTTGCTGATGTAGTTTTGTTTGTAGTGGTACACGTCGGTCACATTCAAACAACTGCAAATGCGTCGTAATTTTGACAGTTGTGATCCCGACCATTCGTCACTGCGTGCTGTACTCTAGATCGTGTTCAAACGTTTCATGCTAACATGGCGGAGCCGCTGCTTTTGGCTGCAGATGGTTTTCGGATCTTACGCCCTTGTGCATCTCTTCGCTCTCATCAGCCCTGCCGTGCTCATTTATATCGGTAAGAGGTGGCCCCCGCCCGTGTGCACGGCCTTAAGGTCTTGTTTTAACAGCGACCGCGTATGTGCACGAATTTATCGCATGGTGCTAGGTCGCATGGTCGCAAACAACCAATGACAATAAACCACTGGAGTCGAGGCTGAAACCATTGTTAATGGCAACATGTGGAACCCCACATATCGTAGGATTGTGCTTGACAACCGCCAAATGGCGATCTCAGATAAGCTGCGTTTTTCCTAACCTCTTTGCCGTCGTACTTCGCAGTTGTGGTCCTCGCCTTCTCTGCACCTAAGGTTTATGAGATGAATCTGGAACAGATTGAGAGGGTGGCTTCTTTGTGCAAAACTAAGTCGAGCGAGCTCATTGCGCAGTTCAAGGAGTGAGTAACCGCTGGTTCGGGGGTCTGAAAGGAACGGGGCCTGAACCATTTGGTCGCGATTGCCTTCGAGAAGTACAAAAGGCGCATATCGCAATCTTTTCAAAAGCGACGATTGTATATCTTAACGTATGTGTCCGATCGCGTATATAACTCCCAGCGACTAACCGTCCCGTCTGCAATAACGTGCATTGTATTTAGGTATCTGGTGCTGTACAGAAGGACCCGAATATGTTTTGGTTAATGCTTCCAAATTAGGGTTTGCGAGCTCTGAATCAGGCACATGCACCTGATGTGTATCAAACCGTTCATGTCTGCACCGTTTATTTACGCAAAACAGGACGAGTACTTAGCGCCTTGTATTGAACTCCTCACATGCAGGGTTGTCAGCAAGATCCCAAGGGCGTCGCCACCAAAGAAGGCGCAGTAAGCCCCCAATGCACCTCTTGTGCACATGACTCCGGACTGCATCTGACTTGAAGAGCGAGTTGACACGGATTTAGTTGGAACGAGTGACACGGAAGGACGCAAGCCCAGCTTCGGGTGGCTATCTCGTCAACTGACTGCTCTGGGCTCAGCAGCTACTCTGTACAACAGTCCTTACGTGTATGAGTCACGCTGCACTGTTTTTACACCGGCAACTCGTGTCAGCTAGTGCGTAACAGCAGTTGGATGGAGGACTGGGCTGTGTGGCGGTGTCGGCATCCGTTTTCTTGTATGTTGAGGCACCGCAGCAAGGCTGCATAATGTTGTAGCGAACCTGTATCATGTGGGTGCTTCCCATGAGTTGCGATGTTCCTGCCTTCTTAGTCGAGTGACATTGTACTAACTTTCATTTCTAGCTTACTGATCCTTGTCAGCGCTTGGTAAATCTGTGCTCATACATGTTCCTGCTGGGCCATTTGTATGTGATGGTGTGTGAGGGTTGTGGATAAGGTGGGCTGGTATTCAAAGCATTGCATAACCCAAATGTTCACTTTGCCCAGTTGGGCGACGTTGCTGTGGGTCGCGTTGGCTATCCAGACGAACCTTGGTGTTCATTTAAATCCTAGTTTTTGCAGCACAAGTGGCAGATCAGCCAACGAATCCAGAACCACTACGGACTCGTGGGGGGCGACGGCCTCCAATTGCTCCCTGCTATAAATGCCTGTCGCCACTCCAATGGGCACAGCGCCAGCGTCCAAAGCTGCCTGCATGCCCATATAACAAAAGATGAGACGCAAAGTCCTGGGTGATGACACGATTTGAGGCACGGAAACGCCAGGCTGTGCATTCACATCGTATTAAGCAGAACGCAACATGCCTCGCGGAAGGCCCTCAGACAACCCCGACGGCGACGGCAACGCTGGAGGTTACTCCCGCCTATCCTACAGAAGAACTGTTAACTAACCTGGATATCCATCGGGGTATCGCCAACGTGAAATCGCATTCCCACCAACCCTGCAGGGTAGTCCCAACGCTTTTTAGTACGCTAAGTAACTCGGCTGCAGTTTAGTTCGAACGTGCCCCAGTCCAGGCCTGGTGGTAGACAAAACAATTTGGGTGAGTACGGGCGGGGCGCAAAGAGGTGTTTCGCTGCCGAAAGGACAGCGGTTTCCCTCCCTTAGCCGCCCTTTGCCTCTCTATTATGAACATAATACCAAGCTGACATCCGCTGTCAGGTCACCTTATGTAAAATATGCTAATCTTGGGCGGAGGACCCGAAATGTGACACTGCCGTTGGGAATTGACAGGGCTGACCTGCCTCCAATTAGGAAAGTCCGGTCTCCAAATCAAATTTTGTTTGTCGCAGTGTGGCTCTACTAGACCATACACGAACCGTGCTTGGTAAAGAGCGGCTATAACTTAACCACCAGCTCGAACCCGTTGGTGCATTCTAGTGCTCTTCATTTCTTACACGTCAGATTTGCACCCATTTGCTTCGTTGCATTATTTAGTGCGCAAATGTGCTCAGCGGACCAGGTTTATAAGGCCCGCTAGGCTAGAAGAAAATGCTTTACTATCTTGCATTTTCAGGTAAGAGTTTGGACATGCAGGAACCGCCTGGGTCGCTTAGGTAGACTTGATGTTATAACAGATAATGTGTTGCTTGCGAGGAAGCCCTTTGCGTATGCCATCTGAGCACATTACCCTCGCTTCGACCGCCCCTCGCCTCTTACCGTGCCTCTCTTCACACTTGCGTGCTGCAATTCGTACAAATTCCCCCCGATCGCGCCACGTCTCATCCGTGTTGCCAGAGCAGAAGTCACTGCCAAAGCCCCCAAAACGCGGTGTGCTGAACAGGTCGAGTATTCCTGCAAAAGTGTCAAGCAATAATTTCGCGGCCCGCATGTCACATGCACTTCCGAGTCGGCCCGCACCAGGACGGTGAAACGAAAGACAACATACAAAACAGCAACTGAGGGTCGCCCTTCATGGGCCTCCTTTTAGCCTTCCCCAATGCAACCTAAGACTCGTACTCGGCGTTTGGCACTACCGCATGCCGTAAGTAAGGAAATTAAATCCATCGTATTTGTCGAATTGGAATGATCTCACCACAAAAACACCTGCAGACGGTTTATATATAGATGATTAAATCCTCAAAGTCCACGTACCCAGCTTCTCCATCTTGCCCCAGCCGATGGGCTCCAGGTTGCCCGTCACAAGGCAGGTCGCGGCTTGAGGCAGGGCCTGTGGCGAGAAGGGAGGCGCATAAACAACCGCTCTTAATGTGCACGGCACAAGACTAGGCGCCAGGACGACCTACTGCAGGCCTCTCAGCCACTAGCAGAAATCGAAGGCGCATACGGATCAACGGCCCAGGGGCTTCTCCGCAGAAACATGCAAATTGGAATCAGATGCAAGTGACAGCGCCCTCACACCTTCTAACGTATCAGTCACAACCAAGGCTTCATTAAATAGCAATCCATTATATTACCTTCAGCTCCGTCAGTAGCTCCGTCACTCCTGGAAGCAACTCCAACCCGACTGCTGCCTGATCCAAGTGCGCCAGGAAGTACCGTTCCATCTCCTCTTGCACGGCGGGAAGCTTGGCCATGGCCTGTGCAGGCAGCCGTTCAAGCAGGTATAAAAGCTAAGGGGGTTGAAGCTACAAGTCATTAGGTAATGTGTGCAGGTGGCTTATAAGGTCGTCCATGGAGGGCATCACGACGGTGCGTGCAGTGAGCCGTGAGTTTCGTGACCTCGCTTACAGCCAGTAACAGTTGGATTATTTTTAAAAGAGCCACACCTCCGCCTTGCTAATTCCATGATGCTCAAGGACTTTGATAATAATCAGCGGGTCCGTGGACCCATGGTGAGCAATGACGTCAATGTGAGTGTCCAGGCCAAAAACGGCCTTAAAGCCGTGGCTGAAAGCTGCTTTGTGGAGTTTATTTGCTTCTGCTCCGACAGAATGGATAAGAGTACCATCAACGTCGAAGCTGACAACGGTGATCGGCGATGAACTCGTCCGCATGACTCCCATAAATTGAGCTCGGCCTCGCACGAATATGTTTTTCTGTTCCAAATTGCAGTTCGCTCGCGCTTGGATGAAGCAAATCCTTAAACTTGTTTTTATCACTGAGGAAATGCAGCAATCAACTCTCATAAGCGTCTTACAGAATCACGTGCAGTTGTTCCTACAATCGAACCATACCTAAAACCTTAACAGTTAGCAGACAATTAGCAGTCTCTGACAGTCTTCAAAGTTGGGCTCGTCCAGGTCGTACGTCAACCATCAGCCGCATACCCTTGCACTTCCAGGCTTAGCTGATCGTATGATTGATCGTATGCCCTGGTCAGAAAGACATACTCCCACAAAAACAAGGCACACGCTCAACATCAGCTACAACATCTGCAGACACCGTCATGCAATTCTCTGCAACTAAACATGACCGTTGCCAGAGCTCACGACACTCCCTTAACAGCAGCCGGTGCGCTTCCGCTGTGTGGCCCCGGTGTTCATGTCCACAGCATCTGGCACAAACCTGAATTGCATGAAGTGACAAACGACAGTCCATAAGTACTAAGGCTGGTGCTTTTGATGCCCGCAGACAGGATTAGCCTGGAAAACCCACGACAACCTGTAGGGTCAGGAGCAATATGAATCCCCAGGACATGATGACCTGCACACTCATAAAACAACTTACAGCTCCTCCTCCTTCTCGTTGCGAAGGGCGTTCCGTGTAATGCAGGTGAACGCCGCCTCCACGTTGACGTCTTCCTTGGCCGATGTTTCGAAGTAGGGTATGCTACCCTTGGACGCGCACCAAGCCTTAGCCTTCTTTTCCGTCACCTAGCACGTCGCAAAACATACATACACAACACACGTAAGTTTACAGAGGGTCGCTCCGAAACCATACCAAAAAACTATGAATTAATCTACGCATCCACCGGGTGCTCCGACTCCCGAGGACGTCGTGAAACCCCAGCACCCCGCGAAGGACAGCCCCGGCAATCCCTTCATCACCATCACCCACACCCCGCGGGTAATCCTTCCCTTACCTGGCGGGCAATGCCGACTTCGTCGATCTTGTTGCCCAGGACAACGAAGGGGAAGTTATCTGGGTCAGATGGGCCCGCCTGGAAATGGTATCCAACAAAGTGTGATTTCAGCAAGTAACGAGCGATGAGGGGCTGGATGTTCTGTGGGCCATAGAGATATTGGGCCATAAACACGTTGGCTGAGCAATTAACAAAGTGTCCCGGAGCAGGTGAATAGCGCGATGTGTACGGATAGCATGCGCGCTCCTCAGCCCGCTCCTCAGCGGGACGGGGCAGAGCCCACCTGGATCATGAATTCGTCTCGCCAGTTGTCGAGGTCATCAAAGCTTTTTGCGTTATTGACATCGAAGACGAGCATGCAGCAATCCGCTCCTCGATAAAATGCAGACCCCAGGCTTTGGAAACGCTCCTGGCCCGCCGTGTCCCAAATCTGCGAGTAGTGCGCAAGCCAGGGTTTCCGTCACGCACGAGGACCTAGGCAAATGTTCGCACAGACACGTACCTGCATCGTCACCTTCTTATCATCCACCTCAATCTCCTTGGTGAGGAAATCTGCGCCTATAGTCGCTTTGTACTCCTTGGTGAACTTCTTTTGCACGTACTGGTTCATCAGTGACGTCTTACCGACGCTGCGGGGACAGCAGTGTGACCCTTAGGTCAATTGATTTCAGAAATCTAGAATGTGCGGGCGAAATTTAACGCACCCGCTGTCGCCAAGAATGATGATTTTCAGAACGCGTCGCTTCTTCGTCGACATCCTGCCTGAGATTCGGCTGCTGTCTAAAGGCTCAGTGATAACCCTTTAAGGGTAGCAAAAGAGCGACCAGCGACCAATAGCTAGCCCCAATGTGTGGGGACACGGGCTCTGAAAGAGCGAGCCCTAAGGTAGCGTTAATCCAGTTGTTAAGCAGTGACCGATACTGCAAGAGAATTCTCCGGAAGACATCAGGATTTTGTCATATAGCGCGATGGCAGGCCACGACCTACAGATGCACGACACTGTCAGACCGCGAATCACCAGAGTTTCACTATATTCTCGGATTCCTACCTAGTGATAATGTATAAGTCCATCATAATTTATGCTTTACCATTTGCATTTCGGAAGAGTGGTTGCTCCGGAACGAAAACATTTTGCCTCATAGGAAGGATACGGGAAACTTGACTTGTATAATTCATGAAAATTCGAAAGATTGAAGTTTTTCTGCACATGCCAAATCAATAGACAAGGTAGCGGTTCAGGCGCAGATATGCTGCCTGGCGAATGGTCTATAACCTTGTTGGTATTGTTACTCCCGACCGGCTGGGGGAGCAAACACCATCAAGTAGGTGCACATTAATGCTGTCGCATATACTTGCAGTGAAAGCTACACATCTGACATGTATGTGCACGGCAGGTCGAACATGGCAGCAGTGGTGCAAACTATTTGGATTTAGAAGTAGCTTTGGATTGGCTAGATCCAGAGACAGACCAAGCCTTGTACCAGGGCCCTGGTGCGTTCTGATCAATCCCCTCCAGACAGCAAGGGTGTGAAGGAAAAGGGACAAAGGGCCTGGACAAAAATACTGGAAGCTAGCAGTGAGGTGTGCTCTCTTTTTCCTGCAAGTGATGGGCCCTGCCATCTCGTTGCTGTACGTATACGTTAGTGACAGCACCTATGCTGTGTTCAAGTTTGTGCCCCGTTACGCTGCCAACAGGTGCAGAGGCAGACCCGGGCCACTCCCGGCAGCTGCATCAACTGCATCATCAGCACGTCATCACGCAGTCCAGCACCGTGAGCACCTTTCTTGAGCGCCGCGCACGGGAAAAGCGGTGCCGGGGTACAATGGGCGGCTGGTGTGGAGGCTACGAACAACAGCAGCCGGTGCCGCTGAGACCAGCGCCCAGGGGTAACCGGGCCTGCCCGAGAAACTGTAGCGGCGTCGGGAACTGCAACTATGACATAGGAAAATGTGATTGTCCGGCAGGTACGGCAGGCTGGGCTCGCGGCAAGGAAGCGCTTGATGGCGCTGGCTGGGCGCGTACCGCAACAGTACTCGCTTCACGCACCGATACCTTTTGAATTTTTCCCATGAGGTTACGGTGATGTTTCTAAGTTAGGGTGACCCATGTGTCGCAAATGGCCGCCCTGATTCTGTCCTCCTTCTGCCCGCTCCTCGCCTTTTTAACCCGCATCCCCTCCGTCCCCGCCCAAGACCGCTTCAACTCATTTCTCCGACCCTAACTCTTGCCATCTCTGATCCTCCCCGCGAGGCAGGCTCCCAGGGTGAGGACTGCGGCACGGTGCTCTTGCGGCCCTGCACCACCAGCTTCCGCGTTGGGGGCACTGAACCTGTGGGTCATATCGATGATGAGGGTCGCGACTTGCGTCTGACGGACCCCGGGTATACAGAGTCGCGGTGCACAGGTAGGAGGCTTCGGTGCATAGGCAGGGGCCCGGCATGTGCGTCACCATGTGCGCGCTCACCAAGGTATCGCCACCAAAATCATTTGCCGGGACCTCTTCCTTTTCCGACTGTCCGTCTTTTATCAGGCATCTGCGACCCCATCACGGCGCGGTGCTTCTGTGACGGCAAGTACCGACGGGTCAATCCCCCCAAAGGCTCCCCTCCGGGCACTCCGGCACTGGTTCGCGGCCGCCCACTCGGCAACCATGTGTGCCAGGTGAGTGGTGAGCCGTTCGGGTCAGTTGGAGATGCGGGTGATGTAACATTGAAATACAAGTCGGGAACTGATGACGCACAGGTGCTCCGGGGTAATGCGAGTAGGGCTCCAACGTGGGATCCGAAGCCTTCAGTCGAAGAAGAGTAATTTGAAATCTCAAAACGCGCGGACTGCCCACCCTTGAGTAGCTGTTACAGACGCTGCCTCTCATCCGTTCCCGAGAGCCACATGCAGATGAGAACCGGCTGTATGTGCTGATTTGATGCGCCGCGCGCCCTTCCGCCCGCCCTACCGTGTCCCCCCGTTTAAGGTGAGTGATGACGGCAAGGGCAACAAGCTCGAGTGGGGCCAGGTGCCATGGGAGAAGATCTACGGACCTGAAGGCTGGTGCAATTCCGACACGCCGGTGACAACGTGCGGCCCGTGTGGCAGCGCAAGAGGGGAGGGAGGGAGTGGGGGGGAGATCAGAGGGGGCGCAGTGAACAAACAAATCCCGTTATGGGGGCGCGTGGAGGTCCTGTGAGGGGTGTGCCGCGGTGGGAGTGGTGGGTTCCTGCAGCAGCGCGAGGTATTCTTCTTGGGGCCAACGTGTCGCCACGTGTTGTTTGGGAAAGGGACATTGGATGGCGTACGACATAAGTGCAAGGAAGCAGGGGGGGGCTCCGTGGACCGAACGGCCTGCCAGTAATACACCATTGGTGCTGTATCTCATTAACTCAGCTCACGGCTGCTGTATTAGGCGTCATGGACTTCCTTCTTAGCCTGATCGGGGCCTGGTGCATTGAGTGGTGCACTGTTTTGAGTCCTGCTGATGGTGGCCGGAGGCTTAGTGTTGCGGGTGTTGGCGACGCGCAGTACCGCGGGACGGAATCCAAATCCAAATCCACCCTCATAAATGCCTTTTGCCCCGATCATACACATACACACATGCAGGTGCGGCTGCTTGTTCGACGGCTTCTCCGGTCCTCTGTGCGACGAGGTGACGGAGACTATGTGTCCGAACCAGTGCTCCGGACATGGCGAGTGCGACAGCGGCTTCTGCAAGTGCCATGAAGGCTGGTACGGTACTGACTGTGCGCGCAAGGTGGCTGGACAGCATATGGAGCCAGGTAGGCGGCGGATGGGGCGGCGTACGACGTGTGCATTGGTGAGGGTCGGGTGGAATGGATGGGGACGGTCCAGGTGGGATGTTTGAGTTCTTCATCTGGATCTGGATCTGGATCTGGATCTGGACTTGCAGACATTCAGACGTGGTTTCCTGAGACACACACACCTCGGGGCCGCCCTGATCCCCCCACCCCGTGACCCGGCGTCCGCGAATGATCGGTCGCCACCTCCCCCCTGACTTGACACAAATAAACCAATTGGAAGCCAGGGCTGCACGAAAATGCCGGCCGGCCCTGGCTTGCGGACACGGTGCGAGTGGCGCCGGAGGCAGCTGCAGCCGCTCTGGCAGCTAGCAGCGGAGAGGTGGCCGGCGCCGCTGACGGCGCCGTCAGTCAAGCGGGACTTATGCCGGCGCGCCGGCGCCCGCTGATTTACGTGTACGATCTGCCGCCCGCCTACAATGCGCGCATGTTGCAGTACCGCAACGACAAGTACGTTTTTAGCTGGTTTACGTGGGAGATGTGTTAATGAAGCTAATTATGTACCCTCTAGAGGGTTATGCACCGCTCATCCTTGAAGATCTCGTTTGAGGGGTAGCTGCTGCGGGATTGGGGGGTGCCGCAGCCCGTTATGGCCGGCTTGGCCTCGTCCCTCATCCCGGCAGTGCTCAGGTTGAGACTTACTCGCATTGTGGTCATGTGCGCTGGTGTGTGGCGGGTCGTCTCCGCCGCCCGCAGGGGCTTGTGCACCTGGCGCTCCTACAACAGCGGCAACAGCACGGAGGTATTCGCCTGGACGTACGGCCTTGAGGTGTTGTTTCACGAGATGCTACTGCAGAGCGATCACAGGTGCAAATACTTTGCAGGGGGAGGGGCGGGGGAGGGCAGGAAATCCGCCCTTAGGCAGGAGAACTTGCGGGGGTTGCCAGGTGCGAGTCAGGGAACGCAAAGCTCCAGGGGCGACCGCGGGGAACTCGTTGAATGTGTTTGCGTGTGGTAGGGGGACGGGACGCAGCACGTGCCGACTTCCATGTGGCACACTTCAGAAGGTAGGTCGGAAGGTTCCCGTAGAGGTTCTCCCGGGGCGGTGAACTGCGGTCCGTGTTGGTCTAGCTTGTCTGTTGTCTGTCTGTCCGGGCTTCCAAGCCCTCGTTTCCTTCTCTCAGGACGTTCGACCCGGAGGCGGCGGATTACTTCTACGTGCCCATGTATAGCAGCTGTTTTATCTTCCCGCTCCACTGCTACGCAGATGGGCCCTGGTGGCACGTACCCTCAGGTGTGTGTGTATGTGTGAGAGAGAGGGAGAGTTGCGCACCTGTTCTTGCGCAGTGGCAAGAGAGGAGGTTCCGGGAGGCAGCGGGGCTGATCAGGACTTCGCAGTGGGGTGGCGATGAAGGCGGTTATGGTGGTGAGATGTGGTTCTGCAGCTCGTGGGTGAAGAACGTATTGGTTTGTGGGCTGAAGCCTGCCAGCAGGAGATGCGGTGTCTGCTGAACCCAACCCTGAGCCCCCGCCTCTCTTCTCTCCTCCCTGCCCCCTCAACCTCATGTCTCCTTGCCCCCCACCGCCGCCGCCCGGTTCCCTGCCCTTGAGCCTTATGGTCTCCCTCTTTGCTGAGGAGGGGCTATAACATTACTCGCAGTGTCTATTGTCCTTTTCTTCCCCTCCTTTCCCCTTCCCTCTTTCTTTTGGGGTGTACCACTGTCTCCATACCACCTCCACTGAAACCCGACCACGCACACACAGGATGCCGGTTTCCTAAATATTATGTTGACAGTGGCCGCACAGGAGAGAGGGGTGACTCACAGATCCACACTGCACCGCAGGCCCTCGAGTGATGCACGTGACCAACATGATGATTGAAATACGAGACTGGATCCGGAACCATTTTCCGTACTGGGACAGGTGGGCAGGGGAGGCGGGCGGAGGCTGTGACCGCTACGGTGTGGAGACGAGGGGAGGCGGGGGATATCGCCACTTCTCCGTAATAGAGAGTGACCGGATGGTCGCCTAAGTCCTCCCCGGGCACTGCCCGAGCAAGGGGAGGGGGAAGGGGAGGTGGGTGGGGAGGCCCCCCTGCGCATATGGGTGCATAGGGTGTTTTGCGGATGTAGTGTACGTGCCGTACGCCTACTGCTCATCTTGGTACGATCGATCCCGTATTTCTCATGTCGCGCAGTAATCAGTGGATGTTATTAGCCGTAAAAGCAGCTACGATTTTCTTTGTACCTCCCGACTCAGCTGCTTACGTTCGTTACGGTATCGCTTTTTTGATAATCGCAGGCGGGGGGGTCGCGACCATATCTGGCTGATGACGCACGATGAGGGCGCATGCTACGCACCGACAGGTGTGTGTTTAGCGGTTGCTTGGAGCCAGTGCCTCGCCTGGGGCAGCCAGGCGCCCGGGTTCCCCTGCTGCCGCTAAGCTTTTACTAGAGGTATTCAAAGTATCATCTCAACTCATTCGACAAGACAGCGCTTCCGAGCCTCTGTGCCTGTGTACTTAGCGTTGGGGCGTTGATTAACTTGCCGCCCCTGCCTCCCGGCCTTTGCCTTTGCCGGAGCCTCTCACTTTGCCCCGGCTTCCGAATCCTCATCCCGGACCCCGACCCTGACCCACGCAGAGATCTTCCGGAGTTCCATCTTCCTGACTCACTGGGGCCGCACCGACCTGCACCACGAGAGCAACACCGCCTTCACTCCCGACAACTATACGCAGGAGTACGCGCACCCCGAGCAACCCAAAGGCTGGATGCACCTCATTCAGGGACATCCGTGCTATATGCCCGGCAAGGTGAGGAGCCGGGCGGGGAGAGGGGGAGAAGGTGGAAAGAGTGGAGGTGGCCAAGGGAGGTTATGCAATCTGCATGATGCCAGGTATGTCTCCCAGGTGGCCCCCTTACGCGGTGCTGCCGGCCAGCCTTCTTCAGTGCTGAGGTGCGGATAAGTCGTGCTGCGCACAGCTCCACACCGGCTCTTGTGTATCATTGTAGACGTTCGCCGTTCCGTTTGGAGGCAAATCACCCTGCTTTCTCACGTCTTCCCTCCCTCCAGGACCTGGTGATTCCCGCTCTCAAGCTGCCGCACCACTTCCGCCAGAGCCCGCTAATGTTCTACCCGCCGCGGGAGCGGAATATTTTGCTGTATCTGAGAGGGGATGTGGGGAAGCACCGCCTGCCCAACTACAGCAGGTACGTGCGGCAGGCAGGGCGGGATACCCGGGCACGATAACAGCGGTCCAAGTCGCGGCAACACAGAGGCGGAGGGCAAAATATCAGTCCTGCTCTCTTCAGGTCTAAACAGGATAGGATGACCCTTTGGGCCGAGTCAGATTAAACTTACACACATGCACATAAGGGTGGGGAGCGTTTCCGGGTCATGGGAAATGGGGGCCGCGCTCTCATGCGCAATCCATTCGCTGGTCTCCCTCCCCTACCGCCACCACCACTCCCGGCTTAGGGGCATCCGTCAGCGGCTATATAAGCTGTGGAAGGAACAGGACTGGCTAACCAACTATAACGTGCTGATCGGGGACGGCGGGGACATCCCCGGGGACTACTCGGAGCACCTGGCCAGCTCCAAGTTCTGCTTGGTGGTTCCCGGTGAGAGATAGACTGAGCCACGAAGTAGGGGCCGGAGGGACAGGGAGTGCTGGGGGGGAACACCCCGAGGTTCTTAAAGTTGACAATGTTGGGCTCTGTTGGGCGCTCTGCGTGGGTTCGGGATAAAGGTAAGGGTACAAATACTTACATGGCAATACTTGTATTATTCTGTAGTCTGTTGCTGGATGCTGTGGTAGCCACGGACCTGGTCCCGAATATGGCTTTGCTTGTGGAGGACGTCTGTCCTTCAGATGGACAGCTACCATGCCGCCCCTGCCTACTGATGGGGCTCCTGGCCCCAGCTTTCTCCGATCTCTTATCCGAATCCCGGACCCAGAGTCACATTTACGCGCTTTCCCGATGCTCTATACCAAGCCCTAGCCCCGGCACCGCCCAGAGCTCAGGGATTTTTCCAGCATCTTATTTACTTCGTGGTCCACTTCGTTGCAGGTGACGGTTGGTCTCCTCGCCTGGAGGACGCGGTACTCCACGGCTGCGTTCCCGTGGTGGTCATGGACGGTGTGAGAGCAGTATGGGAAGACCAGCTGGAGTTTGAGAGGTTCAGCATTCGGGTGGGCGAGCAGGAGCTGGACGGGCTCCCACAGCAACTGGCGGTGGTGCCGCAGAGAGTGCTGGAGGACATGCAGCGCCGGCTAAGGAAGGTGTGGCACAGGTGAGAGGCGGAGAGGCGGTAGGCCAGGGAGGGCACCTCCATATTGCAGGCGACTGGCACAGGAGCTGTGTACCGGGAAGGGTGCGAAGCACACGTGTGCGCGTGTGTGTGTGCACTTAGGGGTGAGAGATCTTTTTATAAATCTTAACCCTCATATCAGTCATACATTGAGTGAAACCGTGGCAGGCGTAGGAGAAAGCTGGTCTGTGTTCAGGTCTTCACGGCGCTTGGAAGGGCGCGTCCTCTCCACTCCATTACACAAAAGGTCTTCACTTACCCTCCCGCGCGTTTTATTTGCTCCCTCTTGCTCGCGTACGGTATGAAGCTGCACGACGACGTAGTCTTTTCACCCATGGTGATTACGTTATGCGCCATGCGAGCGCAGGTACGTTTATGTGAGCCACCCGATTCTCGCGAAGGAGATGAACAACGTCCTGCGGCAGAACGTGCGTCTCTGGCACTATCAGATGCAAGATAAGAAACAGGACCCGGCGCTGGTGCAGCGCATAACTGCCCAACTGGAGCAGAGGGCGGTGTTCCCCGCTCAAGATGATGCCTTCCATACTGTCTTACAGTGGCTCTACTGGCGGATACCGGACACCAGATGAGCATGACATGGCGAACAGGAGAGAAACGATGGCGTTGAGGCGGCGGCCACCGGGCGGTGCTGTCGGCCATACCTCCCTTGGCCCCTGCAACAGCCGTGCATGTGCATCCACATGAGAGCCTTAAGAAAGGGACCAGAAGCACGGGATATGGAAAGGAAAATCATGTGAACGTCTGTCGTAACCCTGGTTACATCTTCCCCGTGCTGACTGGCTCCGCTTCTGTATTACCGACGTGCCGTAGCTAAGCTAGCTATGTATCAGCTACGCCGCTAATCTCCCAGGACCTGCTGAGCCATTTAGGAAGCTAAGTGGTTTCGCGGTGACCACTTAGCTAGCCAAATCAGAGCTAAGCAGCGTAGAAACAAGCCAATTATCAGGCCGTACATTTTTTTACATACAAATTAACGACATGTGCAGATGATGTGATAGATGGACACCTATCCAAATACCCCGGGATGCACCGCTCGGGGAGACGCGTATCCAGCTAGTGGACCTCAGATGCGGCAAAGCACCTACCTAAAGATATCATTTCACTAGCATTTAAATATCTGAAATGGGGGCCCATATTGGTATCTAAATAGCGTTTTTTCGTCTCTAGATGCGGCTAAAGGGGGCCGGTCTGGATATCTAGATGCGGCTACAAGCTAGATGCCGGCCAGGTACCCCCCCCTAGATGCGAGATGCGGCGAGTTTGTGATACCCTCCGGTCGTAGGTAATCCTTGCACATCGGTATGTGACCTATGGCAATTTGTGCCTGTCCGTTTCTCTGACGTCTTTTACAAGGGTTACAGGCTTACAGCAAAGTAGCAGAAAATTAGGATTAACAGCAACAAACGAATTGCGGAACTCCAAGGGAACTTCCGCGGCATCGCTTGATCAATTCGTCCCCTTCATCGTTCACAAGAGCTCACATGACGTAACACTATGGGGTTCCGCCTTCTGTCATCATGGTGCGGCCACCCGGATGAGAGGGGCGAAGCAGTAGTGCATGAAGCATTGGGATTATAACTGTCAGTGAAAGCAATTCGTCCCGGATGTAAGCCAAGTACCTTTTTGTCTTCGCCAAACACGTGATACGCCCTAAGTCAATGTATTTGAGCTCCCTATCGACATCAGAAGCCCTTTCCGGAATCAAAAACCGATTTTCGTGCATGACATATGTGTGGAACGCAATAGCTGACCAGCCGGGAATCCAGGACGCGGCTGTGAAGCTGTTCAAGGGAACTTCGGGCCTCTACAGCTACACCCCTGTGCACAAGCCCTATACCAACTTCGGCTCATAGACGACAACTCTTCCGTAACCCGTAGCGGATTTTAGGCTTTAAATAGATGTAATTATGTGCCTACTTTAATCGCTTTCGGTGTCTCCTTGTCGCTTCCCCGGCCAACATGGCACAATGGCGCTGGTGTTTGCTTGGTAGGCGGCGTAGTCAGGGTACTTGGCAGCACTGATCTGCTCCGTGATCCACAGCGAGCCGGCATGGAAGAGGAGCGTGAGGCCCACCGCACCTGCCGCTGACCAGCCCAACAGACAGCGACATGGCAGCGCGGCACAGAGGACATAGAAGGACCACCACATGGCGTATTCGCCTGCAAGGCATGCATTAATACATGCAGGTTTTCGGGCTCTCGAGAAACTCGAGTATTCGATCACGCAGCACATGATGGTAACTTTATCACCAAGTTCTTGCTGTCACAGCTAGTAAAATGACGGCAGCAGCGGAACTATTCACACAACGGTGTAGTACCTTTCTTCAGCAGTCCCTCCCATGTTCACAAGCGGGCATCCCCCGGGTTGATTTCCTCGAGCTATGCATTTTACTAACAGCCAAACTGCTGTCAGGCTTGATGGAGGGGATTACTGACGACGACACCCATGGTGTACACTAATGTATGGCGTTGCCACACAGGCACCTCGTACAAAAATAGTTTGGGTGACGAGAGAAGCGGAACAACCCGGTGGTCCGAAAGCCGCGCTTGTAGTCTCCCCTCCGTGGCTGCCCGCGTGCCAGCAGCTGTTGCTTGCGCCTCTGAAAGGCCCACTGCTGCTCGTCCGCCACTACCTCGCCCAACAGCAGCAGCGCGAACAAGGCAGCTGCCGCCCAATCAGCACTCCCCAGGGGCCGAGGCAAACCACGGTCATCGCGACCCACAGTCGCTGCCACGAATGCGGGGATGGTGATGAGGAGGCATAGGGCGTGCTGGGCCAGAGCCACAAATGCCAGGTTAAATACCTCGAACACGACCTGACGGGAGGGTTGAGAGCGGTGAGTCGGGTGCCCAGGTACGGTCTAGAGCATGTTCCTACAGAAGGGGACTGCCGCTCATGTCCCGATGAAAACCGACTGCACGAGAACCGACTAACCAACTGCACTACCAGTATCTGACACCCCGAGTGGGAGATTATCGCTGAGGCCGCATCCAAATCCCGGGACCGCAAGCAACTGCAACGGTCCAGACCCCCAGCCATGTCTGCCGTATACGTCATTCATTCATTCATTCATTCATCCATCCACTCACTCAGTCAGCAAACGCCGGCGGTTATCGCCCTCACGCCTCACCGGATGCATGAGCTTGCGCACTTTCGCCCACCTGCAGACGGCGGTGGGGTCATCATCTGGCCGGAGTTCGCAGGAGATGGTGAGCGTACGTTAAGTACGAGTATGACTAAGTAAGTACTAAGTAAGTACACATCCTAACAAGCACAAATAGCAATATTTAAGAATGTTACGCCGCACGCAACACAGCCGAAACGCTGTACTATGGAAACGGTTCGTCCACTGCACATATCCAGTGCACCCATGAAAACCTCCATACCGTTTTGGTACGGCGCGTCACAGCCCGTGTCGTAGCTCACCTGTAGTCCTCATAACGCAGGCTGTAGCCGCCCTTTCGCCAAAAGTTGAATGTCAAGCGGCAACCCCACACCGCTGTGAGGGCGGTGGCCACCAGCAATCGGCCGTCCGCGCCCGAATTTGAGACAGCGGTGCTGATGGCTGTTAATATGCGGGGGTTAAAGATGGCCCCCCCAGTGCCCCTGCTGTTACTGGCGGTGAGCGCCACGTGCACAGCAGCTAATGCTCTTTTGATGTCCTCCCAGCCGAAAATGGCTACATATATAGGAGGCAGGATGGACCTACACGAGGAGGTAAGATATAAGCGAAATCATCTGTCACGTGATTCTTTGGATCGGCTTCTAAGAGCCTGTAGGGCCTGTACGGCAGACTTCATACAGTGGCCGGGAGGGCTCTGTAAAATCTGCGATGGAGTGACCTCACCTGAAGAGGAATACGGTTAAGTCAGTTGCATGTTTAAAATTCATGTAATGGAGGCTTAACGACCCGAGGCCAGATTCTGTGCACTGGCCGCGTGCTGGCGACCCCCCGAACCCATTCCCGTGCACGTTGACACTTTCTGACACCTCCGGCATCGATAAAGCGCTCCCAAAAACACCTACCACATACGATCCACATGGGAGCAATTACGAGTCACTAAGTACCACAACCAGGATAACAGCGCAGCTGCGAGCGCCACCGCCTCCGCCAGGACCAGCGGCGACCCGTGCGCTTTAAGTGCTCGTAGGGCCTCGGAAGGTTGAAAAAGTAGCGTATGGAGGACGTAAACAAAATATCGGGTTAATTCCAATGCCTCATTTATGCCTTGCCCGCCTGCGGGGCATAGGAACTGGTAACCCATGCTGTCGGGAATGTTAGAATTTTGAGGTGTCGTAGCTTGAAGGCGTTTAATGTCAAGAAAATTGAACTGGAAAGCATTATCAATCTGAATTCACGAATGGGATGGTAACGGAACCGATGTTGCCCCTTACAGTAACGTGAATCACAACGGTGTAGTACACTTTTCTATCCATCGCGTTCTGGTAAAATGTTAGTACTGCAATTTGCTGGACCTCATTTTAGGATTAGCTACAGCCGTATTAGTGCATACGCCTCACTACCGGCGCATTGATCAAGGAAGTAATGTGGGTGCAACTTGGCGCAATCGCCGCTGGTGCGCTCGCTCTTGCCTCCTTGCATACTTATCTTGAACGAAGTCTTGGAAACAAGGATCAAGCGGGCAAGGGGAACTCTGCCTCAGCGGCCGAGGTGACGAAACAACTTCCAAAGCCTGACGGCCAGGCTCCTCCTCGCAGCATTTGGCATGCGCAGATGTGGCAACAGGCTCAAGTCGTGGCCCGCAAGTTGAAGAAGTGATTCGCTCGTTCAGCTCACAACGCACACGTATCAATAGGGCGGCCGCAGTTGATTCCACCGGAGTTATGCAGCTCTCAAGGGTTTGCAGCGCACATGCAGCTGAATCCTTCCAAGGAGGGGCGGGTGCAGATCCTTCATCACGCGTACTCCCGCAGCGTCGTACGCTTGCGGCTGCTTTGCCTTGCTGTGCGTTGGCGGCCGTACGCCCCTGGGACCCCAGGGACGACCTTGGCCACATTCCCAGGGCACCAGGACATGATGTTACTCAGGCTCCTGCCGCTCATCGCCTTAAGATCGTTACCCGTTCAAACTACTCACGCACCTCCTGGCGTACTGCCATCTTGAACGAGGAGGACGACTCTAGTAACGTCGAGCACAGAAGCTTGCGGGTGCAGCCCACCGTTGAAGACAGCGCGGGGGAGTCATTCTCAGACAGGGGTGGCAGTGGTGTTGCAGCACAGCCAGACGACGTGGAGACTGCTGACGGCTGCGGCTGCGGCGGCACGCTGACGGGTGCCGAGTTGCGTGTAAAGTTAGCGCTGGCTGCCAGCAGTGGCCGACTGGACCTGACGGACTGCCGCTTGGAACGGCTGCCGAACGAGGTGCTCCAGCTCACGGAGCTTGAGGTGGGTGGGGGGGAAGGGTGCCTTGGGTTAGAACGAGGAGGAGGTTGCCGGACAGCAAGGCGGGAGTGTACACCGTCCCTCTGGCCCTCTCTCACCAGTATCACGGGCACAATCAGCACAGGCACAGGGGACTTCTCTTCATGTTGTTTGCTTAACATTCGAGTTCGCTCCGACCTTTGTTACTTAAGACATCCTTTTGTTCTGGATGTTCGGCTTTCTTGGCCCTCCCTGTCCGTCCTCAGGAGCTGCAGCTCTCAGGAAACTGCCTCACGGAGCTGCCGGATGAGATCTGCCGACTGACGGCCCTGCGGCGTTTGGGACTTGCGGGGAATATGCTAACCCGTTTGCCGCCCGGTATTGGCGCATTGTCAGGACTGGAGGGGCTGTGGTTGCATGGCAACTTGATCGCAAGCCTGCCCCAGCAGTTGAGCAATCTTGGTGCGCTGCGGGCCTTATCTCTGGCCGGTGAGTGAGTGACAGGGAGGCCTTGGGATTCGTGTGCATGTCCCCCCTATTTCTTGTGGGTATTGCTGGCCTTTCCGAATTCCCGCGCGCCCTGTCCTATGTGTCAGTTGGCGGCATGCAATGCCTCTTGCCTGTGCGTGCGCCAACGACCCTCTCCTGACACCCCTTCACTACTTGCATTGTCCACCTCCCGATTACATCGACGAGGGATACAGGTAACTGCTTGGAGGTTGTCCCCTTTGGGTCACTGGGGGGCCTCACCTCGCTTACGGATCTCACGCTGGCGGGCAATCGGCTCGAGGCGCTGCCGCCGAGGGAGCTGGCGCCGCTGAGCCGCTTGCGCAAACTTGCGCTAAATGGCAACCGGCTGACGTCCGGGTCGCCGGGGGAGCTGGGGCTGGGGTCCAACATGACCGGTCTCACGGAGCTGATGCTGCAGGTGGGGGTAGGCGAAAATGGGTTTGACGTTTGCCCGGGATGGCTTTGGTGGGAGGGTTGGTTGGGCCCTTCTGCGCGTCTTTAAGGTGCTGGGAGGGTTCTAAATCTGTTGACGTGGGAAGGTGGCATATTCCGCTTGTGCCGTATGGTGGGGCTCAGGGCTCCGCTCGAGTGGGGAGCTCAGCGGAACACGATCACTCGTTGGCTGACGGGAAGGGAACTGTAGGCGTTATGTTTTGCGCCGCGGGAAGGGGTATTTTGCATATAAGAAGGTTATGCCTCACCCCTGGATGTGATCCGCTCAATCGCTGCGCCCGCAGGGTAATCGGCTAGAGTGCGTGGACCCCACCATCTTCGAATGCCCGGTAGGGGACCTGAGCTGTTGCTGTCGCTTGTTTGTCAGTCCGAGGGGGTTATTGGAGCGCTGCGAGTTGGTCATTGACTAGAGGATGGAAGCACCAGTAGCTGCGAAGACTCTTTGAATGTCACAGGAGCCGTTTAAGGAGAGAGGGAGGGAGGAGGGAGGGAGGGAGGGAGGCGAGGAGGGAGGCATAGAGTATTCCTCCCTTTGTCCCTGTGTCCCCCGACTCCTGTTGCGCACAGGCCCTCCAGGAGCTGTCCCTTGCGGACAACCAGCTTACTGGGCTGCCCCCGAGCCTGGCGGCTGCGACCGCCCTCTCCCGACTGCACCTCTTCGGAAATCGCATTACGTCGTTGACCGCGGAGCAATTGGCGGGTCTGCCGTCGCTGTCTTCATGCTGGCTGGAAGGTAACCCGCTGCGGGGAGAGGCGGTGGCGGCGCTGGTGGCAGTGGCGGGCAGTGGGGCCATGCCACATCTGAAGGCATTGGGACTGGATCAGTCTCAGGTGGCAGCTGCAACAGCGGCAGCGGCAGGGCAGCCAGGTGGCAGCCCCATCCAGTTACCCTTCAATGTCCGTGTGGGCTGCGTGTTGGGTTCCGGCCCTGGGTACTTCAAGCTGCAGTACGGGCCACAGCGTCCCTCTGGCGACTGCGTCAGCGATGGACCTGGTGCCGGCCGAACTGGACGGAGCAATGAAAGGAGCGCGGGAGTTCGCAGCAGCAATGATCTGTTGATAGTTGCGTTCGGCAGCGCGCCGGGGACCCCAAATTGGGGTGGGCTCTTGGGCAAGATCTACCGGATGGCGGGTGAGAGCAGGTGCGTAAAACCTGGCTGATCGGGTTCTTTCCTCTGTTACGCACATCTCGTCGTCGATCCCTGTGATGGAGGTCTGTTGCGGTATTACCGGATTAAAGCAGGTGATGGGCGGCGTCTCCTTGTTGAGCGTTTGTTTGAGGCCGCCTCAAGCAATCCACCTTCTCGACCCCCTCCCTTCATTCTCTGGGTTGGCGCTCTTATTTCCCCACCCGCACACGGGCAGGTACTTCGACGTGCTGTACGTGGCGGACCCCTCTCGCGACTGGTATGGGGGCGGTGATGACTCAGTGTATGTCTACTACCGGGACCGGCTCTCTGCCTACACCCGCAACTACGGTCGAGTGCTCCTGCTTGGTGACTCCATGGGTGCGACGGCGGCGCTCATGTTCTCGGACCTGGCCAGCGGGGCGCTGGCCTTCTGCCCCCAGGTTCGCAGCATCATGGGTACCGGAACAGAGGCACGGGGCTTAGGGGCTAATGTTGGGGGCCTGTACAAGTTTGCAAACGACCTATATGGACCACATGCAAGGTGTACTGTAATCACCAGAGTGCAGAGGCACAAAAGGAAAGGTGGAAGCGATTAATGTTCCGGGTTCCATTTGGTGGTAAGAGTACCAATAAAAGCCCGCATTAAAGCGATCATCACATCTCGACCTGCCGCCCGCTGCATTCCAGGTGGACTTGACGGCCGCATCGATCCGCCCTGGCCGACCTGGTTCCTGGCTGGCTCGACTGCGTCAGCGGTTGGTTGCAGCCGTGACGGCCTCAACGGGAGATCTTAGGGTGTTGGTTGGCACTTGGCAGCATGACCTTGCACAGGCCAACTTGCTGCCCACGAGGGGCGCCAGCGGGTCCCAGCGGGTCCCGGGCGCCAGCAACGAAAGGAATGTGGATGAAAGGGGCCATATGGCGTACAAGAAGGGGTCTGGGGCCCGACAGGGAGTGTTGCGCGGCGTGAGGGAGGCCGGTGTAGCAACAGTGGATGAGGACGGGTTCCATATTCGAGCAGTGGGCTCGGGTTCTGGTGGGGCGGGTGCTCAGCGCAAGCCCTGGGCTTGGGAGCGAACAGCAGAGAGCACTGGAGTGTCCCTTGGTGTAGAGGCGGATGGCTGCGGAAAATGTGTGCAAGTTGGAGACTTGCGATGGGAACGGCAAGGAAGCGTGTATTACAGTAACAGTGGTTGTGGCGGTGTGGATGTTAAAGTGTTCTCAGTGGAAAGCCATCGCCTGGCCGCGGCTCTGGATGCGCGTGGGCAGCTTGTGTCCCTGGTCCAGGACGCGATCCTGCATCAGTTGGGCTCACAATCAAGGAACGTACGGGTTTCCAACTTGCTGTAATGAGAAGCGAAGGAACGACATCGTGGCAGTTTCGACTGCAGTTAGTGCTGTCGTTGGATGGGTGTATGCACAGGGGCGGGTGGGCGCAGGTAGTTCGGGACGAGATATGTGCGAGACGCCCAGTTGCAGGGTAGCGTTTAGTCACAAATACTGTTGTTTAAGGCTCCGTCCAGATCAATGTGGGACTTCAAAGTACTTCCTTAGAACAGCTTTATAATAAGGGATTAATGTATGAGCCAACGCGATCTAGTAAGCATCCGCACATGGAACTATGTCGTACAGGTTTTTAAAGCAGCAGAAGGTCCGTGCACAGTCAACATAATATACATTACATTGCTCCACTAATTTCAGTCACGTTAGGACATTTGAAAATGTTTTCATGTCTTGGGTCCTCTAAGCTAGGTTTGTTACAAAAGGAAATTGACTCTTTGAGATCGGAACTTGAGTCCAAGGATTGCGAACTTGATCGACTGCGACGCCTAGATGCATCCCAAAAGCAAAAGGAGGAACATCAGACGGAGTCTTTACAGGCAGCGGCTGCACACATCGCGCAGTTGGAGGCCCGGCTGTCGATGGAAAGGATGGAGCAGCAGCGAATCAACAAGGAGAATGAGAACCAGCTACGATCAGATTATGAACAGCAGCTGTCAGATGCGGCGCAACAGCTGGATACTTTGGAGCGTGAGCTTGAGGACGTGCGACAGCGCTTCGCAGAGCACCAGCTCCTGGCGGAGCGCCAACGGCGCCAGCTGGAGGACACGGTACTCGAGCAAACGCAGCAGCTGGAAAAGTTCAGAGAGGACACGAGGCAGCTGCTCGAGATAAGACTGCTCGACGAGCAGCAAAAGTTGGAGCGGCTCGAGGAGAAGCACAACCTCGAGCGCACCAAGCTGCTGCGACGATTGGCGGCTGAGGAACACCGCGCACGGCGTTTCCAGAAACAGATCGCGAACTTTACGGAGGTGGGGCACTAGCTTCACTGCCTAATATCGCCATTTATGCACACAGTACGACCGCTGCAATGAGAGCTTCCACGATGCAATATGCAGACCATGGAGGAGGTTTCCAATATCCTAACCGCGGTGGAGAATGACCAGAAAACGATCGCCAGCCCAGTCAAGGTGGACAAAAAGGGCAAGGCGTCAGTGGTACGTATGTTCGATTGTTTACGCTTGCCCATCAGTGAACTGCATTATCTTAAGCGATGTTCACAATACTGCCTGCAGGCCGCAGACCAGCTGCGCCAATCTATCGCTATGTTTAAGCGAACAAAAGACGAGCAGCCACTTGACCAAGGCGCATTACAGGAGTGCACCTAGCACAGCACAACGCGTGCGCCTATGCGCCTTACCTAATGCACTTCTGGTGTCGTAGGTCTAAACGGCTTTCTTCATGCTAAGCTCACCTAGCTACCTGCAAGATCACTGATTCCGTTTCGTGTTCATATGGCGTGCAGCTTGCAGGGTGTGGTGTGCCTTGTTGAGGTTTCATGTGTGGCAGTGCGACGCAGGTGTATGTAGGCACGTGCTCCTTGGTCGCATTGAGGGGCGTTGTCAACATGGGTTGAAGTGTAGGGCAGCATGCGCTGGGAAGCCGTGGTGTCGCACGCAAATAAGGTCGATAGAAGCGGGCGTGTTGCAAACATTGGTGACATTGTGTGTCCAGGCTCACACTTTCGTCAACGACATCATTTGCTGACAGTGGCCTGGCATTACTGCTCCGTTCAGTTGCATGTTTTGGTGAGCGATACCCACGGGAACATTCAATTGTAACCTGAGTGTTTTCGCATAATGCAACGTGATGAAATGGGGCTTGCACGCCAGTATTTACCTGTGGGCTCTTAGGCAAGCATCACATTCCATCCAGTCCCAACAGAATGTTCAGTATCTGCGTGTTTGCATGGGTATTCCGTGTATGGTATTTATGTGTGCAGAGAAGCGCTAACCTTGCTGAGGAGGATTGGGCATGGCTGCGAACCTGTACGGAGACAGCTGTACACAAATCTAAATCTCTAGCAGCTTTTGGGGCACATGTCGTTGCAGTATGCGTATTGTGGGGCCATGAATCCTCGAACACGATGAGCCAATGTAGTGATTGGGCAATTTCTGAACGGTACTTGAACCCGTGACATATTTAAGACCAAAGAATTTCCACGTCCAGTTAGGCTATATACACAATTTGCAGCGCCGATCCTCAATTCAATAGCGTGACAGTGTTAGGAAGGCAAGAAGTCCCGTGAGCGGTCGCATCTAACACTCAGCAAGGTGGACTTATGCAGGGCTTGAGCGAGTGGCTGCTGGCAGATGCAGCTGGAAATAATTATGCCGTTCCGCGGCATCAGGATCAAACGCTTGATATTGTGGAACGGGAGGTCATCAGACGACGTATGCGGATGGACAAGTGGACTCTCGACCGTGGCACAGGTTACTTTGCAACTGAACGTCAGAAGAAAAAACTTCCATGCCTCGTTCAGACGGGAAAGTAAGTGCGTGGTATGCCGATGACATTTTGTCGGCTCAGGCAGTTAGCGACATGCGAGCATTTGAAATCGAGCGATCTGGCTCTTCGTCGTTAATGCAATTGCAAGACAGTGACATTTTGGTGCGGAAAGCTCTTCGTCCCGCATATATGCGTGCCTTGTTAGGCACGCTGGGCGGTCACGAGTACGTTACGTCGGGATTGACTTTCAAACCTTCTGGACCCATATTCTGCGCCGAGGTGAGGCTGAAAATTCAAAACTGTTGTTTACTGTTCCTTCTATCGATGTACGGCAAAGGCACAAGATCATTGATTGGCACGTCCAATGCCGACGCTCAGACATATGCCTGTTGCGTATGTGTCTGCACACATGATCTCCAGATTTCTTCACAACAGCTGTAAACGCAAAGCTGGCACAGCTTGTTGCCGTACTGGTGGTATGGTACTTCCTCATGCTGTTGGTATGGAGCAGCATTTATTATGTTGTGTGGAGGTGCGCCTGGGTGGGGGGGATGGACAAGTAACACCTGCTTAAGGTGACCACGAGCAAGTTGTGCAGGTGGAACAACACCTGCTTCATCGGCTTCCACGGGTTCCGCTCAGCTTTTATGTATGCGACAGAGACACAACAGACGATAGGTGCGTTGCTGGGTTTGGTTGGCACTTCCAGTTCCGTCAGTTCGCAATTTGCCATGGACATCACAGGCAGAGGTCCTCCTTCCACGTATTCAATGGGAGACGTGGCCTCGGGGATCACACGGTGTGCGGTTTTACACCTGAACATATTTGAGGCCATGTTGCGCAATTGCGTAGGTTTTGGCGAGCGAGCCACGGGAGAGTGCTGGATGTCTGCTGTCCTTGTATCTATCCACTCTCTCCAGGTCAGCTTTACGGATAGACTGCGTAGCGGCCCTATCTGTTGCTTCCGTGAGGAGTATGTACGGCACCTTTGTGACGCGCGCCAGCAATTAGTGACCTGTGCTTTGCTGCGACCTGAAAGGCGCAGAAGGTGCTGGCTCCTTGTGCATCCGCATTCGCATGTTGCCCACTTATTGGTGTTCTCTGTCGGTGCCGCTCGCAGGCGGTGCTGCTGGACAGCGTTATTCTGGGGATCGTCTTCTCGCGGATTTCGCACCCTAAGCAGCGCTCACGGACCGTCCTGATCAGCGATTGCGCTTGCATAGCACGGCGTGACGGCCAGCTGAAGCTGTAAGTTGGGCCATCGACAACTGAGCGAGGGACGAGGAGGCGCGGAACAGGCGGAACGTTTAAGGGGCTTACCTACGTTGTGACCAGTGCGTCTTTCTGCAACGAAGCACATCTTCTAAATAGACCCCGTGACTTTTCGTCATCTTCATCGTTGACCTCAAACTGCAGTATGTTTCGCATCGCTGACATCCAGAAGCGATCTGTCATTGACCCGCGGGTGCGTGTTGTTATGTACACCTGGGGTCCTGGACGGCGCACGGCGGAGGGCGAAAAGATTCCCGTGATCGCCCAGGTGAGTTTGAGCCTTTCGCGCAATGAAGCGCGCTGGAGGCACCGTTCGCTAAGCATTCCGGCCAGCTTAACTTTGGCAACTGCCGTACAAACGTGGGATAAAGTGGGATATCTCTGTTATGACACGAAACCCGCCCACCGAACACATTCGGTGCTTTTCATATTATTTTATGCGTGTAGTCGTATGTTATGAGATCCGTCTGCACTGTAATTAGTTTGTGCACTCGTGCATTCGAATGTCGCCCGTTCAGCGCTTCAGCTCATGCGGGTTCTGAACGTCATATGTGTAGGATATGTCGGTGTCGCTGGACTGCACCTTACTCCTCCCAGTAACAGTGGAACACACAATCGATGAGGCCAGTCCTCTGTATGGCCAGACTTCGCAGAGTCTGGAGGTGAGGTGGAGGTATGAGGTAATGGATGGCCGAGTGGCTCGCGCGCAGGTTTTGAGTTTCTGAAGCAGCCCTAGGGCAGCTTGGAAAAATGGTGAAGGGATGCACTGGGCTCGTGTCTGCTCTTTTGCCTTGTTATAATAACCTCTTCGATTTCCTAGCAATTGTTAGATGGAGCCACTTCCTCAGCTGCTTCATCTTGTGTCGCGGCTAGTTTTCATCGCTGTGTTAACTTTGCATATTTGCTTCAGTTGTTGGGCCTGGGGCTGGGCGCTGTTGGCAGGCTCTGGGCGCTGAGATAGTCGTCACGTTTGAGGCTTCCTCCGAGCTGGGCGACACGTTCATGGCGCGTCAGAGCTACCTGCCTTCCGAGATTCACTGGGGACACACCTTCGTGAACGTCATCAGGCCAGCGCACGGGGGCGATACACAGCACGAGGTGGACCTGTCCCGGTGAGGGAGAGATGAGGTGGGCAGCAAGCAAGGAACCCCGGGCGAAGGCCGAGCCGGTGTCTTAGAACCTCTTGTACACACAATTGTAGCTTCGTGGTGGTGCAGCTGCTCTGGAAAGCGAGTGCAGGGGCATCTGCAAGCGGTATGGCTCCAAGTTCTGTGTCCTCCTCCGCTCTCGCGCTGTGTTCAGGTTTCATGACGTGGAGCCACAGCCGGGCCTGGGCGACGAGATGACACAGCCACACCGCCTGAGTCGGAAGGTGGGTCGGGGGTTTCGCACCAGGGGCTTACCAGAGAGCACAGACCTGGTGATGTCGCGGCCGGGATGGACTGTCTTCAATTGCCAGAGCACACCCGGACGTCCCCCTGCACGCGCAAAACTGGCGCACGAACCGGATTACACGTGAATACGCGTGCAGACACGTGCGTGCCTGCCCGTAATGTACGACAGGTGGTTTCCGGTGGTGGAACTGGCAGCGTGGTCCCGGGGCGGTTGCTGCACGAGAACACGTTGGTGCTGTCGGAGGATGCGGTGGTTGCATGCCGCAATGGCCGACCGTACCTCATGTTTAGGTGCGCAAATGCAGTCAGGGCTCACCCTCTTGGTAACGGAGTCTGCGCCATGAGGTGTTCGGCGTTGCCTTGGTAGCAGCCCATGTGCTCTGTCTCTCTCGGTGGAGGGATGTGGGGAAAAAGGGGCGTTGGCGCGCATCTCCGGGAAGGGGTTGTAATCGATAATGCCGTTGCCTTCTCGCGACATCTGTTGACGTCTTGTTTCGCCCACGGGACGTTGATGCCTAACTCGGAGATGAAACCGCCGTTTGCAACGCACAGGCTCGGGGACACGTTTCCCGGTCACGTCGTCGATGTGCAGGTGAGGGGGGCAGGCGGGGCATGGAGCCAAGGTGTTGCAGGGACATCGCTTCACTGATGGTCTTACGGAATGCCGCGCAGCGCAACATTCCTTAAAACTCTTTTGGCATGCAGGCTTGGCGAACCAACCAGGGGGTTCTTCCTGTAGTAATACATGCTTAACCTCAGGTCATTTAATGCCCCAATCCCAATCCTTCGTGTTTTGGCGCTTTCCAGGTTTCAGCTCACCTGTATCGTTGGCACGCCACTAATACTGTGGAGGGAGAAATGCTGCCATATGAGGAGCACCCCTTGCTGCTAGAGCCGGTCGATCTGCTGCTGAGGCGAGTGGCTGGTATCTATTATTCCTGCGTTTCCTAGCTCAGGAGGCTGTTAGCTTGCGAAAAGAGATGTAAGGCCTAGCAGTTCAATGTATGGTGCACATACGGATATGCCTTGTGTGCCTCCTGCCCCTCTGTTGTATCCGGACAGGTACCCGGTGACCCTCCTTCACGAGCTGGACCCCGACCGTAGCCCGGTGGCACACTGGGCCTGCCAACGGGGGTTGCGGCAGGACGCCGATGCGGAGGTGGTCGTGGTGGCCAGGGTACGTGGGGGCGGGGTTCATGCCCGGAGGCCATCTTACAGTGTTTCTCGACTGGAGGCCGGAGCCCTTTTTCAATACCTTCCGTGGCATTATTATCATCATCATCATTATATATTATACTACTATTTCGTGGCAGTAGATTTACTGCCCTATCCGTGAATACTGGTGTGACCCCGCGAAGTAGATTAATATCCACCGCTTACAGATCAGGAGAGACGAATACGACGGCTCGCCTTGCCAGCACAATGTTCATGGATAAGTATTAACACGACAAGACACACACGGCGCCATGAATGACATTGTTGTTAGTCTCCTCAGGTGCGCTCAGCGCCCGTCGTGTGAGGCCTTGTTGTCGCTTCATTAGGGGACGTATCGGCTTTCTGAAGTGTTTTTTTCCGCTCCCGTATTGCACGTATCACTATGGCCCACAGGGTACCCTCTACTCCAGGCAAGAAGTCATTACAAGGACGCGCGTATACAGCGTGCTGGGGGACGTCAAGGTAACCTTTTGTGCAATTTCCACCCGGTTATGTTGTGCAGCGTTTCATTAAAACTGCAGCTATCAGCTTCGCCACGAGGGCCATGAGGAACTAGAATTTTACCAGGCCGTGTCCTGCCAGTGGCAGGGTGAAGGACCCGCTGTGTCCCTACCATGTCCTGCAGTGGGGTCACGCTTTTCTGCCGGTGGTGATGCCCGGGAGTGGCACCGCCGCGCTGGGGACCTCCTCCAAGCTGGGGGCCGCTGTGGACTGGAGCCACTTTCATGCCACGACGCCCATCACCATGCCGGTTATTGCAGAGCTGCAAGGAACAGTGGTGGGTTACTGTACCTAAGGAGTAAGGTTTTGGGCAAGTAAGAAAGCAAGTACAGTTGCTTGGGTGAGACCATAGGCTGTCGACCTGTTGGGGATTCCTGTCAGGATAAGTCCTCTTACTTGAACCGACGCAGCACAGTGAAAGCGAGTGGAATGGACTACCCGCCCCAGAACGAATATTACGCACTCCTCCCAATCAGCCGTCGTTCCGACTACATACGTTTTCAATTAAATTTTTGTTTTCTTTGGCTGCAGCCGTCTCTGTCTCCTCCGCCTAGTACACTAGGATACGGTGCTGTTTCCATGGCCAGTGCGGCGGAGTTTGCTGGTCCGGGGAGTGGGCAACCGGTCTTACTGAACCCGCCACCTGTCCTAACAGGGTCTCGACTCGTAAGTGGGGTTTGTGCCTTGGCGCCGTGTTTGTACGAAAAATGCGCTTGCCGGTGAATGATACGGGGCTTGGTCATTCATCTTGTGGTGAGTGCTGTTGGTCCGTCTTTGCTTGGTATGATGCCCTTAGTGCCTGCCGTCTATTGCGCGGCTAAAACACCTGCACAGGCACGGTCCATTGTCCAGCCCCAGCTGACACCGTCACTCACGTTGCCAAGTGGGGAGCGCACTGCATCAGCCAGTTCGCTGAGTAACCTGGTGCCTCAGCCACAGATGTTGCAGCCCGCGACAGCAATCAATGCGCCCGATGCTGTTGCTACCGCTGTCCCACAAGCACCCGTCGCGTATCTGCCAAGGCCGCAGTCGATGCAGCACTTGCAGAAGTTGACAGTACCCCGCAGCTCTTCGACACTAACGTTGCGGCCGGAGACCACGCTCGGGTTTGCATCAGGCGGTGTGCTGCTGCTTGGCCCTGGCCGGCGCACGGGTACGTGCGTTGGAATGTGGCAGCGGTCGCTGATGGATAGGGCAAGAGAACAGGGTACTGATGGAAAGACATGCCGCCTAAGTGTTCTTGTCTCACCGACTTTGGGTACCGGGAGCCTTGGGCAAGCAGTCTGTGCGCACGCTTGTCAATTTGCTGAGGGGGCCCAGAGTCCTTCTGCTGGTTGCCTTCCTCTCTTCACCAATACCTGGTCGTGTCCTGCGCGTAGAGGATGGCACCGCTGGCAACAGTGACGATTTTAGCTCGATGGGCAACACGACGAGCTACGATTCAGGGGGGCAGCAATTGCTGCCAAGCACGGGGGAAAACCGACAGGCTGGCGGTGGTGCTGACACACAGGTGGGCTACCTTTGAAGACTCGTGTCGTGAAGAGACAGATTCCATATATTGCCAGTAACATGTGCTTCATATCCGGTATGCGTCTGTTACCAGCATGGTAATGTTGTTCATACAGTATATGAATATATCAACGCCTGACAATGCCATCGGAATCTTGTTGGCCCAATCCGCAGGCTGGGAAGGGCCCCCACGAGCGGACTTGGCACAGTACTCGGTCCCTCTTCGCAGCCTTGGAGAATATCCAGGCTTACATGCAGGAGGAGTGCCAGCGCCGGCCTCACGAAGCGGGGGAGGTTGAGGAACCGGATGCGCAGCCTGGACCGGAAATGGTGTAAGGCTGCGCCCACACCAACAGATCACGACAGAAGCAGCCGATTTCGCTATAGAAAGCCTAGGATAGGGGCCTGGACAGGAGGACGGGTACTTGTGGGTCCAACTGAATGTGCAACAATCGCATATTAAGCACCCTTTGACTTCTAGGGCTGCTCGTTCCTACTGCCGGGCGATGGGTTATCGTAGAGGACTGGTAGGGTAGGGAATAAAGCCTCAAGTACATCATCGCCTTCTGCGACCATGCCGCATATCCGTGACTCGTATGCACGATTTGGTAGAATCACTCACTTTGGACTGGAGCACTTTCAGTTGTAATGCCCTTTTTACTTCTACACGACAGTCACGGTTGGCCATGTAATAATCCACCTAATAGCATTGCGAAGGCCAACGACACAGTGTCCTGTTATCAGCGCACGGTACAGGAATCATGACAAATTGCACTCATATACCGTCCCTTGAGCCCTTGGAAGTGCATATGCGGTTCTGATGCATTCTCATTTCAATCGATAGCATCGTACAGCATAGAAGACAACACCCATACCAAATTCCTGCACAAGGGGCCGCCTCCCTCCGTACCCGCTACATAGCAACCCTACATTCCTCACTTATCAACTCCGCTACCTCCCTACACCTAACTACCCGACATGCATGCACTACAAGAACTAAAACCCTAAACTGACCCGGACGCACCCGAATATGGCGTGGCAACAACTGCAGGGGGCTTGTGATCAAGCCACCACTGTGAGACCACATAGCTGTAAAGAAAACTAAAAAGGGCGTTGCCCGAGCAGAAGGGCCGCTGTACCACGAGGTTACTCGTCGCTCATTACTCAGCATTACGGCAGTTTACCAGACGTTAATGCGCTGTTGATGAAACACTTTCCAACATAATACTAACGAGTTTCTCTTGGCCAACTGGCTGCCGTGAGCTAAACGTCAAACCTTAGCCAAACGTGCAATCGGAAGCTGTAAGTCAGCATTGTTTCTTACATAAAGTCGTCATCCCCATCCCCATCCAGGTTGTCGTCGTACACGTAGTCGTCCAGGCCAGCGGAGAGACCCTGCTTCCCCATGTTGAGGGTTTTCTTTCCTCCCTTCTTCTTCTCCTCCTCTTCCTTCTTCTTCTGCGGCCCCCATGACAAAAGCATCGGCGTACATGTTTTTTTACCACTATTACATAACATCCCAAAGTGGTCGAGGAAATCCTGATGATGCAAATATGCAACTCCGTCCGCAATATGCTCCCGTGCCGCGTAGAGCAACGAATGTTGACAAAACGATTTCGACAAAACTTCTTTTCCCTTCAATTGGCCACGCTTCCCGACACAAACTCTAAACAGGTTTATATCCTGCAACTGCTGTAGCCCTGGTTTGCAGGTCCTGCCACCGTGCATTTCCCATGCGTCAAGAACCTAGGCGCATAGGACCCAACGCCTTGCACATCTGCAAAAACCACCAATGCAAAAATCCCGTTTCCTGAAGGAGTGCAACCGCACTCGGGCTCTATTGCTAGGCCCCCGTATTAATGACTTAATGACTCACCTTTGCTTTTTCTGACCGGACCATCGCCAGGCATGTCTCCAAGTCCTTCACCTCGTCGGGCCCTAGGGGCTCCACTGCGGCCTTGATCAGGGCTTTGACGAAGGCCTTATAATGTTTGGACTCCCGGTGCACAACCACATGCCGTGACACAATCTCCAGGGTGAAGTCCTCGAATTCCTTTAGCGTCTTCGGCAAGTAGCTTTCCAACGGCTTTAAAGTGGATACACCGCCGAACAGATCGCGGGCGGATTCATAGTCAGCCTGCTCCACCAGCCTACGGAGATCATCAGGCACCGGATCAAGTACATGGCGCGATATGCAAGGAGACCGGTCGTGAGAGCAAACAGCCAACACATGGAAGGCACACAATAAGTATCAGGAGAAGGAGCCTGAACGACGAGTCTAGTCAAGCACAGCACCGTGTGGACATCCAGAAAGTATGATAAGAGGGCGGAGACGCGTGTGGGCATGTGGCAGGATGAGGAATTGGAGATGACCCTACGCAGCCCGGGTAACGAATATAGGGACCATTCGCCCCCGTTCCAAACGATGTTCACGCGTAAGAATAACGGATTATAACCTACTACGATTGCAACATGTCCACCAAATACCTCACAATCCCATGTAAGACACCCTTGGGTTTTGGGCTTGGGTTTGGGTTTAAATATCTATCCAGGCCGAAACTAACGGCCCCCGAACCCACTTTTGCTGCCGAAGCTTCTCCGCAATCGGATCATCAAGAGGCGTGTCTATCTCTACACGCTCTTCGCGGTATTTCTTTTCCTCCTTTTTCTTTGGCTGCACGGGATCGACGATAAATTGTCAAGGCATAGGTACGAATTCGTCACACAACGTGGACGGAAGTATTAGCGAATAATTCGAGCAAGAAAGCAAGTGACTTACTGATTCAATTGCGGACAAGAATGCCAAATTACCTGCGGTGCAGGGACGCTGTGCTCCACGGGCGCTGAGAAGTTTTTGTCCTCATCTTCAAATTGGGACATATCAGGACCATTGATTTTGGCTAAAATCGCCTCGCCTTTGGTTTCAAAGGCCGGCGCCGGCTTGACAGCCGCTATCGTTGTCTTCGACAAATCCGATTCAATGTCAGCCGTTTCCCAATCATCTAGATCGTCAGCCATCTTTGTAAAATGTCTTAGGGGATTGGCGGTCCAAGTTAAGGTAAGGGAGGCGGTTGGGAAGTGCTCCTCAGCCGGTATCGCTTCTTGGAAAATAACACTTGTTCGCGTAGTTGCCGACGGCTGAAGGTGTACAGAATACGATCATATGGGGTACGCTATGATCACAGGCAACAAAAGGGAGCGCGTACGACAGCGAAGAAACACTTTGCATTCTTTGCAGACATCGTCAACTTTCTTCCAAAAGGTTGTATTATGTGAACGCTCACATCCCCATCTTCATCAAGCGAAAGATTATTCAATTTTCCGATCTTAATTGGTACCTGGAGAATAATCGCGCTGTCGCCAACGGTGATTACTCACATTTCGTTTACTCCTTTTGACGTGCTTAGCACGAGTCTCAGCTGCTGAGATTTATAAGATTTCTCAGGAGTTTCTCGCTATCGGACCTCGTGACGGAAGGCCATGGCGACCGCCGCATCTGCCGAAGAGCGGCCTTTTGCACAGAGCAATGATAATCAATTGAGCGAAGGAGAACGTAAGGGGGAGGACAGACTTTCTGCACCTCAGTCTGTTGACTATACAACGCTTTATGAGAGCATCAAGGACAAGCCATGCCGTGTTATCCAGATCAACCAGCATGTGGAGGGCTTTAATGGTCGTCCTTTTCGGACACGGGCAAATTTGATAGAACGAGAGCTTGAGCCGATACACAACGCTCAGACGCTGTCTGAGGTGCACGAGCAGCTTGACGCGGCCGGGCGCCGGCTGAAGCAGTTGGGCGTGTTTGGCACTGTCGAGTTCCTCGCGCATGAGGAGCCCCTGGTATGTGGACCTTGATGGCGCGTTGTGCATTGGGCTGTACTGGGGTGTGCGGTATGTACAGCGTGCTGAATGTCGGCGTCTTTCATTTTTACACCGTGTATAGCTGCGCATGTTAGGTATCATAAGTGACAGATACGGAGGCTAAAGACCCCAGTATGGCATTTTCACAGTTGTAATCTTAGATTATAGGGCCTGCCGTAGGCGCCACCCTCTCTTGGGCCGGAAATTTCCGAACAATTCAATAAGACACGCTTGGCCCTAAGCGGTTGAAATTGCAGGAGTTTCATGGAGCACGCGGCAGCATCAAAGCTTGTCTTTTTGAAGTAAATCGCTGCTCCTTGAGGGGCCTTGCCATTGGAGTGGAATGACAGCCTACTCCTGCACACTAACCCTGGATCCCTCCCATGTCCGCAGGACGACCCATCAGCGTGCACAGTTGATGTGCACCTGGAGGAAACCAATTGGTACAAGCTCCGAGCTGCGACATACGTTGAGGATAGTGAACGTACGTTCGAGCTAGGGGCGTCGTTGACTAACGCGTTGGGGAACGCGGAGCACTTGGGCGCCAACTTCGAGTATGGCACGGAGAACAGCCATACCGCCAGTGTTTCATACAGGCAGCCGCGAGCATTTGGCTTCCCCGCACTGGTGCGTATGCTGATGTTTCAAAGTAGCCGTTGCCAGAGCCATTCAGCCGCTGGGCCTTCGGGGACTGCTGGGGGTGTTGTTACTGAGCGCGGCACTGGTGCTTCGAAGCTGTCTAGGATGGCACAACAGAGCTGGCTTGTTCGGGAGGAGTCCGCCGGGGTGAAGTGCTGCTGCGGTAGTGCCGTATAGACGGCTCAAGCCCCGTCAGTCTGACACACTGAACCCGGTGGCAAAGGCTGACGACGCAGTGTCTGGTGTGAGGGAGTGAGAAGTTAAGCTGGCTCTTATCCGGATTCTCGTCGATGCGATGACAAAAAGACTCCAAATCTATCGCAATGTGCGGTGTGTTTTACCTCGCTCTTTCCTTTCGTGCCCAGTTTGAGCTCCGGGGATCGCAACTTTTTCGAAATAACCAGAAGACCTCTTCATACACTGAGCAACTGCGGGGAGCTGTGCTGGGAGTTAAGAGGTGAGATGTCCAGCATGCAAGGGCCTTTGCGCTAGCTTCTTTCGCGTTCTTCCGAGAAGGTTTTCTGCGGCTGATCTTCGACGCTACGATCACCCGCAAAGCACTTGCCCATGGGACTTACCAATGCCTCCTGGATACATCTGTGATTTTGCATGTCACCTGCATTCATTGGTGGGACTCGCTGTGTGTTCGTATTGCCAAATTCATGTTGTGTTCGTTATTCGGCTGCTGTGAACAGCATCATCAAATGGGCAGGGGAACTACGCCTGATCGTGCCGCATGTGTTAAGCCCTCGAAGTGCGACGCTGTTTGGGCACATTCACAACGCGATATTAAATGAATGCTAGTGTTGCAAGCACCCGCGACCCATCACGCGAGTTGTATCACGTATCAAGTATGCATTCGTGTGTGGATGTGTCCCCAATAATCCAGCTTGAGTGGTGCTCACACGGTGGAGTACGAGTTGGGGTGGCGGAGGTTACTTGATCCATCCAGGTCTGCTTCCAGGGCGGTCGTGGCGCAGGTGGGTCCATCGGTCGTGACGCCCCAGGGTGTGCTGAGTGTATGGTTGGGGACAGTAGGGTCTTGGGGAACGTCGTGCCTGTCCAGCGCGCTTTCGTTGCATCGCACGGGTTCAGATCTTCAGATCCTTTACTAAATCGTCGTTATTGAAAGGTAATACAGACCTCTCACAGCACGTTACCTGGTTATGGCCAACGTAGCGACGACGTCACCCGCCTCCTTTCCGGACTGCTGTGCACTTACAGCAGCATGATATATGCGTTGCGCGATTTTAACTCGTACTCATTTGGGAAACAGCAACAGGCAGCGCCCGCTTCATGCACTCGTAAAGAGGTGTTCTGAGGCACCCCATGCACCGCTTCACCTTCCCTCCCGGGGTGGTCAGATGGGTGATTACCTCAAGTCAGCAGTGCGCTATACTGCACTAGTGGACAGACGGGACATGGCGGCGGGCGGTGCAGCCGCAGCGGTCGGAGGCGCTGGTTGGGCCGTCAAGTCCTCAACGGAGGTTGCGGGCATCGTACCGCCAACCGGCAGCAGCACTAGCAGCAGCGGAAGTGGCGCGGACAGCACCCTGCGGTTCATCCGCCAGCAGGTGGACCTCGTAGCGAATGTGCCCATGGACGAGACGGGGGCAGTCGTCTTCAGCCTTGGATTGTCCGCTGGTGAGGTTCCGCTTTGAGAGTGTGGGCAAAGGAAGGACCCCTTCGTGGACTGAGCCCTTCATGGGAAGGCCCTTCCGGGGATGCAATGAGAGGTTTTTGCAGGATGTTGCATTATTCATGTGTTCATTGCCATTATTACCATCCTGTAATTGATGTTGATTGATGTGGCGGTGCGAACCAGGTTTGCTACTGCCATGGGGCGAGGCTGGCATGTCCCGGCCATCGTGTATTGCGGACCGCTTCTTCTTGGGTGGACCGTCGTCGCTGAGGGGTTTTAAGTTCAAGGTGAGGAGGGGAGGCTGCTTGCGAAAAGAGCAAGGTGTAATATCTTGCGGCTTAGTTCGGTTCATCCAACATGTATTAGTTTTTATAATACTTACACAGGGCATACGTTCCATAAAGGAAATGAATAAAGCGGGTTGAGGCCATGCAGTTGAGGATTTTAATGCATTTAAATCCGATTATGGTGATTTAGAATGGGCCAACTACGGGTATCTATTTACTGGGGCGTAACCAATGGCGCGCATGGAAAGCAATCGTGTTGAAAGGTCATCGTATCGTCGCCTACTCCTCAGGGCGCTGGTCCTTCCGATCTTCGGCGGCCTCCTGTGAGCCGGTCGGGAGGCGAGACAACGCAAGCAGCCACACGGCGGGATGCGTTGGGTGGAGACGCTTATACCTCAATCTTCGCGTCGGTAGGTCTGAAGACCAACGAACGGGGTGGGGTGCTTTAACGTGAGCGTGAACGTATCGGTGCATTTGTAATCGGGGCAGGAGGCGTACTTAGGGTCGAACCGCATGTGCTTGGGCCTGAATATTTTGTCGTATGGTTTGGTGACGGGGATTAAGCGTCTCCGGTGTTCATGTCACCCGTGCACGCTGATGAATCCGACCCAAAGCGTTGTTGAAAAGTGTTGATTTGTGGCGTGCAGATTATCGCGCTCTAGGTTATCAGGGAAGCGCCATAGGCATACAACATATGTGCGCGCCAGCTTCCTCTTGATTTATGCTGCCTTCCTTTTGCAGCATGGACTTGGATTTATATTTCCTTGTTTCATCCATTCCATGCCTTGCCATCCTATGTAGCTCATGTTCCAATTGCCTCACCCGGCGCTAAAGCTGCTCAATTTGCACGGGCACGCATTTGTGAACGGGGGCAACGTGATCCCGGTGTCAGGTGAGTCCTTTGCTGGCTTGAATACGATGTCCCCTGCTCATCACCCCATTGGGGGGGCCAGCTCAGGGCAGGTGGATAGTGGATGTGGCATACACTTCGTGGATATGGGGAAGCTGGGATTGTGTGCTGCAGCCGTATTCCAATCCTCATGAACTAAGCGCCCAGGTATCACATTAAATGCCTGGGTGTTTCAGGTCCCTTTCTCAGACCGTCAGTGCATGTATGAAGTTCCTCTTGTGGATAGGTATATATCGTCTGATAGGTATATAAAACCTGGGGAATCCTTCCATTTATATTCCCTGGGTTGCAACAGGTATGAGTCGCACACCATCTGTTCTGCTGTCCGAGTTTGGCTCCACCTTCCGCTGGTCGTGTGGAGCTGGCTTGGTCGTTCCGACCCCATTGGGCCGTTTCGAGGCCAACTACTGCGTCGTGCTTGCGGCTCAGGAACATGACCGTGTACGCCGGGGACTCCAGCTGGGCTTTGCAGCGAGCAACGTGTAATAGCCGGGAGCATGGCGAGTGCCTTGATTTGTGTGGTCCCTGATGTGCGGCTAATGTGAGTGACAGTGACGGAAAGGGTGTGATGAAGATCCTCTTACTTCCCATGTTTCAGGCACGTGGTGGCCAGGACGTCATTGTGTAAAGTCGGATGCAGTCGGATGCTCTTTGTAACAAACCACAGGTTGTGGTCCAGAGACATCCAGGGTGACCTCTCCATCCTGAGCAAGCACTGTCTGTCCTTGACACAAGTTTTGTACCGCACATGGCTTAGCATGTAAAGCAAAACTGTTCTGAAGGTTGACGTGGCATTACATAAATGGAGATTAGTTTACGTTGGATGGATAGATAGGTTGCGTGGATAAAGATGGACATGTTCATTGTATTTGAATGGCGGGAAATAGGGTTCCTGGGGACTTAAGATCAAGATGACAAATCCTGGCGGAATTGGTGCCAAAATATGCTCTTAAACTTTTATCACTGAAAAGCTTCGAAGTGCTCCCATAAAGGATGGGGAGAGGGCCTTTTTAAGTCATAGAGATTGAGGATCCTAATACGCTTTCACAAAGACGCGGTATCGATTTGTGGTATGGCATAGCTACGGCTCAGCTGCGGCATGGGACTCTGCAACACGCTAGTGAAGCAGTTAACAATCTTTTAGGGTTTGTATTGGTTGAACCCGAGAAGCCATGTGCAATGCATGGCTGTCACATGGCGCTCCATTCCCTGACGCTTGCAGAGCGCAGTCTGACAGCATTTTGCCTGTATCATGCCGTGTCACCCGTTCAAAGTTACACGGCATTCTTCTCATCCCATGGCATTGTAGTGACGGATCATTAAGAAATGGGAAGAATGCCATTGCCACGATGTAGGAAAGGTGGTGCTGGCGGTTAGGCCATGCCACGTCGCCATAACCACATCACGTCCATCCCACAGTGCTGCAACCGTGTATTGCCCATCCAACAACACTGCACCATCGTTTCACCCACCAGGCCGCTACAAAGGCATTTAGCTCATCCAATGGTGATGATCGTTCAGTCGGTTGCTCATATCCACACTGACATGCCTCCCATCTTCCAACACTTAATCTACCTCTGGGACTACTCCTGTGAGCTGCCCCACCGGGTTACAGCTCTGGCCGCTCACGACCACGCTTGGCCCACCTGTCTCGCCACTGCTCCATCTGCTCCTTGTCCGCTTTTACATCCTATATGTCACAGGGTGCGTGGGGGGTAAATGGGGAAGGTGTGTTGGGGGCGCCTTGAGCGATCCAGGCTGGAGCGTACTGGTGCTACGTAGTAGAGGGTCTCCCTTGTTGTATCACGGTTTGCCTCACGCCCATGCACCGGACCCTATGACCCAGTAAGGCGCCCGGCGACCGGTGATTAGGTGCATTGTCACATAGGCACCATGCCCTCGGTTAGCGCTCACAATGCGACTCATATCGGGGTAACCGGTGGCCTGTCGTACTGACCATGTGGACAGTACGACAAAAGACAAAAACGTAGATTTTAATAAATCTATCGGCATAATATTATTATCAATAATATTCGGTTCGTTATCATGCAAATGGTTCGACCAATGTGACGCACAAGTGTGAGAAGTGCGGCTCAGATTGCATGACGCCGCGCGGAAGCTTTAGTCATGCGACCGGAGCAAGCCCGCATACGCGCACGAGAATAATTATCTGAGAGCGCGCATTATCTCATACTGATTTATCATGCAATATCCACTTCACGTGCGCAAGCGGAATGCGACTGAGTGAGTGATATTCGCATCGACTCATATGGCGGTTGAACCACATAACGAACATTGCCAAATATTGCATTTGCATTGCCTTAATGCTGTGAAGGCTAAAGGACGATAGAATATCGTCTGCGACATGATTACGAACATGTCACACATGCGGATCAGCGATCTGGTGTGATATGTACTATGGACGACGTCGCGAGTATAAGTTGAGCGATGACGGCCTTGTTTATATATTGAATATTATATGCTATCGATCTCCCTCGATCGTATGCTCTTCCATATTGATGTCCTGAGTCTGGATACGCTTTCACTTGGCCTGAGCGAAGCCTGAGCATTAAAGGAGCGGCTAAGTGATGATAGCGTGCTTCAGTTCTGATAGCCTTCACTGGATACTCTGCATTCTGGATTGTACGTTGTAACCCCTGGCCTCTGAAGACTTCCGCTGTGCCTGACTCTCATTACGGTACGCTTGGCTTGCTGTGCTTGCACCTTAGCACTTAACGCCGAAGCATGCAGAGATATGCTTGAAAGGCAGGAGGGGTACAACAAGTTTGGTATCGAGACGTAAGGTTCGTTCGCGGCCTGATTGTCTCACCCTGATCTTTGCATAAGTAGGTTACTTACATGGCTGGAGCTAATGAAGGTAGTCGTAGTCCTCTGGATACGTTCGCGGAAGATCTAGGTCGAGCTGTTTTGGCGGCTGCCGCTTCCGGTCTGTAATTGCCTTGCTGCTCTTGCATTGCTGTTCGTTTTGCCTGTTTGAAGTTCGTGCTTCTGAGCTGCAGGTGAATCGAATAGTATCTCGCTTGCCACAGCGTCAGCTGGTTCGAACTTGGGTCCGGATCAGTTGCGGGCGCTTATTGCGCGCACGCTTGAAACGCGAGATTACTTGGACGGATACTTGGTGTATCTGCAGGGAGCGCTATCCGTCGGTAGGATTGAAACCGTCCGATCTGTGCTCGACTGATACCTGTGCATAGAGTGCCTTTAGCACACAGGTTGTGACCAGTCAGTCGCCGATTTACCATGGCATCTGGTAGCGGTGATGTAGGGCTAGTAGTGGGGGACGGTTGTGCTGACACGTCCGTCGTTCCTGAAACATCTCGGAGGGGCCCGCACACACACGTTGTTGATGGTGTCCGAGATCCCCATGTACTACTCGACCCGCGAACCCCTGTCCATCCGACTGTTCCTGTCGCGGCAGCCGAAGCAGGCCCCGTTGGACGTGAGGAGCAGAGGGGTCCGTTTGCTGCACCGCCTTGTCAGGGTCGATTCGACAACGAAGGAAAGGTGATTAAACTGTCGATACCCGTTCCGAAATTAGACATCCCACATGACATGAAACAGAAGAATGCCGAGTGTAGCATTGCTGACACAACTCATGCATATCTGCGTGACATTCGCATGTACTTGCAACTGGTCCGTGGTGGTGATCGTGATGCCGCGAAGTGTCTGCTCATCGGGAACACCCTCGGGGGTGTGGCGAAGACATGGTACGATCAATGGACGTTGGCAAGGCGAACGTACACGTTTGATGAGTTGACTGACGCTCTGCTTGCACGCTTTGCTCCTGAGGTCCAACCGCTTAGTGCTGAGTCTCGCAATACGTTAGTGTCTGGCACATATCGAATGCGCCATGATGAAACCGTACCTGCGTACCAGTCGCGCTTCGAGGCCCTGATCACGCCTATCGGTAACCTCACGGAGGAGGATCGCATCTTTTGGTTTCAGCGTGGATTGTCTGAGGTCCTGGCTACGCAATGTGCCACGGACTTAGCGGGCAAGGACTTCGAGTCCTATGGGGACTTGGTGCGCTTTACACGAGGGGTCGAGAAGCATCTCTTAGCTGGGCTTTTAAACCTTTTAAACCTGTTCCTCGTGTTCATGCCATGCGAGCGCAGGGTCCGACGCTTGACGCTGTCGCCAACGAACAGGGAACCGAAATGGAGCGACGAACGCCGACGGTAGCAGTGACCACCATTCACACGGATAGAGGTCACGGCATTCGTGGCGCTTCCGGCTCGGTTAACCCGAGGGGGTCGGCCGGCGCGGGTCAGAGCTCGGATCCGGCTAGAGGCAAGAGGAAGGGAGGTACACCGGCTGCAGCGGTGGTGCACGAGGCTAAGGATGAGACCAAGCGGCAGCGTACCAACGACGGTTGGTTGAAGAAATGGGAGTGCACGCAATCCGAATTCGAACGTTGAAGGCGGATGAAGGTTTGCCAGAGATGTGCGGGGGAGCATCCCACGAGGGATTGCCCCTTGTTGCCGCCTTTGGCTCAGCAGCCGAAGTAGGGGATTGCCCAGGATGGTTTGGAGGGGACTCTGCCTGGGAAGTCGGAACTAGCGGGTGGGCGGTTGTCGTTCGTGCGGCAAGCCGTGAAGGCATTGTTGCCTTCAGTCCTTGAACAGGTCGAGCGTGCAATTGGACGTCGATTGTCACTCGACGGTCGCTCAGGACATGTGGGCTTTGACTCATGGTGTAATTTGTTTGCACCAAGAAAGCCCCTAGCGTCTATTGACTTGTCGGGCCACACCATTTTTGTAGCAGTCGTCTTAATGATGCTGCTAGACTTATGCGGAAGCGTAGCTTTAGAAGGTTTGGTAATAGCTTTTAAGTATGTCAAGGTCGCGAAATTGTACATCTAGCGAGAAATGGTGACAGCAGAGTCTTGAACTCCGAACAATTAGTATTATTATACTAAATCGTCAGGCCGAAGCTCTTCACCAGGGTGATTTTAATATCGGCTCACCTAGCCGAGATGTACGGCAATTTGTTTTGCCAATCGCGAGCTTTTCTCGTAGTTAGTTTTCGGTTAGGCATCATGCTTATTGCATGATTGCCTACCGGTTTGTCTAGGCCTATTTCTTTAAGGTAAATGTAGTTGCCTACATTCCCCCCCCTCTGAAGCGAACCGTCCCGGGAGCGTTACCGTCTCCTTTTGGAGGAGGTTTCTTTTGCAGGGGGTTTTGGCCTTGCTTTGGCTTTGAGTTTTCGCTCATATTCCTCGATGGCTTCCACCAAGGGATCTGAGTCTTTCAGGGCCGCCTCGGTTTCATATGTATTGTGAGTGGAATCATATCCTTCCCACTTGATAAGGTACTCTCGACGAGTTTTACCTCTGCCCCCACGGATTGAGACGTCCCGATGATCTACAATGGCTTCAACCATGTAGAATGGCTCACCCTCAATAACAAGTGGTGAGGGTGGTTGTCGCTGTGTGCCCTCCTTGAATGGTTTCAGGAGAGACACATGGAAGACCGGGTGTAGGCGAGATTCAGCTGGTAACTCCAGTTTTACCGCTGCTTCGCCGATGTTAGCGACAACTGTATATGGGCCGATGAATTTTGGCATCAGCTTCTTCGTTCCAGGTTTTTTGAGATTTATGTTCTTCGTACTTAACAGCACTTTTTGCCCAACCTCATAACGCACGGGGCGCCGAGACGAGTCAGCATCCTGTTTTTGTCTAGATTGCGCAGCCTGGAGACAAGTTTTAGCGAGTTGTAATCGCTTGCGCATGATGGTGGAGTACTCATCAGCAGCCGGCAATTTAGAGGGTACATGCAAGTCAACCGGTACATGCGGTTGTTGAACACCGTTAAGAGAAAATGGTGTCATACCCGTCGAGCGTTGTTTGGAGTTATTAATAGCAAACTCAATCAACGGTAAGTGATCATCCCAATCATCCTGATTAGGGGAGATATAGTGCCGCAGTGTCTCTTCCAGTAAGCGATTCATCCGCTCGGTTTGTCCATCGGTTTGGGGATGGAAGGCTGTGCTCATATGGAGGTTGGTGCCCAATAGGCGAAAGATTTCCTTCCAGAAATTGCTTGTAAAGCGTGGGTCCCGGTCAGAGATAATATTCTTTGGAAGGCCGTGCTGCCGGAATACAGTGGCTACAAAAAGGCGAGCCAACTCTTCCGCTCCTGCGGTCGTGAGTGTGGGAGCAAAGTGCGTCATTTTGCTCAGTCGGTCCACAAACACGACGATCGCATCATGCCCATTGCGAGTTGTTGGTAGCTGGGTTATCAAGTCCATTGATATGCTCTCCCACACGGAAGAAGGTATGGGGAGCGGCTGCAGCAAACCACCCGGTTTAGTGTTGTTTGGTTTGTTATGCTGACATTGAGGACAAGACTTGACGTAGGCCTTCACGTCAGTGTCTAGTCCAGGCCACCAATAAGTTTGTGCGATCGCTTGTTTGGTGCGGTCAATGCCGCGGTGGCCGGCACATGGGGTATCATGATACTCTTTCATGATAACCTGTCGTAAGTCAGCTTGATTAGGGATGTAGATCTGGGACCCATGGTACCAGAAGTTACCCTTCTTTTTGAGCCGCAGTTTTGCTACCTTACCTTTCGTGAGATTGGGATCACCGTCATACCCGCGGATGATTCGATGTCCTAAGTCGCTGTCAATCAGCGCGGCAGAAAGCAAGTTGAGCACCACATCGTGGACCCGACTGATGGGGTCAGCTACATTCACCCGACCAGGGCGATACTCCCATTTAAATGTGAAACGTGAT
Organism: Volvox reticuliferus; assembly: GCA_019650235.1. Taxonomy (NCBI): domain Eukaryota; kingdom Viridiplantae; phylum Chlorophyta; class Chlorophyceae; order Chlamydomonadales; family Volvocaceae; genus Volvox; species Volvox reticuliferus. Next base: position 10,089 of record BNCP01000076.1, on the reverse strand, counting down.
AATCGTTCCATCCAACGAGCTTGGCGGCGGGATAGTTTATCCGCGCTTTGTTGATCTTGTAGGTATACCAGTGGTTGGTGATCAGTGATCAACGTTACATCACTGGCTCCTTCAAGGTAGCAACGCCACTCTTCCAGGGCTAAAACAGTGCCTAGGCACTCTTGGTCTGTTGTTGTGTAGTTATATTCTGCCCTATTGAATTTAGAGCTGGTATAAGCTACAGGGTGGTCATCCTGCAAGAGGACGGCTCCCGTGCCATGAATAGAGGCATCAGACCAAACCGTGAAAGGTTTATCAAGCTCAGGGAGTTTAAGAACTGGTGCATTGGTCAAGGCATGCTTCACACCCTGGAAGGCTGCCTCGCAGGCTTCGGTCCAGCGGAAGGGCACTTTCTCGCTGGTAAGGGTTGTGAGGGGGGCCACAAGGGAGGAATAACCCTGAATAAACCTCCTGAAATAATTGGCTAAGCCAAGGAACGCCCGTAGTTTCTTAATATCCGTGGGGACAGGCCAGTCCTTAATGACTGTTACTTTGCGGTCGTCTACTTTCAAGCCTTCTTGGCTTACTTTGTGGCCCAGGAAATGCAGTTCGAACCGGTTGAACTGACACTTCGACAATTTTGCCTTGAATTGGTGCTTTCGGAGCAAACACAGTACCAAACGGAGGTGCTGTTCATGCTCGGCCGGGGTCTTACTAAAGACCAGGATATCGTCCAAGTACACTAGCACAAATTTGCCAATGTCAGTGAAGACACGATTCATCACTGCTTGGAACGTTGCAGGGGCATTGGTGAGTCCAAAGCAAAGTACTTTGAACTGGAACTGGCCCATGCCTGGAGCTATGAAGGCCGTTTTCTCCACATCCTCGGGAGAAATCAAGATTTGGTGATACCCCTGTTGTAAATCCAGGGAGCTGAAAATGGTTGCTCCTTGGAGTTGGTCGAAAAGGTCTGTGATATTGGGCATGGGATACCGCCATTTTATGGTCAGTTTATTAAGTGCACGGTAGTCTAAGACCATGCGTAGTCCTTGCCCATTTGCCTTTTCGACAAAGAGGACTGGAGCCCCATAGGGTGAGGTGGAGGGTTCAATGTACCCTTTATTATAGGTTTTTAGGGTTTAGGGTTTTAGGGTTTAGGGTTTTAGGGTTTAGAGGTCACCCTGCATATGACATGTTAGGCAATTTTCATGTAGATGGCAGCCTGCCTTGCCACATGTGCACCCTCGCCTTATACAGCACTAAGAAGAGAGGTCATTTTGGGGTTTTTGCCATATGTTAATATGTTTCCCACAGGATGGCCTGTTGGAGTAGTAAAATCAGTGGTGACTGGTTCATGGATGGAGGCTGCAGTCATATGTTTGCTGTTATAAAGTATGGTGAGTCAATAAATTTAGACTGCAGCAAAATTATATTCACATATTGAAGGGGAAGTATAAAATTGGGGTTATCCAAGCCTGGGCATAGGAAGTCAGTTGTGATAAGTATGATTACAGAAGCATCCATCCACCCATCCATCCACCCATCCATCCACCCATCCATCCACCCATCCATCCACCCATCCATCCACCCATCCATCCACCCATCTGTCCACCCATCTGTCCATCCAACCAACCATCCAACCAACCATCCATCCAAGCAACCATCCAAGCATCCATCCATTGGATGGACGAATTAGGTTGCTGAAGGAGTGAGAAGACTGCTAGCAGCCTGGACAGGTGTATTAGAGAAGTCCTTTGTTGGATCCCGACGTGCCAGTCCCATGCTGAATTGATGGAATATGCTGGAGTTTGCCACAATTCGTGTGTGTGCCTGAAGGCTGCATTGCACAGCCTTTGCATTATTGGAATGATCCCCGTAGAAAATATGCAGGGGGTTGATGCATGCTGGGTTGCTGCAGATGTGCATGGCAATCGGCTTATAGGTCAACGGGTCATGTACCGGTTGCTTGGCAGCTTTTCGTGGTCTTGGCTCCAGGTGTGTCGGGTACTGCATCCGGCCATTTTGAGGCCATCCATGCATTGCCCATAGGATGAAGTGGTGGGCTCCAATGTAGATCCCACTCCGCTGCGTTCCTGGTGAACACTTGACTCGCCTCCCCACCAGGAAGTATATATATCCTTTCCTGTTCTGGAACAGTAACCTCTTTTTAAGCCTGACTCTTAAGCTGCCTGGTAAAGGAGGCACCATGTAATAGTCTGCTGCCCCATCATTGTCAGCAGCAGGGTGTCCAACAGCTGCTGCTGGTACCTGCTGGCCCTGTTGGGGCTGTTGGTATGGAAGACCCCCACTGGGGCCCCCACCAGTAGCACCCCCCTGCTGACCTGCTGTACCACCCCCATCAGCTGATGTGGCCACCACCATTGTCAGTTCCCGTAAACGTGGCTGTGCAGATGGTCTACAGAGGGAGAGTGTTATGCATGGAGAATCCATGGGTACATGAGGCACATGCCGTCCAGCTAAATGTTGAGCAAGTCTGTCTTTAGCTGCCTGTACCTGTGCTGCTGTTAAGGTGGGTGGGTGATGGTGGGGGTGATTATCGACAAGCTGTTGTACTGTAGCCACAGGATCAACAGCAGCAGTCATCGCAGGTGCGGGCTGCTGCTGCTGCTGCTGCGGTTGCTGCGGTTGCTGGGCAGCAGCCGCAGCATCAGTTTGACGGGCAAAATATTGGTGCGCGTCTGTGAAAAAATCAGCTATATCACTTGGTAAAAGGCCTCGACTTAGAGCTGAAGCCTGTTCCATCTGAAGTAATTCCAGCATTTTTTGTGCTAAGCACGCCCGTACTCCTCCTCCAGCAGATGGACGTACAGCGGTGGGGACGATGATGGGGGCAATGAAGACCAATGGAAACCACACAAGGAGTGCATTCTCCACCACCAGTCTTTCCGTCTGGTCCATGCCCAGGGCCATGGACATATTCCGTACTGCATCATCCCACTCCTCTCTCTGATGTGCGGGGACAATGCGCCATTTTGCTTGTAGGTGGTCTCCAAGGAAGGCCATGACCCTCAGGATACCCCTCATAAGAGTTTGCCACCCCTGTGGGCAGCTGCCCTGCTGCTGCTGCTGTGCGGATGATGGTGATGATGCCTGCGGCTGCTGCTGTGGCTGCGGCGGTGGTGGTGGCAGTAGTGGTGATGCTGGTGATGGCGGCGGCTGGTGCTGCAGCTGTAGGGTGGTGGGGTTATAGTGCTTACTCCATAGGCCACCATCCTTTTGGGTTTTCTCCTCACGCACAAGCTCCTTGTAGCGATCGTTTCTGTTGCTGTTGCTCCGTTGGTTAGCTGTGGGATGTTGGAAGACCCGTGGCGCCACCACTGTTCCCCGGGCAGTCTGCATGTGTTTGACAAATATCTGAGATTTTAGATTTACTCGTTAGCTAGTATCAACAGCGACATGTATGGCAGCCAGCTGACAATCAGGTGGGGGATCATGGTGCACCTAGCTGGGGTCGATCCTAGGACCTCCAAGGATACTACTCGCAATTGAGACCAACATGTGTATGATAGAGCAGAAGATGAGATCATGGAGCTATTGTCATGCCTATATCCTATAATGTCCACACCACACCCATACATTAACATGCCCCAATATTGCAATACCCCGCCCCCATACCCCACTGTAACCCCACTGTACAGCATGCAGCATTCATCACTCCTGCCCCTGACTTAATTGCCTGCTGCCAGCACTTTGCTTGAGTACATTTATTTACTTGACTACATGTATGTGGACATGTGTATTTATATGGGGAACCAAACGTGCATATATACCTTGACTTGTTGAAGTGTTGGGTGGAGCAAGCTTGCCATATTGTGGATGGATGGATTGACAGCTGCTGAAAGCCAGGGCAGGCAGGCTTGCCCCTGACGTTGGAGGCATGCCAATTGTTGGGGCAGCCAGGGGGTTTCTGGATCCAGGATGTTGCCTGCTGCTGCTACTTGCACAGCAGATGGTGTTGCCGGCATAGGTAGTGCAGGAGCTGCAGCAGTAGCAGCAGCAGCAGCTGGCACAGCATGTGTGCTATCATCATGGGCAGGTATATCTGCTGCTGGGGTGGTGGATGGTCCTGATGCTGATGCTGATGATCCTGCTGCCTGCGCTGCTGCAGTGGGGTCTGTATGTTGTGCTTGCTGCTTTCGTTGTCCTCCCCCCTGCTGGACTATTCTTCTTTTTCGTTGGTGCCGCTTACGCCGGTGTTCAAGGCGGCACTGGCGTTTGCTTGCTCGCTCCTCATCAGAGTAGTTGGAGTCCTCATCCTCCAAGTTATTGTCCTGATGATGACCCTCATCATTGACCATACTACTACTGTTCCTGCCATCAGCACCACTACAACTTCTGCCAAGACTGCTACTCCTTGCTGCTGATGTTGATGACGTGTATGAGGACATGTTTGCTTGATGGGTGGGTGGCTGGCAAGGACCCTTCCTACTTACTTATGACAGATATGCCTACAGATGTGTCTAGGCAGTACATAGAAATAAAGAGGTATGCATGCTTTATGTCAGAGAGAAAGAAAGAGAGAGAGAGAGTATGTGTGTGAGGGGGGAAAGGGGACAGACAGACAGACAGACAGACAGACAGCAATAGACAGCAATAGACAGGGAGAGTGTGAGTGTGGCACATATATGTGGCACATGCACACCAAGAAACCCTAGAGATAGACACAGTAAGTCAAAGACAGAAATATCTCAACCTTCATAGTTCCCATCCCCTTATTATTTCCCTAATCCCCTCATCCCATGCCTCCCCTTGCTTCTTATCCCATCCCCCCCTGCTTTTTCCCATCTTATCCCTGCCATGTATGTAGTACATACATACCCCCTTCATTCCCCCCATTATATATCTCCCCCATATCCTTCCTTCTCCTTATCCCTGCATGCCATAACTGCTGCCTCTATCCCCACTGCATTATTTATATATTATCCCTGCTCCCCACCCCACCCCCACCCCTGCATATTATTATGTAGATTTCTTCTGATAAAGCTAGCTATCTAGCTAGAGCAGCCCATCCATGCATATGCATGCATGCCAGCCATCCAGCCACGCACATCTATCTATACACATACCTGTATGCATATATATGCATGTGTATCTGCCACCATGCATATACACATGCTAGCAGCAGCCCATCCAGCAACTTCTAAGCTCTGCTTGCATCTATTATTAAGCCCTGCATTACTTGATGATTGATGATGTACGGATGCTATATAGATACAGCAGCCATCTATCTAATTATGCATGTGATCGATGAGTGGCTGGGTATACTATGTATGGAGCGAGATATCTATTAACTGTGGGAGGCAGCATAGCAGGGTTACATACATGCAGGGTTATATTGCTGGGATTTTTTGCTTTTGTGGGTACTCTAGCAAGCTATGTTATGGCAGCATGCTCTGCTGCTGATGGCTTATTAGAGCTGCTGCTGTCTATATTTGCCTGCCTCCTTGATTGCTCCATCCTGCTGGGTTTCTCATCAGGGTTTGCTTGTCTTGGTTTCTTATTATACTGTTATTTATAGCTAGATAATAATGGCAGTATGTAATTATAAACATTGTGGCAGAGTAGTAATAATGCAGTTTGATTGGCATCGCGCACGGCTGTTGTTCGGTGGTTGTTGTTGTTGTTGCTGTTGTGCGCCGGCGGGCCAGCCCGTAGTGTTTTTGTTGGGTTGTTGGGTTGGGTTGGTTGGTCTGGACTGCTTTTTCGTCGTCCGTGTGACTTTCCGCGATTTGAGCATAGCTTTGAGAAGCTGTTTCTTGGCCGAAGAATTCGGTGCGATTGTTTTGTCGTTTTGTGAGGTTGAAAAGAGCCATGTGTAGCAGTCCCTGGCTCTAGGCTCCTTTCGCGCGGCAATTTCGACGATTTGCTTTGTTTTTTTCGCGCACTTTTTGCGTTATTTTGTTTTTATGTTTCAAGGATTAAATATTGCTTTTTGGTTGCGCGAATGGTGCCGTCTGGGCTTCAGGGTCAGCCTGGCCATGGTCGCAGCTGACTTGTTTGACCATGCTTTCGACTACTTTTTTTTGCAATGGCTGAATAATAACGCGAGTAATGTATTTGAGAAATTAGGCGGTCGTTCTGGTGTTGTTTTGTGTCCGGCTTTGGGCCAACTGCTTTTGGACGGACTGTTAGTATAGTTACGACGCGTTATATTGTTTTGCTAAAGCTATATATATGTGTCCAATTAATTATAAAATATATAAAGATATGCAGTTTGTTTCTTTGCTGCCCTTTGTTTGTGGCTAGTTGGCTGGTTTCTGACTGTTTTGGTCGTAGCTGCCTCTGCTTTCCTTGCAAAAAGCACAAGAATGCTGTATGATAAACTATAATCATCGTTTCTGTTTCCTTGCTTTTGCATGCTGTGCGTTTGCTGCTGGTGCATTTGCTGCTGTCTCTGCCATTTTTACAGTCCGGTTTGCTGTGCTTGTGTTGTTTTCTTTGCTGTCCTGGACATTTCTGGTGTTCTTATTTCGTTAAACAAAAATCATTCTGCGTGCTTTTGCTGTCGAGTCGTTTGACTACATAGTTTGCTTCTTTGTGAGGGGGTGGGGGAGAGAAACATCATAAAGAGGCACACAGCATCTATAGAGAGGCAATATTTTTTTCACATGTTTGGTTACATTGTTCAATGGCACCCTATGCAGGCACAACGGCGGCACAATAGTTTATTATATGGCACCCCACGGCACCCCACGGCAACACCAATAAAGCGCATAAAGGCACACAACGGCGGCACCATGCAAATAATCACGCGTCCATTGCCCCACCTCGATTGCCCCACTTCCATCGCCCCGCCTTTGTTCCCCCCGCGTTCGTCGCCCCCTGCATTCGCCACCCCGCCTTCGTCACCCCACTTCCGTTGCCCGCGTTCATCACCCCGCCTCCGTCGCCCCACACCTCTGTCACCTCACTTCCATCACCCGCCTTTGTTTCCCACCGCCTCCTTCCCCCCCTGTTCGTCGCCCCACCTCCGCCACCCCGTGTCCGTCACCCCACCTCCGCCACCCCGCGTCCGTCACCCCACCTCTGCCACCCCGCGTCCGTCACCCCACCTCGCCTCCATCAACCCACCTCGCCTCCATCAACCCACCCCGCCTCCGTCACCCCGCCTCCGTCACCCCGCCGCCGTCACCCTGCCGCCGTCACCCCGCCACCATCACCCCGCCGCCGTCGCCCTGCCTCCGTCGCCCTGCCTCCGTCGCCCTGCCTCCGTCTCCGGCCCGGCTGCATCCGTTGCCAATCTGGCTGCGTCCGCCGCCAGCCCCACTGCCTTCGTCACCTGCCCTGCCGCCACCGTCGCCAGCACCAGCGTGACGGCAGTGCAACACAGCACATGGCGGCAGCACTGCACGATGGCGACACTGTCGTGCGGTGTTGGCAGCGCACAATTGCAGTGCAGCATGGCGGCAGTGACGAAACCTAACCATATATATCCCACACTAACACATGCATGATGAAGCCCCCCCCCGCCTCCCTTTCTTTCCTCTTACTGCACCCTTGCCAACCCCCAACCCCACCCTGGTCAACCCCCAGATTCCACCCCCTGCTGTACACCAGCATGTAGCGCCAGACAACATTATGGTGTGGACCATGCACCTGCAGGCACGTAGGAGGGGACAAACAGCGCACAGCGCAGTCATCAAAGTCTTTGCAACATGCGAAATAGTGTTATCACCCCTCACAGTACCAGAATTCCCCTACACCTTCAGCACAGCACTGCTGTCGCACAGCAGCACGGCAGTGCACAGCTCAGTGGCAGCACAGCGCAATGGCAGGAAAACGCGGCGGCAGCACAGAACAGGATTGCGACTTCCCCCGCCTCCGTCACCCCCGTTCCCCCGCCTCCGTCGCTCCCGTTCACCCGCCTCCGTCGCTCCCGTTCACCCGCCTCCGTCGCCCCCGTTCCCCCGCCCCTCCGTCGCCCCTGTTCCCCCGCCTCCGTCGCCCCCGTTCCCCCACCTCCGTCGCCCCCGTTCCCCCGCCTCCGTCGCCCCCGTTCCCCCGCCCCCGTCGCCCCCCTTCCCCTGCCTCCAGCCTCCGCCCCACTGCAGCCCTACCAGTTTCCTGCTGCCTCTGTCGCCAGCGTCAGCCTGATGGCAGTGCAGCACGGTGGTGTCATACAGAGTGACGGCAGTGCAACTTGGTGGCGGCACAATGTGCGACAGGCAGCACAGCACGGCGGCCATGCAGCACTACTGCAGCGGCACAGCATGGGAGCTGCACAGTGCGAGGTGGCGGCACAGCCTGGTGGTGGTGCAGCGCAGTGACAGCAGAGCACGATGGTGATGCCACACGTCAGCTGCACAGCACAACGACTGTGCATGGCAGCATGGCAGCGGCAACAAAACCTTACCATATCCCATGCTACAACATGCACGAGCCCGCCCTCCCCTTCACTTTATCTTATCACTCCCCTCCCAACCCCCAACCCCACCCTGCCCAGCCCCCCACCCAATTCCCCTCCCAGCCTTACCAGCATCCATCACCAGACAACATTGTCATGTAGGCCATGCACCTGCAAGCACAAAGGAGAGGGCATATAGCACACAGCTCAGGCATCATCAGGGTCTTTGCAACATGCCAAAACATGTCATCTCCCTCTTACCTACGTTGCCCCTCCCCCCAGTCGTCTGCGTCACCCCTTCTCCTGCCTATGTCGGCCCTCCCCCCGCCTGCATCACCCCTCCCCCCATCTGCATCGCCCTTCCCACTGCCTGTGTCGCCCGTACCCTGCCTCCGCCACCCCTTCCGCCCACCTCCGCCACCCCTTCTGCCCACCTCCGCCACCCCTTCCGCCCACCTCCGCCACCCCTTCCGCCACCCCTTCCGCCCACCTCCGCCACCCCTTCCGTTTCCCGCATATTCCCCCACTCCCCACCTGCCGTACCTGCGTTTGTGTCCTTCTGGCCCCGTCCTGCCAGCTGCTATGGTGTCCATCACACCACCCATCCAGAAGCCACCAATGACATATCAGCACCAGCAGCTAAACCTGCCATAAGGACAGCATAAAAACAGATGTATTCGTGACAAACCAAAGATCCAGAAAACAGGCAACAGACATGCAGGCAAACCATCTACTAACACTATCCATGGACAACAAGGACATAATGCATGTACACCCGTCCCGTCGCCCCTCTATCACCGCCTTCGTCGCCCCTCTCACCCCGCCCCCGTCGCCCCTCCAACCCCGCCCCCGTCGCCCCTCTAACCCCGCCCCCGTCGCCCCTCCACCCCTGCCGCCGTCACCCCTCTAACCCCGCCTCCGTCGCCCCTCCATCCCACTGCGGCCCTGCACCCGCCCCCACACCTTACCCTCGCTTATATCGTTCTAGCTTCCTCGCCAATGTAGCAAGCATTCGTACAGGTAGCCAGTGGCGCCACAGCTGAGAACCTGCGGCAGCGGACAAGGGACGCACCCGGGCAGCAGACGTCAGGTGCATGTCAGACACGGCAAAAAGAAACACAAATCAAGCAGAATAGGAAAGGGCGCTTGCAGAGATGTGGGGGGCAGCACAAACATGCGGGAAACACAGAAACACACATGTGAAGAAGTCACGATGGCGTCTGGACACCACAACGGCGGCATGGTGCCGCGGTGGCAAAGCAAGACAACCACGTAGGAAGACGACAGCTTACCTGTGTCACCGCCTCCCCCGCCCCGTCGCCCCTCCAACCCCGCCTCCGTGGCCCCTCCAACCCGCCCCCGTCGCCCCTCTAACCCCCCGCCGTCGCCCCCCCTCTAACCCCGCCTCCGTCCGCCCCCCCTCTAACCCGCTCCGTCGCCCCTCTAACCCGCCTCCGTCGCCCCCCTCTACCCCCGCCTCCGTCGCCCCTCTAACCCCGCCTCCGTCGCCCCTCGTAACCCCGCCTCCGTCGCCCCTCTACCCCCCCGCCGTGCCCCTCAAACCCTGCCTCCGTCGCCCCTCTAACCCCGCTCCGTCGCCCCTCTAACCCTGCCTCCGTCGCCCCTCCAACCCAGCCGCCGTCGCCCCTCCAACCCCACCGCCGTCGCCCCTCCAACCCCCCCCGCCCGTCGCTTCTCCAACCCCCCGCCGTCGCCCTCCTAACCCGCCGCCGTCGCCCCTCTAA